>CM047806.1:23919973-24519973 GCA_026214975.1 Gentiana macrophylla
ACAAATTTCTATTCATTATAAACTGAAAACACAAATTTCGCGACGCCAACTCATTATCGTGAAAAAACATTTTTTCGCAAGACAACAACTCTACTGCAGAAAAACACAAATTGAACTCGTTAATAAGCAAAAACATGAATTCGAACTCGATTACCAAAAAAATACAAATTTCTACTCGTTATACATCGAGACTCATGTGAGGCAAAAACAATGTCAAAAGCTGACATGAAAACATGCATAAGGGAGACATTATTAGACGACGAAAAAATAGAAACTTAAAAATATGCCTAAAATGTAATTTTTCCCTTCAAAAAAATGTAATTTTTTGGAAAAATGTGTTTGAAATGTAAATTTTTTTGGAAAGTATGACTGAAAACATTTATCTACGAATGCTCTGCGAATACTCTATGAATCCTCCGCAAAATTTCTTTTAATGTTTTGATTTAACATCAAAATGACAACAACACATCTTGAATATAATTAATGTCGTGTATCCCTTAATAAATAATGGTAGATGTAGAAAAATACAATAAATAATGTTTTGAAAATGTAACTACAACAGTTTAAAAGGAATTTGTATTTTTGACAACTACGACACTTAAATATGAACAGAGAAAGTGCCTTTTTAGGCGAGATTTTGACACTTTTGATTCATCATGTTTTTGCTTTGTTTCAAAAATACTCCTTATGTTTCTGAATGACAGTTTTGGATACGGGCTTTACTCCTTTGGTGCGACCCGCTTTGTGATGGATGGGCTAGTTGGGCCGCGGGCTTCATCCTTTACTGGGCTTATGTATGGACCAAACTTTGGATCTGCGGGCTGATGTCAGGCTTGGTGTATCAAGAACCTTTTATGAAGCCATCAAATTTAGGAGACAATAATAAGTCCATCGATAACATAAAATGATCGGAAGAAGCCACCTCTCATTGATTGATTCTTAGAAGAGGATTTGGGCTAGTATAATTCCCTACAAACCACCAATACATATACCCCAAAACTATCACCCTTGATGCAGTATTTAATAATTAATAGTAGTAAAATCTTGAGCTAGTTAATGAACACATTTTTAACGTCAAAATTAACAACTAACGTAAATGCATACATTCATTACTGAATACAGACTAAACAACAAAGACGAGTACAAAAAATATATATATATATATTGTTCATGGCACAACACGCGATTTATTCGGGCATCTTAACTTGTGTAAATTTCGACTTTTTAGAGGTCGAAATCTGTTTTGTACCTTGTCGAAATTATGAATAAAATGCGACTCTGAAGGGATTGAAAACGGATTTCGACCCCTACAAAGTAAAAATTTACACGAGGTGAGGTATCCCTATACATTGACCGAGGGGTTCCAAAAAAAAAATATATATAACAGTCAAAAAGAACCTCTTTTTTCTGGACTTTTTGGGTGTTTTTTTTCTTTTTCTTTATCAAACTCTGGTTACATTAACTGATGGAATAACAGTCAAAGCATTAGCTACGTCTTTAACGAACAAGCCAACGGCGGCGTATTCCTTTTGCGCTCTAACGTCGGCATCTAGCCGTAACATGTCCGGCAGAAACAGCCAAAGTCCGGTACCCATTACGAATCCAATCACTAACATCCTCCCGACAAACTCCGGCAACTGCCACTTTCCCTTCAAAGCCTTCTTGGCAGCAATCTCAACAACCAAGCTTGTTCCATGTAACAAAAAGAACCACATGGTATTCCAAGTTGGCTTTTCCCGGCCCATATAATAAAATATAAGCTCGTGCATCAAGCCTGAAACCACAAACGTGCTCAACACCGCTGGCAATGGTGCCCATTTGCGACTAATTAACAAATACTTGGTTGAAAAATTAAGAACAGGATCGTATACGCTTGGGCGCAGGATACGATTAACCATGATATTCCATCTACGGCCCCAGAAATCTTGCAGGGATGTTGACAAAAACGGTTCATTGAAAGTGGGTTCCAGCTCAGCACCTAATAATCCTGCTGCAAGAGACGCAGCTATGGCGAGGATGATCTCTAGACAAAGGTAGATATGGAAGCAATACAGAATCAAGATGATGTATGGATGGATGTAATCATTGTAATCATATACTTTAATTATAGACCCCAAAATAACACCTTTGATTGCGTATTTCAGAATTGGTGAATCAGATTGAATTTTGTTCTGATTTTGCTGGATTTTGATGGGGAGACAAGCAACAGCAAGAAAACGAGGAAGAGAATTGACAGAAGGGTCAGAAAGAGGGCCTTTGTTGTAGGACAACATGAGGAGCTTGAAGTTGGAAAGCCAAGCAATGAAAAAAGCAGAGGTGATACCAAGATGCAGGGTATGGAGATAGAGAGGGAGGAGAAAGAAAAGGAAAACAACAGGGAGAAAAAGTAGAAATCTTGCAATCCCTTTTGGAACAAACTTGGAAACACCATAGCAGTAGCATAGAGATATGCAGACAGAGATCCATACCTTGATCAAGTTGCCAATCTCTCCTCTAACCAGTACAACAAAACTGTATTGATTTGCCCTTCCATTTTCATTCAATGATCTGATCTACGGTATCTTTGTGTTGTGGATGTGTTTTAAATGTAGTCAATGGAAACCTTTTCTGTGGAATATTTATGCGACTACTTTTTCTTGGCGACGGACGGTTTACCTCATTTTATAAGAGAGACATCATTCGGGGGGCTTCAATATATAGCATCTAAAGTAAAACATTATATTTATTTAGCCAACAAATGACAGAGACATTCTTGCAATCGCTTCACAAAAGAATAACCGATGAGACGCAAAAGACAAAGACTCTTGTTTACGATCCTTTAATAAACGACCAAACGGTGTGATGTACGTCATTCACCGGACAAGAAAGACGATGCACACATAATAAACAATCACCCTCAACAGCAACTGCAAAAACACCCATTCTCCTAGCTTCCAACAAGGCCCTATAAATTGCCCTCAGCCCCAGCAAAAGCACAATGATCCCCGGGTAAAAAAGAAACGAGAAAGACGTAACAATAGAGTCGTGGCTATCAATGAAAATAACGCCAACCGCAGACGAGGCATCTGTTACCGAGGCATCAACATTGCACTTTAGTATATATACTAGCTGAAGGCACTAACCATTTTAACAACTTGTGACCCGCTCGCCTTGCATCGTGTCTTCCAAATATTCCACAATAAAGTCACAAAGTCCGCATGATCCGCATCCAACAACTCGTCCACCAACGCATCGCCGAGATCTCGAAAATTAGTTTCACCCGACCAATACAATTGAGCGTGAAAGGGTGTCACTTGCCGATTGCATCCGCCAACTTATTAGATAACATTATCTCTAATACAACCGACACTCGAAGATAAAATGCCGTAGAGTCTCCAGACCTTGCTCGCATGCCGAACATATTTTCGTCCCCAGATTTTGCCGAGCAAGGTTCTGCTTTATAGGCAGACAATCATGTAAGTAACGCCAGAGGTAATGTTGATTGCGAGGTTGAACATTAATTGGCTAGCAAGTGCGCCACACCTCATCCAGCCCAAGAGAAGACGACGGCACTCAGTGCGATAAGTCAGCCCGCTAGAGAGAGGCATTATAAATTATACTACCTTCGTCCAAAAAAATAAACATGTTTAGTTTTTTGAATTTGTCTTATAATATAAATTTATTTTGAATAAACAATGAAGCATTAATTATATTTTTCTTCTTTTTACCCATATTTGTTATACTAAAAGGACTTAATCGATATTTGTCATTAGTCGTGGGAGTCCGTTGTATTTACATGAAAGATTTATTTGTTTTGTGGTGTCATAAGTCCTCTCCGTCAAGATGCCCAAAGAGCAAAGTCATTTAAGCAAGATATGTGATATCAAAAAGTATTTTTGTGATAACAATAGGACATGCCTGGGCATTGGTGACTAGTCGCTCCGGCATGCTCATGCAGGCTAAACCTTACACATCCAAATTTATAAATTAAAAAAAGTGTATATCCGCAAATAATGAAATGGTACAACCATTTTCACACAACCGTATAAGTCACACAATCAAATCTCTATTATTTGATTATGATGAAATTACATCATAAATAATGAGTTTGTTTTATATCCTTGATCAAAGGTCGGAAACAGTGGCTCATGCAGAATCTTGACTTAGGGGAGACGATGAAAATTTTAAATAAACAAATAAAAAAAATAGAGCAAACAAATTATTTAATACATATACTAAAAAAAATCAGATTTAATTATATCGCTTCTTGTGGCTCAACCGTTAATCCTCTATCATTACTCAATATCCATGATCCCTAAATTTGTGTTATTTTCAATTCCCTTAACCAAGTGTTTTTTTGTTTTGTTTTTTTGTTTTGTTTTTTTTTTTTTTTTTTTTAAAACGTACTTATGATACAACATCTTTTATCTGGGTAAACGAAGACCAAGTCTTTATGTGATGAAGTCAATTAGTCAATGGTACTCGGGACTTCGAAGTTTACTTGGACCTGTAGCGTGTTTGAAACGGCCAAGTTACCCATAGACGTGACCGGTTCCGGGTCGGCATTATCAGACGACCCTCCAGTTCTAGGATGCAAATGAAACCGGAATCGTCTGGATCCATTTTGGCAATGGGTTAAGAACCCATGGGTTTGGCATGATTCTGGCCAGTCGCGTCAAGATCCCGGCCGATTCTCCTGGCCTGACAGTTCGAGATCACGGTTTGATTACAGTTTCGATCATGGTTTCTAAAAATCAATTTTTTTACAAAATTTGTATATCTTACGTTAAAATTAATAATAAATTCTAATTGGTTATTAAACTATATAATATTTAATTTCATAACTATATTTTGAAAGAAAAAAAAAAAAACACGGCTTGTATAATATTTAATTTCATAACTTATATTCTAGATAATTTGTAAATAATATGATACGGACAACCTTTCTAGACCCAATGAACCTATTTTATACGAATAAAAGAGTAGGGTGTAGTTTATTAATATTTTGTAACATTTAAAAGAAAAATTGTTATTCAAGTTTTACGTGTTTTATATAATTTATTTTATAATTTCATAAATCTAAACACTAATATGTTGTGTATTGAATAAGTGTTACAAAAAAAAATTATTGGTTGCTAAACACTAGCAAGTGCTCTTCCTTGTCATAATAATTTAAATAGTAATATTTGATTAGTCAAAAGTGTATTACTATATATTTTACTAAAAAGAATAAAAAAGCAATATATTAGTATGTTGTGGCACTAGTGTCACAATATATTTTTAATCAAAGATAGACTTTCCAACATTTTATGGTATATTTTATACATTAATTAACAACACAATTTATAAATAGTGGAACCTAGAACCAGGTTGGACCAGGTTGAACCAGGCCGGGTCCGGTGGAACCTAGAACCAGGTTGGACCCGTGGAACCGCCGGTTCCTGGACCCGCCGGACCTGTGGAACCACCGGTTCAGAATCGGAAACCGCCGGGTCCGACCCGGATTTGGACCCGGAACCGCCCAGGTCTAGTTACCAATAATCACGAAACAGTTTGTAAAAATATAGGGCAATTTTAAAGGCACCCTCATTTTTACTATCGGTATCACATTCATATATAAAAATTGCATGTAAAATGTGGTGTCAAAGTAATTATGGGGGTGTCTTTAGAATTGTCCAAAATGTATTTCAACTAAAAACAATACATATTGGTCTAACGTGTACAAGGTACATTTCCCTAATGATTTTCACTAGGGTCTAACCTGGCTATCCAGTATGAAGACCAGGCTTTAAAACCGGCTTGAGGCGTAGTTTAAAATGAGTGTGTGTGTCTTTCGTCTCCGACAAAACAATACATCTTGGTGGGTTCTATTGGCACATTCGTTTTTACTATTGACACCCATATTTTGATTATTTTTTCTAATCAAAAAAACGTCAGTGACACTCACGTTGCTAATAAAACACCATCATTTGGAAAGTAAGTGACTGAAGTTTCTAAGTTGTGACACTTTTAATAACGTAAACGTTGGTGCCACCGACTTTCGTTGGTTTTCAATAGCAACGTCAGTGCCACTGATGTTCCGTTCATAAAAAATCACCATGGTGCCGGAGTAATTTTTTGGGGTGCCGGGTGTAATGTAGTGTCAGTAGTGAAAAGTGGTGTGCCAATAGAACCCCCTACATCTTATCTTAGTTATTATTATTTTTTTATATCTATTAAGACCCAAGAAGGTGTGCCCATAAATGGCCACGTAGACACCCTCTTAGACTTGACACGTGGCGGTTTTTTTTATTATCAAACATTTGTTGCTTTTTTTTTTAAATCAAACGTGTGTCGTTGGTAGTTTGTGCCAAAAAGGGGGAAAAAAGAAAGACCGACGGATTTGAAGTTCTGCTGTGTAGTGACCGATTTAATCTGAATTTCTCATATAATTCCGTGATTGAGAAATCTTATTAAATCACAACATGATCATATATGGATTAACCTTAATCTCAAGTGATTCTGCACTCCTACTAGTTTTGGATAGGGTTTGATGTGTTCGTTAAGGATCGTTAAGAGGCGCAGTCTGAATCACTTTCACGTTGGCACTATTATGGAATGAGTGAGAAGTGTGTGTCTCACAGATATGGAATTCATTCCTTCCTGCGGGAAGTAGAAAGACAATCTCCTTATTTGTTGATCCTAGAAACTGATCGATCCCGGGAGTTCGTATTGGTTATGAACTAATTGATCACTAGTGGTTTAATGGTAAATAAGGATAAGATGTATTGAAGAAGGTTTACGGAAATAATCTTACTTCATTATGGAGAGTCTATGGAGGGTTAGTTTATATGTAATGATTATATCAATACACTTATCGACTCGACTCGACGTTTTGAGAATAAGTTATATCTATAATCGATAGAGTTCGATTTGGATTTATGGTGGCGTAATTCCGAATTAATGAGTTGAGTAGAAATATTATGTTCGGATGAATGTTTTATTCAATTTATTGTAGATTCATCGATTATAGGTCCATGGTCCCCTGGTTTGGCTCTAACACGCGAGTGTTTTCTCGTTTTATGGAACCTCGAGAATAAATTAAATGGTTGATTTATTTAATTAATATGCGAATATTATTTATTTGGTAAATAATATGTAAAATAGAAAATACATTTTCTATTAATTTTTGACTTGAAAATGGTGCCCCAACTGTAGATAATTTAGGAGAAGAAATTTTCCTAGATTATCTCATATGTGTGATTAATTAATTATCTATTTGTTGGATAATTAATGGAAAAATTAAGAGATTGATTTTTTGGAAATTATCTCTTATTTTGTAACAAAAATATCTTTTCCTTATGAGAATAGGTTTTTGTGGTGTGAAAAAGATAACACTTTTGGCTTGTTATTTTCCTATATAAAGAGAGTTCCTCCTGGCACAATAAAAAAAATCTCAAAAATGCGCCACTTACAAATTAGAAGGAAGAAAAATTAGTTTCTTGATTTAGTCATTTAGAGAAGAAAAACCCTAGGTTTTTCTGTGCATATTCGAGGAGGTTCTACGGCGAAGATCGACGTCCACCAGTCGTCGCTTGGAGATACAATCCGGAAGATCACGGCTTCTCCCTTGGTCGATTTTATCATCTCTCTCCGGTATGGGTAAATCTACTAACCTTCTCGTAGGATTAATTAGTTATGTATAATATCGTAAATCGCATAAGCTTCCACTGTGCGAAGATCGAGTGTCTCGATCGGTGCTATTACTTCTAGCAGATCATGTAACCTATTGACTTATAGTTATGGATTTGCTATTATACCAAAAACCTGAAAGAAGTTTTCTTTACGGGGTTCGTACCTCCACACTCCACCTTAAGATCCAGTTGTCTTTTTAAAACACCAAGCCTTTTCTTACTAGGTTATGTCTTGGAGACATCTTATATCATTTCTTACCACGGATGTTATCTATCAATGATATACACTATAATCAATGATATAATTACTATATTTTGTGATTTTTTTTGTTTTTATCCGAAACGAAATATACACGCACCCATCCTAAATCAAACTATGCCCCAAGCGGGGCTCGAACTGGTCTCGACAACTGGGAGCCAGTTAACTCCTGCTGGCTTACTACTGTGGTACATACTTTAGTACTTGTGATTTTTTTTTTGTTATATTAATTTTACTATGGACATAATATTACTCTTTGAAAAGATTATAAATCAATGGTTAAACAATTACTTTAAAAGATAATGATCGAGTAATATTTTCCTCCTTTTTTTGCACAAACTACTAACGACACACGTTTAGCTATAAAATACAATAACCGAAAAAAATTGACCGAACAAATATCCGCGCCACGAAAATAGCCACGGCGCCACGATTACTCTCGTTGTTTTTTTAATCAAACCTTTGTGGCTTGTTTTTTTTTTTAAATCAACCATGTGCCATTAGTAGTTTGTGCTAAAAATAAAAAAAATAAAAAAAGAAGAAGGAAAGACCGACGGATTTCACGTTGTGCTGTGTAATGTACGATGGTAGATGGGTCAAGTTTAGCTATAATATACAACAAAAAAAGTAGCCGAACAAATATCCGCGCCACGAAAATAGTCACGGCGCGACGATTACTCTCGGCACCCTATAAATCGTCGGTAGCTCTGACGCGCGTAACATGGTGCCGCCTCTCTTTATTCTGAGTTTATTTGAATAATCATTTTTCATATTTGCTCTGACTAGCTATATTGAACTTATTGGTCGCGTAAGAATGTATGATGTATTTATGTGGTTTCTATCGGCATCACGAAATTACTCACAGCGCCACGATTACTCTCGACGCCTTATAAATCACTCTTGACACCACATTAAATGTTTTTATAATTTTGAACAGCATAACGTCGGTGGAACCGACGGCCGTTTGCAGTACGACCGTCACTAAAATTGACGTTGGAATACCAAATCACTTTTTATATTTCTCAGACCGTTTGATACGTGGTTTTTTTCTACCAAATGAATGAACACGAGATCAATGACGTATTCATTAATGATAAGAAAGAGAAATGCCGTATAGAAAATGAGTGAAACACATTTTCAAGCATAGTAATGAGCTGGAAGCTAAGGCATCCCGGGAGATTTGACCGTGTAGTTATGGTCCGCTTATTGTTTTTCTATAATATTTCATTACGTAAAGTCGAAGCTAAAGGGATCGACTTTATGACATTGTTCTCCGATACATCGTATAACTTGTGGCTTCATCATGCTGACTTGATGTGCAAGTTTACACGCCTCAATAGAGGCTCCAATATGCCATGGCCCGCAATCCCATTGGAAAAGAATGGATATGGAGATTGGTTTTGAGATCATGAAACCGAACATGGCCCAACGGCTTGGTAAGGAGGTCTGCTAGCTAATCGATCTTTAGAAAAAATGAACGCGACACGTAACTTATTCATGGCAACCGATTCGCAATTGTGATGGAAGTCAATCTCAGTATATTTTGTGCGAGCATGAAAGACCGGATTATTGTGAAATTAGTTGCACTAATATTGTCACACCATAAGGCCGGAGGGTGACTAAGAGAATCTGCATCTCCGAAGTAAAGTAGTAGTTGATCCATCAAGGTCACCACCGCACGGGAGAGAGCTTTATATTCCGCTTCAATGCTACTTTTGGCAAAAGACTTTTTTTTTTTTTGGAATGCCAGCTAATCAAGTTGGGGCCAAGAAAAAAAAAAAAAAAAAAAAAAAAAAACAACGATCATCCGGAGCAGAGGCTGAATTATCATTCGTAAAAGCTTGTAGATGAGAAGTAGTTGAAGGATGAAATAATAGGCCATCAAGAAGGGTATGCTTGAGATCTGCAAGATACGCTTAAGAATCGCCGATGAGGATCGTGAGGCATGCATAAACCTGCTAACTATATGAAAGACAAAAGCATTGTCAGGCCAAGTAAAACTACGATATTGCAACCCACCAATAATACTACAATGGAGAGAAGCATCAGTACACGGCTAGCCATCCGTTTGTCTGAGACGAAGCGTCAAGGCCATGGGCGTCGTAAAAGGCATGGCATTTTCCATGTCAGCACGCTGCAACAAATCGTGAATATACTTACATTGGCTGAGAATGAGACCATCAGGGGTACGAAGTGCCTCAATGCCCAGAAAATAGGACAATGACCCAAGGTCCTTAACTGGAAAATGAGCTGATAAAGATCAATATTGTCCTAAACAAGAGTCACATAAGAACCTGTAATAAGAATATCGTCAACGTGAATCAAGACAAAAACAGATTGAGACCCATGAGTGTAGATATATAAAGTTAGCCTTGGAGGACGTGAAACCAAACGTCTGGAGCACAATAGTGAAATGAAAAAACCAGGTTTGCAGGGCGTGGCAAAGACCATAAAGGACGCGCTTAAGTTTACAAACATATTGTGGATAATCAAAATGCTGAAAAGCATGCGGCTACTGCATATAAACATCCTCAGAAAGAAAACCATGAAGGTTCAATTTGTTAAGCGGTAGCAGTAAAGGCATTCGGAAGCAGAGAGCGAATGAAGTCAGGGTCCTATTGCTTCGGTTTGAGAGTATTGGTCTTAGAGCGGGTAACGATTTGGCTAGGAGCAGGAGGTGAGGAGGCTTCTACGGAAGTAAAGGTGGAAATGGAAGGATTTACGAGCATCAAAGAAGGTTCAAAGAGTGGAGAATGAAGAGAACTCTCGGCTGATGACGGTGATAAAGGTTCGGTTGGGGTTGGGGACGGTGCCGAAGAGGTAACCGGGAGAGTTAAGACAAGGGCTGGGGTATGGTAACTGTATCAATATCGTAATATGATGAAGAAGACGCAGTACGAGTGTAGGGGAATGATGACTCATCGAATACAACGTGGCGAGAAATGTAAATACGACCCTAAACTACATGTGGTGTTCCTCATGGAGACAAGGAGCTCTAGGGAAAGGGCAATGGAAGTAGTTCACAAAACCCAATTCACAAATCTCTTTGTTGTTGAAGCAAGAGGATATGAAATGGGTTTATGGTGCTTTTGGACTGAAGTAGAGATCTCTTTAAAGTACATAACTTGAACAAAACGGTGTCTGACTATAGCAGTCATGAATGGTCAAGACATATACTGGATTCTAACTTTGGTCTATGCCTCTCCAGTTGCAAGGGCGAGAAATGACTTATGGGATTACCTGACTCGTTTTAAAAATGTGTGTAAATTGCCTTGGTGCCTTATTGGAGATCTTAATCAGGTAGTATACCAAATTGACGAGCAAGGTGGTAGAGAGGTTGGAGGTTTCAACGGAGTAAAACTATGGTCAATGATTCAGCAATGTGACCTTATGGAGGTCCCTTTTCAAGGGCCCATGTTTACATGGATATATTGGGGCAACTCATGGGAACCAGAGGATTCAGCAAAGATTAGATCGAGCCTGGTGTAGCACGGAGGGGTTGGAGAATTTTGACAAGGCCATGGTGAGGCATCTTCCCAGGGCACACTCTGACTAAAGGCTTCCGTTTCGAGGTTCAAATATAGTAAAAATTGAGGGATATGCATCACATATGTTACCAACCACGTACTAGAAAACATATCAAAAAATAAAACTCCCTAAAAAAACATTAAGGAGGAACAAATTGGTGGAAGAAATGATCTCAAAGCAAATAAGTTTAACAAACCAAGCTCGAGTTTTTAACAAAACCTTGACATAAGCTAGCTTGTACCTGCTAAATGAAACACAAGCTAGCAGCTAATACCACGACAATCTATCAATCACAGATTTTTCTTTTTTTTTTTTTTTTTTCTCGTTTATCATTTTCGGAAACCATGGCTGCTATTAAGAAGGCTTTGCCAACAGAATGAAATGACTAATAATCTGGATGCATTGCTCGTTTCAGTAATACGTCTCTATCATCTCCGAGCTTTATTACCAGTCTTTTCTGATCTCAAATACATAGTTGATCTCCAAGTAACATTTATTGTCATCATCAAGAAACTGTTTCAAACAGAAGGGAAGAAAAAAAAAACGATGGTTAGACTTCAAACGACCATATAATCATCTCATCATTGTTACAAGCATCAATGAACACGTGTTTTGTCATATACTACCACAAAGACTTTGCAGCAAAGCTAAGTTACCTCAACTCCCAGTGCTCAAACATGAGAAAAAGAAACTCGAAGGACAAGAAGACAGAAATCAGAAAGAAATCACCTTTGTTCTAGCGGAGTATGATCCTCTAGCAAACATGCCAGAAGGGGTAGTTTCTTCCTGCATCTCATGCGTGTACGGTTCAGGCTGTGGACTGAATGTCCCAATCATTTGCTTTGTGCTATCCACTGGATACCGATTTTCATGAAGAAAAAAGTAAAGAGATTAAAGAGAAAACTCTAATAGACATGACTTATGGCTTTAGTCAATGAGTAAAATAGGGAAGAGAACAGAGTAAAATCTACCTTTCATTCCAGTTTTCCAAACTGTGTTGGTGTACTTGAGGCCAGACACTATATTATTGCTGACCTGAAATGTAAACTTTAGCTTATATTTGCTCCTTCTTTCAACGTAAACCATGTACCGCTTGGATTGCCAGCTTCGGGGACTGGGAGAACAATATCAGATCTACCAGGAGATATTATTTCAAGCTTCAAAATTGTGACCTCAGGATCCAGAGACTCTGGTTATGAAAAAGAGTAAGATATCATGGTTCAAACAACTGTACATAGACAACAGAATGCCAATCATAAAGTATTGCGGGTTAGAAGAATGCCAAGTATCATCAAGAAGTATTATGATCAAACTGGAAACCTTATCTCCTTTGATTTGATGGAAAAAAAGCTAGTTCCTTTCTTGAAGATCTATAGTTTCAATTCTTAACCTTAATGATGAAAATCCTCATTTGGAGATACAGAAAGTAACTTGATACAAAACGAGACAGATACTTCTACTTTTCTTATATGCTATGACCATATTTAGGTGCAAGTACTACATAAATGACTGCAGTAATGGCATATTTCATCGGAAAATATTTGACATTGACCAAATTTAGACACATTATTTCTACATTTGTATATATCAAGTTATAATGACATGACCCTTTAAAGGATCCACACCCAAAATCAAACTTCTAAAAATCGATTTTCGGTGTGGTGCCACAATAAGTTAGGTGTGTTGTATCTAAAGATCCCCTAAAATGAATCTTATGTTTTCAGCCACCAGAGAGAAGGGGTAACTTGCTACAAAACACATAAAACTTTTTCACTACCAAAAGCAGGATTTGAACCTAAAACCTTCACGGCCTCAACACACTTTGCCACTCAGGCAATGCCTCATTGGCCACCAAAGAGAACACTTTGCCACTTGGCCAATGCCTCATTTTCCACCAGAGAGAAGGTAACATGACAAGTAGAAATGAAGGGAGCAACTAATTCGATCAGAGTACACCACATGCTTCTTTGCATTGTTTCCACTAAATTTTATTAGACAATACACGTAAGCAGATGATAATGCAATAAAAGACACAGAATCAGGAATGGCAACATTGCGCGTTGCAAATACTACTGCTACCCGCCGATGAGGCCTAGCTCAACTGGCTAGAGCTGAGGTCCTGAGACCATCCCTCTTGAGGCAGAATCCTCCAGCCTAGTTTTCCTCTTAAGGAAAGTTGTACCCACATTATGTGGTGTGTTTGTCCACTATTGTGGTTGTAAATAGTTGTAGTGTTCTTCCTTTCATTGTAATAAAAAAAAAAAATACTACTACCCAGTATTAACATTCAAAAGAAGCAATGTATACATTTAAAAGAAAGAATGCATATAGTCTAGCATTAGAGCTTCTTTACAATAATCCTGTAGAATGTTTTTCACGGAAACTCATATGGCATCTATAGTGACACCACGAGTGTTTATCATGACATACAATGAAAACAATGGATCGGTGAAAAATGGTTTCTTTAACTCAAGATTCGACTTTCACCCGGTCAATTCCCACAAACGACCGCCGGAAAGTCGATTCTCACCTATGCAATCCAATGATGGCAAATTTGGTGCCAAAACGATAGATTTGGTGGGGTGCCAAAAAAAAACGTCCATACTCATAACATTCACATGATGTTATATTCCTTACTAGTTGCAGGAAACACAGATGTGCTTGAAAGTAGATTCATTTCAGCAAAATAATTTTCAATTAAAGAGAAAGTGTTCTTCGATTTCCATAACTGGGACGTGACAAAATTTCAATAGATGCTGGATAAGCAGGCAAATTTTGGTAAGATAAAACTCAGAAGAAAGAAAAGATTTACCCCCAACAGCATTGACGTCAACACTACCCAGAAGTTGTTCCTTCCATCTTCTCAAACTCTCGTCATCCTTCAATTTCGGGAAATTGTCCATAATTTTAGCAAAAAAATAATGTACTATTCATCAAATTAGCCAGAGAAAAATGAAGGGAAAAGAAGAAAATATAGAAAAACCTTATCCTTCTCCTGAAGTTCTTTCAGAGTACATTGAGGACCCAATTGTAGATTAGCTTCAGTATCTTCATCTTCCTCAACCTCGTCCTCAGTTGTATAAATAGAATTCTCGCTCATCTGCCTGCTAATATTTCCCACTGATTCCTCTTCAATCTCAGGGTCCGCAAGATCTGCATCTTTTCCCTTGTCACCCACAAGACCCATGATTTTACACCTTTAAAAAAATAAAAGCTCTAATAATTCAACCCAAATTTATAGACAAAATTGCCTCCTGTAATAAAGCTTTAGAAAGACAAATGGCAGAAGAAGAGGATGGTCTTAAGGCCAGCCCTTCACATCACTTCCTGAAGAGGCAAAAAGACGTTAAAAAAACAACGAGACAAAAGTAAGAGATTCCCCTTGACTAACAAAAGGAAGCATTTTTATTGCATCAAGAAGAAAAAAAAAGGTGAATAAAAACAAACCCAGCAAATTAAAAAATAAGATTGAAAAGTGGAATGGAGAAGCAGAAAAGGTAGGTATGTGATTGAGAGAGCGAAAGAGATGGAGATGTTTGAGGGATTGGGGAGAAGAGAAGGAAATGGTCATGTGGTGATCCGGGATTATGTGAGTATAAATGGAAGGAAAATGGAAGGAAAATGAAAGGTATTATGTGAGGAACAAGAGATCGTGACGGTCACCATACACGGTTATAGAAAATTTGTATGAACCGAATTAGATGATATTTATTTATCGATTCTATCGATACATTATATTACATTTGCACTCATCGAAACGATTTTATAAAATTGAATTTTGAGTTAAGAATCGATTGTGTTTTTGATTTGGTGCCACCACGGATCTTTCTTTTTTATATATAGAAAATAAGTTGAATGTGTATATATAAAGATAATATTAATGTCACTTAAAAAAATTTACACAATCGTTGTATCATAGAAAAAAAAATTATTGTGCATCACCACAAAGACATTGTATCTCCTCTAAAGTTTTTGTATTCAAAACTAAAGTATCGTCTACATCGCCAGATAATTGACGCAGACGCCATTTCAAATGGCAGATTCACAAAAACGCATAAACGTGCTTATAAGCCCAAAGATATAACAAAAGCAAAAGGGTATTTTTAAATTTTTTTAAAAAAGAGAAAACTCAGATGGGCTAAATCATGAATGACACAAGAAGCACCAAAGGCAACAAGGAAAGCGCCTATAAACCGAAAATGCGAAATACTAACAAAGTACTCCTTGTATAATGCAAAACGAAAAAAAAATACGTTAGAATCAAAGGAAAGAAGCATAAATATATCTTTGTATAATGTAACGAACGAAATAAAAAATAGCATGTCACGAAGTCGATATTTATAATAAAAGTCTACAATGAAATAAAATCAAAATACGAAACGATATAATGTAATACAATAAGATAAGAAATCGGATAAAAATACCCGAAAGCGTCGCAAAGATCGAAGGAGGTGAGAAGAAAAGAAAAGACAATATATATATAGATACATATATATGTATGTATAGGTGAAAAGTTAGCGGAAAGAGAGAAGTGAAAGAAAAAATTAAAAAAAATTCAAAAGCGTCGCTATAAGTCGAAATATGTACTATCGGGAAAAAAAAAAATTTAAGGCCGGACCAATCAGGGGACGCCACGTGGCAGCCCCACAATGAGCGCCCCTTGTTCCTTTATTTAGTATAAGGACTAGTGAAAGCGGCCCGTGCAAGGCACGGCGGCCCAACATAAAATGTGACCGAAACTAAAACGTAAGAACAGATATCGAATGGGAAAGTGAAAGGCAATCCCTTGAGGTCATCGCGATTGAAGCTCATAGATGATTCGACAGGTTTTGGTATCCCCTGCACAACAAAATCAAGCAAGAATATAAATCTGTGGCTATTGGTACAATTAAGGTTAGAGGTAAATTTTAAAAAGATTAGCCCTTACCAAATCTTTGCACTATGAATAGATATTTTAAGTTTTGATTTATTAACAAATGGCTTGAAACTGGAAGGCGATCTCGAATCGAAGGTGAACAATCTCCGTAAAATGTTCTCATGTATGCACCAAGTTTAGTACCGACTTCACTTTCTTGCCGCCAAGCATATCCATAAGCACATGATGGCCTATAATCAAAGACACCAATTTCTCCAAAGCAATAGTTGGATCCATCGAACATGAAAAATAATCGCTTTCGTGAAGCTCGGACAAGCCTCCATATGAGAAGCCTGTGAATAGAACTGCTTAAACACGATCAATATCAATAATTCACATCATACTCGGTGTGTGCAATAAAAACTGCTCGACATGTCTCCTCAAAAGAACTAAAACATAAATGCAAAAAGAGATAAGATGTATTGTCACCGTGAGTATACAAATTTGAATGAAAAAAGCAATGAGAGATGTGCTTCTGATCCGTGTTTCCGTAAGATATTTGCACATTCAACAATGATCAATGGCAGCAAATTCACTAACCCTCAATATAGATATAAATGGCATAATGCCGCCATCACCAACAACACTGTGCATCCATTTTGTTATCTCGAAACATTCCCTTTTTATTTTTCATTTTTTGTCCTTATTTTGGGTAGCATTATGTTTCTACTCTCTCTGTGGCCACGGATGGTATAAGCTTTTTAACCCTTCCAAGTTCAAGTAAACATCAGGAAAAACGATAGGATTATGAATACCTGATCATGAAGAAAATCTGTACATTTGTAACAAACGCTAATCCCATTTGACAATACGAACTCAGTTGCACCAATAATCGAATATTCGATCATCTTTGTATTATGTGACACTGAAGAAAAATTCCAAGAATTACAAGGTTGAATTCTTGGAGCAGTGAACATTGATTAGAGCAGTGAAAAAAAACCACATATTCTCAGCCATTGATCAAACTCAGTAAGCAACATGTTGAATGCTAGTTTGACAAACATATCGACCACATACTGTTGGAACAGCCTTCCAAAACGGAGAAGGTATGATTCATCGTTCTCTCTTATTTGACACCTATAACAATAATACTCTCTTATCGATACGGCCGCCGGGTCATTGTTTTCACATCCTAAAACCACGAGACTCTCCTTCAAGTAGTTCATCCGCAGGTATTAACATATTGTGGGTGAATGGACATGTTAGCCTCAATTGCCCGTTTCCTTTTTCGTCGCTAATTTTCATACCTCTCTTGTCGATACCACGATGCCGGCCCTAGTGACCATACAAGGAACATAAGTGGGTATTGAAGCGGATCATAACAAACCCAAAATAATACCGGATGTTATGTGAATTTCCACCGTGAGTAAAACCTTGATATTCCGCTGCATATCTTCGTGCCCATCAACCAAGATGCCCGCAAACCTGAGAAACGGCTAGCTTATTGTACACCCTTTGATCCAACCTAGGGGTTGCAATGACAACACGATTTCAAGTTCATCAATGTTTGGGTTGCAAACGCAAATCTCTAAAAAACGCGCATAAGGGTTGGCATCTAATACGATCGAGATTTTGTCAAGTGTCATTTCAAACAAACCTTGGACAAATCAAGTCTCTGTGATTTTCGTAATCGATGATCGTGGAAATACAAATTCAAGATTTCTAGCCTTATCATTATCCTCAATCATCCGTCCATAAAATGATGCACGACCTTGCACCCGAATGTGTATATGCCTTTGTTCCTACGTGCTAATTCTTTATCATAAGTTACTCTAGCGAAGTGAAAGCAAGATGGTTGTTATATGTCCGGATTGATGATCTAAAATCTACGGCCTCTTTAGTTTGTTCTCGTGAGCGAGGCCAACCATGATAGACGGCAAGGATGTAGTTGCAAGGAACACATCCCCTGCAACAACGAAGTTTCTTGTTTCATGTTTAAATTTCTTTGCAAAGACAAAGTTGAACGCAATCGGGTATGGGATCTAAAATATCGCAGAGTCGGGATATTGGTAGCGCCCCTCCACCCCTTTTTTTCGGGAATTCGGGACATTGTAGGAGGCGGTACGCGTGATTGGCACGCACTCCACCACACTACGCACATTCAAGGCCGCCGAGCTTTTTGTGTGCTCGTTTGACCTCCATCGGAAGACCTTAAGTGATCTTTCAGTTGCCTTATCAAGCGCAGCATCTGCAGGTACAACAGCTGGGGGAACAATCTGGTTAGGCAAAGGAAGCTGATCACGGCTTCGACGGGCATGTACATGACTTTGCGTAACGAAATGAGCATCAGGCTGACGTACGATATTGCATGGCTGAACCACATCGGGCTGCCTAGGGTTCATCGTACAAGGTGCACTAATGCTAGGGTCGGGACATGAAGGCTGGACCCTTCTTTCAGCATTATCGGCAAACGGATTACGGACACCTGACAACGGCAATGGCGAACCCATTTCACGCCTCAACTTTTTCTCCTGCCGTCTCGTAACCTGGGCTAATCTATTTCGGCGCGCATCATTCCGTGTTTGTGCACCAAAGGCATCTCGTGCTTCTAGACTCGACATCACTTATTCAAGGTAAAAAGAAACTAAGAGATTGAACGAAGGAATACTACAGAATACAAACACAATAGCAAGTCCCAAAAAGCCCTCAAACAACCATCGTACAAAAATTCATGCGATAAGTAAATTTCTTGGAAATTACCTGAGGTCCAGCCATGTGGATTTCTAGCCGAATTCAGACAACGCTATTGAACAAGCAATAAACCAGGGAAAAAAAATTTGTTATGTAAGAAAACAACTTTGTGTTAGTAGACAAGATGCAAAGGCAACATTATTGTGAAATGGTAGAATCTTGTGCAATGGCAAAGCAAACACCAACAAAACAACCATAAATATCATGAACATGAAATCTATACATAAGTATTCATCACATACATGATACAGCACACATGAAATCATTTGTGAAAAAAAAATACACTTCCATTAATGCACTAAAGTGATATATAGCGAAAACATGAACTGACACACAACAATACCCTGTTGGTATAACCTACTAATGTCACATAACAATAGCACAACCATTAAGCATCAAGAAGCAATATCTTAATGAGGACCTTCTCAACATCTGAAATAGCCAGAAAAACCAACAACAAGGCACCAAAACTCTAAGAGAGCATATAGCACCAAAATCCTAAGAGAGCATATAGCCCAAACAAGCATGAGTTAGCAGTAGTAGTACGCAAAACAATAGGGAAACAGAGGCTTGTATGTAAAACCAAGCAAGAAAAACAACACTAATTCCCAGGAATCGGGGTGCCTAGTTGTGTGCAAAAAACAAACAACAAGAAGAACAACCGGGACCAGCACAATCATTACTCAGAAAACAACTACAGCACATGGAGCCAACCTAATGTGAAAAATTTGGATGAATCAATGAAATAATTTGGTCAAGACTAAGATCATGTCCAAAGAAATTGCTGGAAGCGTAATTCACTACAACAAGACCACACAAATATGGATGCGCAATTGCCCAAAGATTTTCACAAGTCAATGTGATCCAATTATACAACATAGAAAATGTTGCGGACCTCTCCAAACAAAATCATCTGAAGAAACTGAAGAAAAAATTAAAACAGACATAACTAATTTCATGTCCATCCGAGAAAAACCAAAGAAGAAGGCACACACCTTTAGCACAACAATTTCTGGTTATGAAATCTTCTGAAGCAGCTCCTGTAATCCTAGATTAGGCATGCAAAAACAAAGAACACATAAATTAGAATTGATGTTCCAATTTGCAAATAAAATCTATAAGAGCACATGTGAAGAAAAGAATGGATATTACCTGCAGTTCAATTGATGTGTGGAATGGCAAATACTTCAGTCTCTTCCCTTATATGGAAAAAAAATCAATACATAGAGTTGTTCAACTGTTCCAGAGAGTTAGTAAAAGAATGATTTCATTCCAGTCAATTTTGTACAGAAGCCAAGGAGTTGGGCTGAATTTTGTGGTTCCAAATTGTCTGGCTGACATGGTGGTTGGAAGAGAAGATGTGAAATTGGCCGGAGACATGACATAATCGAAAGCAGGGGAGGGGAGAAGGGGTCGTTTCTGGATTGTAAGAAGGAGGAGAGTAGGTGGAGCAGGTTTTGTGATAATTGTTGTAAAATCAATCGAAGGTGGATTTGAAACAGTAAGTGAAAGTGGGAAAATGAAGATAACACGGTCCGACACATTTTCGACATGACACGGTCCGATATATTTTAGACACGACACGGTCCAAGACGTTTCCGAGACGTGTCCGAAACACATCGACTACTTGGAATAATATTTTTAAAATATTTAATGTTCGACACGTCTCCGAGACGTTGTCGAGACTCCCCAATATAGTACCGATAGTCCAACCTAATATAACTTTTTTTCTTATTTTATTTGAATTGATAAAAGCTTACCGAAATCACGGTTTTTACCTAAGGATCACGGTTTTTACCGAAGGGGTAAAAAAAATGATTAGGCGCCAAGGGAAAAACCGGTTTGATTCAACTGTGGTGGCGAAAGCGAAGCGGAATCGGAAAGTAAACGTTGACGGAGAGTCAGAAAAAAGAAATCAGTTTGGTTTTTACCGAAGGATCACGGTTTTTACTGAAAGGGAAAAAATAAAATAATAAATAAATAAATAATATTAATTTTTAAGGCGCCACCGGTTTGATTGAACTGTGGTGATCAAAGCGAAGCGGAATCGGAAAGTAAACATTGACAGAGAGTCGGAAAAAAGAAATCGGTTTATATGTATAGAGATATAACGAGAAATGTAAAACTGAAGCCACAATGTTTGTTGGAGGCACTTGCCATTAACCTGTCACCGAAATGACCTGATCGAAATATACACTTTCGTTCGATTTATGTAATGGAAGTCGAAGAAAAGAAATCGCTTTATATATATAGAGATAACAGAAATCACAGTTTTCGAAAAAAAAAAAAAAAAAAAAAAAAAAAAAAAAAAAAAACAGGTGTCATGTGTCAACCCCACAAGCTGCCACGTGACACAATGTGGAGCGACCCTCTTCACTATAACGAGAAATGTAAAACTAAAGCACAATGTTTGTTGGGTGACTTGCCATTAATCAGTGCGAAACGACCGTGATCGTGAAATATACACTTTCGTTCGATTTATGAATCTGAGAAGTCGAAGAAAAGAAATCGCTTTATATATATATAGAGAGATAACCGAAATCACGTTTTTTACAGGAAGAAAGAAAAAAAAAAAAAAAAAAAAAAAGGTGCCACGTGTCAGCCCCACAAGCTACCACGTGGCACAATGTGGAGAGACCCTCTTCACTCTTAATAGATATAAGACTAGGAAAATAAAGCCGTGCAAGGCACGGCTGCCCAGTATATAACATATTCAAATATTGTATTTAAAAAAGTATAACCTAGGAGTGAAACTATTCATTTTTAACACTAAGTAGCATCATTTAGCAACAACACTTTGCAAATAACTTTACATTAAAAAAAACAAGATTGATTATGCAGCCGCCAAAACATATTAAATAGGAATATTGTTTTGGATTCATCCACAAGCTAAAAAAGGGAAGAGTTATTATCCTCCTATTGCAAACATACATCTTTTTAGGTTCCAAATAAAAGCTGAAAGGGGAGGAGTTTCTAACCTCCTATTGAAAACTTACATCCAGCTATAAACAACCAGACAAAAGGGAGGCATTTCTAACCTTCTAGACAACATACACAGGCATAAGTGTTTTTGCCATACATAGGTACAAAAGAATGGAAATCATTTCACTCCATATTCTAACTTGTGTATTTTTAGGACATTAGATATACTATTTCAATAGTATCTAATGCCTCTGATACACAGATAGCTAACTGAACAAAAGCAGTAGAAACCGTGTTTACTGGATATAACTTTTTTACTATATATCGACAGTAAAAAATAATGGAAATAAAATGTGTAAATGTATAAAATGTGCATCCGTAAATTAAGAATGTGCAATTGGATATTTTCTTTTGGATTTTGTAACCATGTATCCATTGTGTACAGTAAATGAAGAGCATGCAGGAGACTACACCAATGTTTTACACATTATCTGAAAACATACAACTTCAATTATAGTATGTACTTAGAAAGAAGCTGTGAACTCTTTGAATGCTGAATTTCATTCCTCAATTAAGTTGAAAGCTGTGAACTCTTTCAAAGAAATACACAACTACGTCCATAGTAGCAACTGGAATACAAAATCCCCAGCTCTAATGATGTTCATTTGTATTCCAATTTCAGCCATGTATATAGTAAAATATGCATTACGCTCAACGCACAAGAAACAGTCCAAGCTTTCATTAACCTGAAACAAAATCTAAAAACTGGCCC
Organism: Gentiana macrophylla; assembly: GCA_026214975.1. NCBI lineage: Eukaryota > Viridiplantae > Streptophyta > Magnoliopsida > Gentianales > Gentianaceae > Gentiana > Gentiana macrophylla. Next base: position 23,942,713 of record CM047806.1, read on the forward strand.
ATAAAATAAATTATCAAAGGACACAATTAAACACTACTAACTATTTTGCAAGCAATAAGTACTTGGCCCAAAAAGGCTTCTTTGTGCTTTATTAGTTTATTCCAACTACAGACAAGTAGTAAGATCTTGAATTCCCATGAAAGGGTTGGCATTCATGCATTTCATTTTGTTGTCACGCCAAGACTTATCTTTATTTCATAATTTAGATCAGAATAACTGGATGATGTACCTATAGTACAAGCCACACTAAATGATCAAATTGATAATACCTTAAGTAGTGGCTTCTCCATAATTCGCTCTGTAATAATTTTCTTCACAAAAGGTAGCAGCCATTGAATGATACACTTGGAGTACTCTTTCACCTGATTCACAGAACATCAACTTCAATTTCGTCTTAGTCTTTGGTTGGCATGTCCATTTGCATAATCTATATTTTTTTATTTTTTGTAATAGTTTCTTACATACTTTTCTCCTCATAAGGAAACAGAGCAGTAGCAAAATAAAAAAAAACATGTCTTATAAACTCTAGAAAATGATGTTCTAGCACATGTTATTTATCGGTTCACAAAACCAAACCATTAACGGAACATCATAGAAAATCAAGCAACCGACCCACATAAATTGGTTGGTTGAATACAATTACGAAAATTTTAACCTGTGGCTATGAAAAATGGACCAAACAAGAGTGTGCTAGACAAACAACTACTCCATCAACAACAGCAGAGTTCTTTATTTTTCTCGATCTCGGTGATGAGAAAAAGTTCATAATATGCATGATATATAACATGAAATTTTTTTGACAAAAAATCTGTTCGTTTTGAAACTTAACACGAAAGAAGGAAAATGAAGGCATACTCAACCATAAATGAACACAAACTTAAAAGTAAATCTTGAAATATCTCATTCTACATCGGCTTCAAATAGACAAAAAGAAACGAGTTTAAGCATGCATTGCTACTTGGGATATCCGCAAAGTCTGAAGAAGGGGTAGAGTGTAATATGTAGTTATGAACTAAACAGCCTCTAACAATTATATCCAGTATATAAACATCGTACAATTGTCTTCCATTATACGAACCAACACAGAGCCACTCAAAAAGAACAGACTTGGATGTACATATATACTTCTAAAAATAAATCAAAAGTCACAACTAAAACTCAAAAGCTTACTTCCAGAGATACAAACTCTAAATTTTGTAGATAATCACCCCATACCAAAGCTACTGTAAGAAAAATGTTGTATTTATCCAATTTTCCAATTAACAACAAGGGAGTATTAATAACTAAATGAGACTAATAAAGTATAATAGATTCAAGCTAAAGTAAGACGATATACCTTTGAGTCTTTGAGGATGACCATTGCAAGCCTGAAAAATAATAATTGTATCCTAGCAAAAAGAGAGAAACGCTGTCTTTAATCACTGAATTAAGAGACAGCCTATTAATCAAAACAAATTAGTATCATTGAAGCCAAAAAGGCTCATTCTCATCATTCTGAAAGTGTACAGCACCAGAAAGCGTCGACGTGGACTCTTGTGGTAAGAGCATTTTAGCTCTTAATCAATGAGCAGCATCAACTTTGCATTATAGTAGTATGTATTAGAACCCATCTCGTAAATCTGCTTAATCTATGATCTTTCACAATACCTATTTACATTTTCCTCTATCCTTGCTTGCACATAATGGCAAATAGCCATCGATTACAACAAAGCAATGCAGCGAAAAAACAAAAAACAAATAAACAGAGCTGATACTTAATCAAAAGATTCCATCTGCAAATGAATATAAACTAAATATATGTAATGCAACACACTAAATGACCCACCAAGATGTATTGAACACGAAAATACCATACGGGAGCAAGAAACCGTTGCTTTTCAAATACAACTGCCGGAGTGCAACGATTCTCTCAGCAAGCTCTGTTTCATCTTTGCTATATTAACCATAAGCTTTTCCAGTTGAGACCTCCGCAATTTCACCTTCACCTGCAAACCCCCTGAAGCTTCCGCTGGCGCCTCCGAAGAAGAACCACTCTGTTTCTGCTGCAACAGCACCATCCGGTTTATACCCGACAAATCAGAAGCGGATCGTTTTAACATCAGATTCTCAAGCCGGTCTTTTGCTTTCATTTGATGCAATCAGAACTTGCTCTTATTGGCCTTTGTAACTGCAATTGCGAACCCCCTTCATGATCCACATCATCAGCAATTCAACGAGAAGGTATATTTTCTTGGGTCTGAGATCTTCTTCAAGGTCAAATGGCTTGGCCCGGATACTGAATCGCTTTACGGATTCGGATTTCAGTAGAACTTGACCCAGGTGGTTTTTGACAACGTCTTCGGTTGAATTTGGGGTTTTCAGCTTTCTTTCTTCCACCGTGTTTGCTTTACAGCCATAACTGAGCCCGCTTTACAGCTGGGGAAAGCATGTATCGGAATTCGGAAAGAGCCAAAACTTATCCCGTACGCATGATAAAAAATGTAAGGAAAAACACAAATAACTTTGACACGTGGCAGCACCAGAGAAAGCATCGACGTGGACGCGTGTGGTAAGAGCATTTTTAGCTTTTAATAGAAGAAGGATATATTGACTTCAATGATCAATCCATAACCAACTTTTCTTATTTACAAAATCAATCCAAAACCAACTTAATGTTGTCTTGGTAGGTCGTGTAATATCTGAATATAATCTGACAAACTTACGTCACTTTTGGGCTGATATGACATCATAAAAATATCATGCATCTTTAAGTTTATCAGATATACACTGGTTTATCTTCGAATACTTCTGAAATATACCAAAGTGGGCCATGAAAGTCTACTGCCGCCGGCTCGGTGGTGGCTTCCCACATGCTCAACCATGGCTCTGAGATACAGAAAGTTGCACCCCGTTCTTTCTGCAACCTCCCGGGTGGTTGCTAGTCGACTTCCGAACTTCCTGCAATGTAACATCCAAACTTTTCAGAAATGGTAAAATAGTAATTGGGTTTAATCACTACGACATAATTATTATTTGTTCTTTTATTTAATTAAAAAGGATTTAATTAAAAGATTATGGGATATTATTTTTAAGGAAAATAATAATTATTTATCTTATAAATAATTCTCTAATTCCCCTCTTATCACACACCATGCAAATTCTAGAAAAAAAATAAATAAAGAAGAGGACGGTGGCAATGAAGAGAGCAACGCAGAAGAAAGCGAAAAAAAAAGGGAGAACGTAATCTTCAACCGTGCGCGCTAATCCGTTCATCTGCTCAAAATGCCGCAGAGAGAGAAAAGTGATCAAGACGATGAGCCTTAACTTTGGAAAATAAAATATCCTTATCCCGTATATTTTCGGTTTTAACCCTAGTTTTTTCAGATTCAGAAGTTGGATTCTTCAAAAATTCAGATCTTGTAATCCGTAGCTCTGTTTTTTTGACCATGAGTAGAATAAACGATAGTCTTGAAGCGTAGATTATTCTAAAAGTAGTTTCACCGCAGCAGTTAATCCAAGTAATCTGCAGATTTTATACACTTTTTTTTTCGGTTTTTGCCAAGAAAATAGAATTTTAGGGTTTCTTGTTGATCAAATAGGTTTTGGGGTTGAGGATCAACAGTTGTTGCAGTTGCTTTGCGTATTGCTTTCGATTTTGCTGGAAATTAAAGTAAGAGGCTCTTCCTAATGAATAATTATAGTTTTATTATGTTTAGGTTGTGTTTTGGTATAGATTGGTGATTAGAAATCACGTTTATGTTTAGTTGTTGTCTATGTTAAGCTATGAAATACTTTGAGCATGTTTCCCTGTTGTTTTCTGAGTGTTTGATGGTAAACATGTTTGGTTTGGGTTAGAAATCGTTAAGTGCAGAAAATCATGTTTTTAAGGCTTAACAGTGGTGAATGCACACGCATTGGCTATCAATGCACATGCATTCCTGTTACAGGATTGTTTGGCTTATTAGTAGCAGGTTGAATGCGCAGACATTCATGGTTCAGGATGCTCCCAGCATGATCAATGTGCACGCATTGGTAGGCGTTGTCTTTCACTTGTGTTCGTCGTCGGAATGCGCGACGCATTCTCGAAATAGAGAGTTTGCAAAGAAGTTTTTAGATAGGGAATGCGCACGCATTGCCCCCAGTTTTAATTAAGTGTTGTTTAAGCCTTTTAATGAGATGTTAAATGTTGTTTCATGATCTAATAACATTAATTAAACATGAACAAGCCTGGATTGAGCTTCGATTCGTTTAGTTTAATTAATCGAATGTACTTTTAAAGGAGTTGAAGTTCGGATCCGTCGGAAGATCATGAGAGGCTTGTGCTTTGATGAATTAGTAGTCATCAATGTTGTGTAATTTCTAGGCCTTGTTATGTCTAGTGGTCTAGGAAGAGAGTAGTATGTTTGAGGGAGCTTACTTGAAAAACACTTAGGTGGTTAGTTAACCATTTTAATAAATACGTACTTGCCTAGTAAAAGATTAAACATCATGTCACTCTTGGATAGGCACCAGACAATATCGCGATGTGTGTGCTTTCTGAAGTTGGATAACTCCATAGGTCAAAAAAAACCCTAAGTACGGACGGACTTCACTGAAACGTGCGTACTATCGGAGTCTACCAGAATAGGCTTCCGTGGATATTGGTGTGATCCACCAATATGTTACCAAGAATATCCCCAGTTTGGATATGCATAGTGCCCTTGAGTGCGGATGTAACATAGATAAGTTAATTTAGAAACGTTTAGTCAATTCATGTTGATGGACATGAAGTGAACCCGAGATTGAGTCGTCTCATAATGGTAATTTAATAATCATAATAATAACCTTTCGTTGTATAACTTAGTTATTCTTTAAACCGTGGTTAAGCTCCACTAGGACCAAGTGAAGAGTCTTCTTAGACAAAGGTTAAGTCAAGTTCATAGCTCACATCTTTTATTTGATCACCTCAGGTTTTGTTCCCTCTAGGATCTTTAGTAGAAATCCTCTCATCTTTTGAAGTTTCCAAACCGTACCTTGTCACATAAGGTTAAGTGAAGCCCCTTTAAGTAAAGCTTTGTGATCGGAGTCTTATGCCTACACCTTTAAGTTGAGGTCCTCTTGGTTGAAAATTCATTACCCCTTATTGTGATCTCTTTACGTTGTTTTACACATGAATATCTAAGTTTACTTTTATCTTGGCCTAACTTTGTAGAGAATGATATTTGATTCAACTCTACAAATCCTTCACTTTCTCTTTTCACCATCGCTTGGGTTGAGTTTATCAACATTCTTAGACCTTTGCTTTGCTTGAGATGGGTTCTACACGAACTCCATGTGTAATTCTAATCTTTCCAAGAACTCCTCAGTCGTTTCAACTATTAATGTTAAAGGTTTCTTGCTTTGGCACATAGTTTTTCTTCATCCCCGTGTTTGGCGTTATCCAACATGAGTGAATGCTTTTGTTCCCATGTGATGATGCATAAATCGTGACGGGTGTCCTTGCGGTGTTTGTATTGTGGATATCTGACTATAAAAGTGTATAAAAGTGGTGTTTTCCGATGACGCTCGGTGGCAGCCATGGATTCCGGCGGTGGTGTTTTATAAGAGACGAGAAGGGGGCAATTTGGCTTTGCCATCTGTTTTATATATTATTATCCGGCCTCTTTAATGAGTTACATAGCCCTCCTATTTATAGGAGGAGGAAGCTTAAGGGCTAAGCAAGACAGGTGTTACATGATATCTTAATAGTTAAGTAAACTAAATATCTAGATGGTAAGTAGATCGAATATCTCGGCGGCGTCCTTATAGGATCGCGTAGGTCGCCCACTTCGCCATCCTTGCTTACTCTCGCTCTCTACTGCCTCCATTTATATCATTGTTTTGTTGAACTTGAGGTATCTTTTCCTCTAAATGTTATGATCGAGGTCGCTGGCGGACCCATTTATTGAATGAGATCGCGTGTCGGCCCCCTAATCCTCTTTTGTCGTCGACTAGGGTTGAGGGCTTGGAACTGATCCGAAGGCTCGCGGCTCTAATTTGGCTTTCGAGCCCGCGGGCTGTAATGGCCGGTGGCCTCATCCACTAATGTTGGTGGCTGGTCAGACCCGAATGAGGATCCGCGGACCGAAGTACATTTAGGCATATCAATGGCCCCCTACTCCGTGCCTTAATCATTTTCTTGAAATGTTAGGCGGGGAGTAATAGTCTGTTTGCGGATCCGTTGTCTTGAAATACTGTGATGGCTCGCTGTTGTGGCGGATCGCCTGTTGGCTTTGCCTAAGTGCCGTACTCTGAGTAGGTCTTTTCGTTGCTTGTATGTAGTTGATTAATTTAGCCTTCTTGTGGCTTGTGCCACGAATTGATTTTGATTGTGGTTTTTGAATCGTGAATCGATTTAGCCTTTGGTGGCTTGAGAGCTTTTAGTCTTGTAGAGGGCTCGCTTGAAGACGAGTTCCAGAATATGATGCCGACCCAAGAGGTCGGACTTATAAAATGCTCGCCGAGGGCGAGTTCCGAATATGATGCCGAAGTAGAGGTCGGAGTTATAAAATGCTCGCCGAGGGCGAGTTCGAATATGATGCCGAGCTAGAGGTCGGAGTTATAAAATGCTCGCCGAGGGCGAGTTCGAATATGATGCCGAGCTAGAGGTCGGACTTATAAAATGCTCGCCGAGGCGAGTTCAATATAATCGCCGAGCAGAGGTCGGACTTATAAAATGCTCGCCGAGGGCGAGTTCGAATATAATGCCGAGCTAGAGGTCGGACTTATAAAATTGGCATATGAAGCGACTGCTCACTTAGGACCGTGCTTTGAAAGCAAGCGCCTCAAAGTGACTTTGGGTCGGATTGCGACCTTGTCGCCTCGACGCGACGCCCACTAAGGACCGTGCTTTTAAAGCAAGCGCCTCAAAGCGACTTTGGGTCGGTTTGCGACCTTGTCGTCGACGCGACGTCACTAAGGACCGTGCTTTCAAAGCAAGCGGCCTCAAAGCGACTTTGGGTCCGTTTGCGACCTTGTCGCCTCGATCCGACGCCCACTAAGGACCGTGCTTTCAAAGCAAGCGGCCTCAAAGCGACTTTGGGTCGATTTGCGACCTTGTCGCCTCGATGCGACGCCCACTAAGGACCGTGCTTTCAAAGCAAGCGGCCTCAAAGCGACTTTGGGTCGATTTGCGACCTTGTCGTCGATCCGACGCCCACTAAGGACCGTGCTTTCAAAGCAAGCGGCCTCAAAGCGACTTTGGGTCGAGCATCTATTTGTGCCGCGCTATTAAGCGGACGGACTTGTTGTTGATGAAGAGAAATCACATGTTGATGGCGAGCTTGTAACAGAGCTCGTAATAAAATGAAATCGATCACGGAGCTTGTAATAAAATGAGCTCATTGCACGGAGCTTGTAATAAAATGTTTACTTTATTTTTGCTCGAAATATTTCATCTTTTTCGAGTCATTATTTGGGCCCGACGTATCATATATGTGTATATACATATGTGGCCCCTTTGTTTTTGGACAAGATTGAGATCTCGAAAGTAACTCGTCTGAAATTAATGTTGAGGTCGGACTTAGAAATTGGCTGAATGAAAGGTCGACTTAGAGTCGGCCGAGGATCGGACTTAGAGCTTGCCGAAGTGAAGGTCTGACTTAGAATGGCCGAGGATCGGACTTAGAACTGCCTGAAGTGCCGCCTGACTTAGAAATTTACTGACTGGAATTATCCCAAGATAATTAATTATGGAGAAATTGTATAAATCATTATAGTGTTCGGCAACCATATTGATTGCACCGTCTTTTTTGTAAATAAATTCGGAGAGGCAGCATTATTGGAGTTGCATACTCTCTTTAAATAATTTGAAATAAATAACCTCAAAGGCAACGTTTTTTTTATTTTTTATTTTTTTAATAATATTTTTTTTTATATGAAAAGATCAAGATGTTAGCTGCTTACTTTGAACAGATCCGCATCAAACAAATAGGGGGCCGCATCCTTAGTTCATTATCTTGCAGCTCCGGCGAGGCTGACCGGTATCGGAGGCTTCTTAAGATCCGATTGGAGTGACAGAATTGCAGGAAGCATCTCTTTTGGATGCTTTAATCCATTGACTATGTCGGCTTTATGCTCCCCTGTTTCAAAGCTCGAATCCACAGTAACCGAGCTCCGGTTCCGGTCATCTTCTCCGGTAGACAAAAATTGATTGCGGGCCGGTTCAGCTTAAAGGAATAAAATACCTCTGTTGCTTTCCTCTTTCAATAATAGGACAACAAGCTTGCAATATTCCGCATCTAAATCTTTTTATTTGCTGAAGAGTTCGAGCTCGTTGCACGATGGATTTTTACCTTCACACCATGGCTCCGAACTAACCGCGAGATCAATTATGGGCTCTCTGTCGATCCAAGCTTGAAGTTCTGATTCGATCAGGCTGCAGACTTGATTCAGAACCAAGAAAACTCGAAGCATGTTGACATTATTCTCGGCTTCTTCGACCTCTAACTGAGCTAGAGCTTGCTTCACCATCTCGATTTCACTTTTAGCTCGAACTTTTGTTCATCAAGCTTCATGGATTCGTTTTCAGCTCAGCTCAATGGAGATCGGTCTCCTATCTAGACAACTTTTTTAAACAGATGGCTGGAGATTTGGGGGAGGTTTTGATTAAGATTTTTGGATCTGAACGTAGATCTTGTATAGCACCCCGCCGGAAAACAAAAAATGGGTGGTTTTAAGCCGCCGGAAATTCTAGATCTGACCGGAAAAGTGACGAAAATGTCGTTTCCCGGTAACGGAGCCAACTGATGATGCATAAATCGTGACGGGTGTCCTTGCGGTGTTTGTATTGTGGATATCTGACTATAAAAGTGTATAAAAGTGGTGTTTTCCGACGACGCGGTGGCGGCATGGCCATGGATTCGGCGGTGGTGTTTTATAAGAGACGAGAGTGTAGCGATTTGGCCACTTATCTGTTTTATATATTATTATCCGCCTCTTTAATGAGTTACATAGCCCTCCTATTTATAGGAGGAGGAAGAACAAAATAAGTGAAGATGTGTTACGTGATATCTTAATAGTTAAGAAACTAAATATCTAGATTGGTAAGTAGATCGAATATCTCTGCGGCGGCGTCCTTATAGGATCGCGTGAGGTCGCCCACTTCGCCATCCTTGCTTACTCTCGCTCTCTATCGCTTCCATTTATATCATTGTTTTGTTGAACTTGGCGATCTTTCCTCTAAATGTTATGATCGGCGTGCCACGACCCATTTATTGAATGAGATCGCGTGGTCACTTCTAATCTCTCTTTTGTCGTCGACTAGGGTTGAGCGCTGGGCCGATCAGAAGGCTCGCGCGCTCTAATTTGGCTTTCGAGCCCGCTGGTCAGAATGGCGATGCGCTCATCCACTAATGTTGGTGGGTTGGTCAGACCGACGGCGATCCGCTGACCAAGACATTTAAGCATATCACCATGTTTTCCTTTAACATAAGACTGTCTTCCCCTACTCCAAAATTCGCAAATTTTCAGCAAAGTAGATTACTGTTTTATCTAAAATTTATCTTTTCACATCAACTCGATAATCGTTATGGATTGTTCGTAAAATTCATGTTTATGCCGGACACTCTGTCGTAAAATCTGCAAAGCAAAGACTTTAACTTCTTCTTCTGCTTTTGAACAGGTTAAACATCTTTAAATGACCTAAATTTTTGATATGTTGCAGACAAAACTTTTATCTACGATTTTACTTTTTGGAATTAAGTTCAGATTCTTTTTCGTTTGATCTCGATTTGCAATTCAACTCAGTGCTTATTAATCTAGAAATTCTTATAGCTTGTGCAATCGTTAGAAATAACTGTTTTTGACCGACTTGATCTCATTCAAAAATTCCAATATTTTTATATCACCTGGAAAACTCCAGTTTATAAATCTTTTCTCTTTGGATCGTGCTCAAATCCCTCTTCGTTTGTTCTGTACAAATTGATAATGTCAGATCCAGAGTAAAAATCATACACAACAACCAAAAAGGAATTCTCACCTCTTTGACTTAAGGTTTGGGCTAAGATGGTAGTAAGTTACGATTGTTGTGTTTAGGAGTTCTCCGAGTTTGATCTCCTCCTGATTTAAACCTTTTAGTAGGATGCTTGTAAAGCTAACGTTATAGTTTCTTTTGCAGTTGTAAATAAGAACCACGATGCTATCCTCCAGCATGCCATGTTTGATGTCCAGACCCTTTGTAATTATACATTTTCTGGTATTTTATTTCTCATGTAATCCCTCACTTGAGATCTTTAAACTCAACAAATCCTCTCTGCTTGTTATCATTAATTACTGTTGCACGATGGGGCAATTACAATTACATTGACTAGAATACAATTACAATTAAAACGAAAACACAATTGAATCGAATTACAATTGCAAAATGAAAACGAATTAATAAGATGAATCAACCGAGCCCGCATGTTGAACACAGCTTTCTTAAGACTAATTCATCCCCTCACCGCCGAAAGTGCTTTGAGTTTCAACGGAACATTAGTCTCCTGGTGATAGAACGGTTAGCGCGACAAGATGCACCACGCTTTCAGCTGCTTAAGAACTTTGTTGCTTGAACTCTCTAGTTTCATAAGAAAGGGTAGAATAAACAGGTTTTTTCAGGTTATTTTTTATGAAGAAAAGCTGCAGTATAAATAGGCTCTAGTAGAGGATTCAAGATTTTATTTTTCAGGTTATTTTTTATGAAGAAAAGCTGCAGTATAAATAGTCTCTAGTAGAGGATTCAAGATTTTATTTGCAAAACCGAGCCTTATCGTGTATGCGCGGTACACGCGGGCATGCACAAGCCCATGGGTAAACCAAGGTGAAATCCGGATTGGATTTGCACCCCCACCCCCCTGCGCGCGAGATCGTGTATAATGTTGGTTTCTTATTCCAACTACACTAAAACAACATCATATAAATATTGACTCTTTTCCCTTCTTCCAACCAATGTGGGAGAAATAGTTTCTTCCCATTTTTCCTTTCCATAACACATTCCATTCACACATTAAGCCCAATAGGCCCAATATGACATATCATTTAAAATATTCCATTTTAACCATCAATTTTCCAACAATTACCTCAGAAATATATCTCCTTAAGCCCTTCTTTTGAACAAGTTCTTGCATTCTTACTTCTCAAATCAAGAAACAAGTTCTCTTCAAAATTCTACATTGTTGCACTCCCATCCTTCATTTCAAATTCAAGTTTGGCTAAGCCTTCTGATGTTAGAACATTCTTTTACTTGTGTTTATTCTTAGCTTTCCTCCTAAGGGCAGTGTCAATGTTGTAACTATTTCACCTAATGATGCCTGTCCTTTTAAGGTATGCATATCTTCTTTTGCTGGTCAAATTTTTAAGCCTACCATGACATTCTTTTTCAGTTACTTATCTTTAACCTTCAAGCAATTTATACTAAACCAGTTTCAAGCAGAAGGTAGACCTTTTCAAGATGCCTTCTGAACCTCTCTAGCCAACCAACATTTGAACTCCAAAACTTCTATTGAATTTCAATCTAGATTAATGTACCTTCTACCCTTCAGTTTTAACTCACTTTTAGGCCATTTAGAGCCATGAACCGCCATATACACATTTTTGACCCCTCATCTTCTGTTTTGGCGTTTCTATTACCATTTTGATACACCGGTTGAATGCCTTTTGTTTTAACTTTTCTCATTCCCTCATGAGGAATAACCTCGAGTATTTATTTCTTGGCAGTTTACTATTCCTCTCGAGTAGTGCAACCTTGAACCTTTGATTTGAATCGTCAATGATCGTTTAAACTACCTTCGAAGGTTTGAATTAATTCTTTGAAATCAAACCTTATCCGACAATTTTTATGTGTCATTTCCTCTTCAAAAAAAAATCTTGTTTACCGCTTACTTATTCAAACTCGTGATATTCCCTTACATTTCCTTGAGGGAAATTTCCTATTTTCTAAATCTCGAAATAACCTCTCTTTGACTATTGCAAACTTGGACACTTCTTGACAAGTGTTTGTTTTGTTCTGAGACCTTTTGGTGTGCTCGTTTTATCTCCATGGCTCCTTCATGTTGAGATTCTTACTCTCTTTTGATTTTTAAATTATTTTTCTTAGTCCTTCTGGTGCTCGACCATGCACCTTTACTTGTTTTTCTGTTGTGTGATGTTTCCTTTAACGTCTCCACTTTCTAAAGGTTTATATGAAAGCTTATTACCATCCTTTCAAGTTGCCTCTGAAGTCTCTGTAGACCACCGTATCTTGCAGAATTTCACTCTCTCAAAAGAACTTCATCTGCAAGATAATCATTTTTATTTATTCTTTGGTGGCTACCGCTTGAATTATGATACAATGCCACATTCTTCATATTGGAACCACCTTCAATATTTCCCCAACACGGAATCATCTTGTTTTGCTTATAACCTAAACAACCTTTCTTATTTCAAGTGCGTTGTACCCTTCCTTGGCTTACCTGGTTGACATACCACCCTGGTACTCAACTTGTCACTTTTCAACTTCATGTATTTTCCAATCTAGTCCTAATTGGCATAAGGATTAAATCAGACCGTTAGAGAGAGAAAGTTTGGCAAATGCATGATCCCTTTTCCCTAAGAAGTCTTAGAAACCCTACATCCAGAATCCTTGCAGTTCTTCAGCAAGCTTGTGGTGCCATGATGGAAGTTGATATCGAAAGAAGTCAAGTGTACCAGAAGTGAGGTTTCGGCTGGGAAGATTCAGCTTTTCTGGTATAGGTCAGCAGGATCAAACAAGGATTGTTGAACCGATGATTGCAAGATTCGAGGCAGTGGATGAGTTCGTGAAGAAAACAAGACAAAGACCCAGTTGTCTCCGGTTACAAGTGAGTGGTTGGAGCCCAACCAACCATTGGTCACGAGTTAGATGAAGATGGCAACAGTTGGCATCAGAATCAGCTTTGAGGTCCGAATGCGGAAGACCAAAGTTGATACATCAAGGCGACATGAAGATGGAGATGGATCGTTGCAATCTCGAGATGGCTCAAGACAAGCAAAAGAGTTGGGAAGATGGAAGAAGAAGAAAACGGTAAGAGTTAGAAGACGAAACGCCTTGCAAAGTTCAGAATTCAAGTACAACCAGTTACATTCGAGTTTCGAGGACGAAACTCCTCTTAAGGGGGAAGGAATGTAACATCCCGACTTTTCAAAAAAGGTAAAATTGTAATTGGGTTTAATCACTACGACCTAATTATTAATTGTTCTTTTATTTAATTAAAAGATTATGGGATATTATTTTTAAGGAAAATAATAATTATTTGTCTTATAAATAATTCTCTAATTCCCCTCTTATCACACACCACGCAAATTCGGAAAAAAATAAATAAAGAAGAGGACGGCGGCAATGAAGAGAGCAACGCAGAAGAAAGCGAAAAAAAAGGGAGAACGTAATCTTCAACTGTGTGGCCAATCCGTTCATCTGTTCAAGATGCCGCAGGAGAGAAAAGTGATCAGCGCGAGGAGACGCAACTTTGGAAAATAAAATATCCGTATTCCGTAAGTTTTCAGTTTAGCCCTAGTTTTTGGTATTCGTAGAGTTCAATTCTTCAAAAATTCGTATCTTGTAATCCATAGCTCTGTTTCAGCCATGAGTAGTCGAAACGATCGTCTTGGAGCGTAGATTATTCTAAAAATAGTTTCACTGCAGTTAATCCAGGTAATCTGCAGTTTTATACACTTTTTCAGTTTCGGTTTTTGCCAAGAAAATAGGATTTTAGGGTTTCTTGTTGATCAAATAGGTTTTGGGGTTGAGGATCAACAGTTGTTGCAGTTGCTTAGTGTTTTGCTTTCGATTTTGCTGGAAATTAAGGTAAGAGGCTCTTCCTAATGAATAATTATTGTTTTATTATGTTTAGGTTGTTTTTTGGTATAGATTGGTGATTAGAAATCACGTTTATGTTTAGTTGTTGTCTATGTTAAGCTATGAAATACTTTGAGCATGTTTCCCTGTTGTTTTCTGAGTTTTTGATGGTAAACATGTTTGGTTTGGGTTAGAAATCGTTAAGTGCAGAAAATCATGTTTTTAGGGCTTAACAGCGGTGAATGCGCACGCATTGGCTATCAATGCGCACGCATTCATGTTACATGATTGTTTGGATTATTAGTAGCAGGTTGAATGCACACGCATTCATGGTTCAGGATGCTCCCAGCATGATCAATGCGCACGCATTGGTTGGGTAGTGTCTTTCAGCTTGTGGTCTGGTCAGGGAATGCGCACGCATTCTGGATCAGAGAGTTTGCAGCAGGTTTTTAGATAGGGAATGCACACGCATTCCATAAGGATGCGCACACATTACCCCAAGTTTTAATTAAGTGTTGTTTAAGCCTTTTAATGTGATGTTAAATGTTGTTTCATGATCTAATAACATTAATTAAACATGAACAAGCCTGGATTGAGCTTCTGATTCGTTTAGTTTCGACACTAAATGTACTCTTAAAGGGAGTTGAAGATCGGATCCGTCGGAAAAGCATGAGAGACTTGTGCTTTGATGAATTAGTATTAATCAATGTCTGTGTAATTGCTAGGCCTTGTTATGTCTAGTGGTCTAGGAAGAGAGTAGTATGTGTGAGGGAGCTTACTTGAAAAACACTTAGGTGGTTAGTTAACCATTTTAATAAATACGTACTTGTCTAGTAAAAGATTAAACATCATGTCACTCTTGGATAGGCACCAGACAATATCACGATGTGTGTGCTTTCTGAAGGTGGATAACTCCATAGGTCAAAAAAACCCTAAGTACGGAGGGACTTCACTGAAACGTGCGTACTATCAGAGTCTACCAGAATAGGCTTCCGTGAATATTGGTGTGATCCAACAATATATTGCCAAGAATATCCCAAGTTTGGATATGCGTAGTGCCCTTGAGTACGGATGTAACATAGATAAGTTAAGTTAGAAACGTTTAGTCAGTTCACGTTGATGGACATGAAGTAAACCCTAGATTGAGTCGGTCTCATAATGGTAATTTAATAATCATAATAATAACCTTTCGTTGTATAACTTAGTTATTCATTAGCTTCTCACTTTTACTAAGTACTTTGTACTTACCTCCTTTGCATTTTCTTTTGTATGCATTGTGGGGTGAGAAGACGAACATGTTGCCCAAGTGTAGATGACGACTTTTGAAGACATTGAAGTCTTGGCAAAGCTTTTAGTTTATTCTTTGTAAAGGTTGTACTAGACTAGTTATATTTCTTTCCTTAGACTTGTTGTACCATACTTTTAAGACCTCGTAATGTATAAGTCTTTGGGTTTTTCGTCGTGGTAATTTAACTATCCATCTTTAGTATGCTTACTTTCTATTCATAGCAGCATTTTGTTTTTACCCGAGTCTTTTTAGCTTCCGTTTGCTTTATTTTGATATGACGACGTAGAGGCTTGCGTATAATATTAGATTTATTTAATGCTATACGCGCCGAACGTTTCTCCTTCGGATAAGGGCTCGGTATCCCGGAGCGGGGCGTTACATGCAACCCCTACCTCCATAAAACTGAGCCTTGTGTTCGTGTATCCTCATTTTTTTTCATACTTGCAACATACACACACATTCTCTTTACTTTCCCTCAAGATACTAAAGCAAAGTATCTATATTTCCAGAAAATAAACATCCTTTCTCGGCCTTTTCAAGATCAAAGTAAGTTTTCATCTTGTTCTTCAAGTTCTAAGTAATCTAAATCCTTAGAAACTAAGGTTTCATGTTGTGTTCATAAGTAAAAGTCAAGAATGGTGGGTGTAGGTGAAGAAGTGTCTTAAAAGAATTTCGTATTTTTAATCATGGTAAAGACTCTACATCGAAGCTTTGGGCATATTATCTGTTTTGTGAATTTTGTGTAAATTTATGTTACAGTATACTTGTTATATATACAATCTAGGGAGATTTTGGATATTGGATGCATGCCAAAATGTATAAAATCACATGTTGAGTCTGCAGATGTGCCAAGGCCACCGGCCTAGCACTGGAACCCACAGGCTCAATGCCAGGTCTGGCAATCTATAGAGCATCAACAGTGTATGTCAAGTATTTTGGAACAGGTACGAGTCAATTCTAAATTCTTCTGATGTTTCTGTGAAAGTTCCAGAATGTGTGTTTTCGGTATAAATCATGATTCTAGGGTCTCGATGAATGGGATGTGCTAGCCATGTTTATGAAATAAATTTAGCCTGGAAAGTATGTTAACTTGGGGTAGATATCATGCCTATAGGATACTTGATGGTATTTTCATATCCAATGTGATTCATGCTCTTGAATTGTTGAAAAATGACCTTGTTGTGTAATTGGGTTGTAATGCCTTTCAGATATGTAGATTTATGCATATATGAACAAAATTATAACAAATAAAAATCATGTTTTTAGGTCTAGAATTGAATGTGAAATAGATAGAAATAAGTATGTACAAAATGGCTTTATATGAATACTACTTGGGATCATGCTAGTAAATTGATATGTCCATTTGTGATCATGTTCTAAGGCCATTATTAAATGTTTATATAAAAATGAATGACACTGTATATGCAAAGCAAGTGATATGTAGACAACAGGTGATGTTATTGTTGGGAAATACTTGTGTGGAGAGTGTATTTTGAGGTGAAGTGACGGGTGAACGATCAGAACAACATATTTTAAATACAGAATGAAACTGTGTGGTTCATAGTGCTTCACACGGTGTCTCCACACGTGTGGAGACACCACACAATTATTTCCCATTATTGTTATGTAAATGATGATGAGATCATGAATGTATGGAAGAATGATGAATGCAAGGTAAATGCGGTCACTTAATAAAGAAATAAATAAAGTGAAAGCATAGAAAAAGTAAGGTTCATGCTTAAGCATTAAATATTTAAAATGACATTGAACTCTCGTGACTGCCCAACATCAGGCCCTGCTCTAGGAAAAGAATAGACAGCAAAGACTGGAGCCGGTCAGGCCTTGTTTACGGGAAATTTCTCAGTGTCATCACACGGTAAAGTTCAGTGCCCTCCATAATGGGAGTAAATAAATGTAGCACGGTACTCACGAACCAACCGATATGATAACAAAAATGATATAGAAATGATATGATAATGAAATATTGTTAAATGACTGCTATGGTTAGCTTACTAGTGTTAATATTGTTCTCCTATGTGATCAAGTATGAATGATAATCTTGTTAGTTGTTTTCCTTATCATTTGTATTGTACTTGTGCATTTCATTTTGCGAAAAACAATTTGGAACATGTTACAATCCAAGTAATATAATGTTTATTTAGTGAGCTTCATACATCATCCCTTACTTTAATATTTTCAATAGATGAACTTGATTTACTATATGAGGAGGAGGATTAGGGCATTTCAATAGATGAACTTCGGTCACCACATGAGGAGGAGGATTAGGGCACCTACTAATCCTATCCCTACTGCAGCTTTCTAGACTAAACAGGGTATCAATATATTCATCATGTTACTTTTATAGTCTTCGGTACTAATTATATTTCGTTATATTGAGGCTATTAGCATCTAATTAGAATGATGAGATGTAGTAAGTAGCCTGTAGTTGTAATGAAATATGAAATTTATGTAATAGTAAACAGTTAAGCACTAACCTGAAGGAAGAGTCCACGCCCGATCCCACAAGTGAGTGCGATGAGAGGTTAATCGAGGCCTGCTTGCAGCCTCCAGAAAGGGTTTGCGTTATTTTATCTTCTTACCGAAAGGTGCCTGGCCATTTACTTTGATTTCTAACCCCCCACCTCCCGGCCAGACTCCATTAAGTACTACACTACGCCTAACCTTTTACCACTAGACCATATCCAGAGGATAAATTTATGTAATAGTAATGATGATGGAAGGTCGTTTTACTGAAAGATTAATTATGCATTATTTTGTTTTCTATACACTACAATTTCCCCTAAAGATATCAGTATAGGAAAACTGTTTACCCCAATATTAGAGATATTAAGCAAGCTTTTATTGTTGCAGGTTCTAAGAAGAAACATCTTTTCCTAGAGCATAACATGTAAAGCCATAACCTCAGAAATTAAGGGTCCCCTGTGAAATTAAGGGTCCTCAAAAAGTGCAGGTGCATTCTGTGTTTTGAGTAGCCACAAAACGGATTTATTACCACCACAAAAGTTTGAAAATCACATTCACATAACACTCCCAACAAAGTAAAAACCAACAATCATAAACAGGCATTGACAATTAAGCAACACCTAAAAGTCATTACAAACAGAAATTAAATAACAGAAATTTCAAGTTCTTGAAGAAACAGCACAATAGCCATTAACAGAAATTTTCAGAAACCACCACGGAGGCGGAGGACAAGGTGGAGGGTAGATTCCTTTTGGATATTGTAATCAGCCAATGTCCGCCCGTCTTCCAATTGCTTACCAGCAAAAATCAGCCTCTGCTGATCGGGTGGAATACCCTCCTTGTCTTGGATTTTCGCCTTTACATTGTCAATCGTATCAGAACTTTCCACTTCTAAAGTGATAGTCTTCCCAGTTAAAGTCTTCACAAAGATCTGCATTCCTCCTCTCAACCTTAACACCAAGTGAAGTGTCGACTCTTTCTGGATGTTGTAATCAGCAAGTGTCCGCCCATCTTCTAGCTGCTTCCCAGCAAAGATCAATCTTTGCTGATCAGGTGGGATCCTTCCTTGTCCTGAATTTTCGCTTTCACGTTATCAATGGTATCGGAACTCTCCACCTCCAGTGTTATAGTCTTCCCAGTTAAGGTCTTCACAAATATTTGCATACCACCTCTTAATCGCAGAACCAAATGTAAGGTTGACTCCTTTTGAATGTTGTAATCCGCAAGGGTGCGACCATCTTCAAGCTGCTTACCGGCAAAGATCAGCCTCTGTTGGTCTGGTGGGATCCCCTCCTTGTCTTGAATCTTGGCCTTGACATTGTCAATGGTGTCTGAACTCTCAACCTCAAGTGTTATGGTCTTGCCAGTAAGAGTCTTCACGAAAATCTGCATACCGCCGTGGAGCCTGAGAACAAGGTGGAGGGTGGACTCCTTCTGGATATTGTAGTCTGCAAGGGTACGTCCATCCTCGAGCTGTTTTCCAGCAAAGATCAGCCTCTGTTGATCTGGTGGGATCCCCTCCTTGTCTTGGATCTTGGCCTTGACATTGTCAATGGTGTCTGAACTCTCCACCTCTAGGGTGATGGTCTTGCCGGTAAGAGTCTTGACGAATATCTGCATACCTCCACGGAGCCGAAGAACCAAGTGGAGAGTGGACTCCTTCTGGATATTGTAATCAGCTAGGGTACGGCCATCCTCGAGCTGTTTTCCAGCAAAGATCAACCGCTGCTGGTCTGGGGGAATCCCCTCCTTGTCCTGGATCTTGGCCTTGACATTATCTATGGTATCAGAACTCTCAACCTCGAGAGTAATTGTCTTACCAGTAAGGGTCTTAACAAAGATTTGCATCTGTTCATAGACAAAAAAAACATGTTAAAATCAGATAAGAGATTTTTCATGGGCCTCAAAGACTTTGAACATCAGACATGGTCCAAAGAATCATTTCTGGATCTAATAGTAATCAAGCTGACAAGCTCAATCATCATCATCAAATAAATTATCAGATCTATGTTGGTGGAGCAGAAAGCCAGTTCTATGTGTTTAATAAAAAATCCTGAACGAAACCCTATGCGATGATTTTTATATAAGGAATTCTAAACAAAACCTTAAAATAATTTTCAAGCAACCAGAAATCAACAATCAGATAAAATAAAAACTAGGAGCCTTAACCTTCTGACACAAAATTCAATTAGATCTATATAGTGCATCAGGAAAAATCCATCCACACAAAAGAAACAGATCTAAGCAAATTGACCGACGTTCAACAACATAGATCTGGAAGAGAACCTAATACAATAATTGTAAATCAAAACAAGAACCGATCGTATATTCATCCCAATATCTAAATAACTAATACAGATCAAAGCCACAGCGATTATAAGAAACAAACCAGATATAGTAGATATGAAAGAAGAATCCAACGAAACAAAACCTCATAGAAGCCAAGAAACAGGAATAAAGGATTCAAATTACACATACCTTGAATGAGATGGGAGAAAGTCTTTGGATGAGGGGAAAGATGCTTCTACAACCGGAAGAATATCACAAGAGATGTGAATCGTATGGAAAAATGAAGGGCCAGCTGTGTAATTCCCTTTATATTATCGATGGTCGACCTGAACGCGAAAGGGTAACCGATAACGTGACGCCAAGCGCTCGGGAAGGAGATAATAGATGATTTTTTTTAAAAGATAAAGATGATTATTAAGTGGGTTAAGATATTTTAGTGCTAACCAAGAGCAAGTGTAATTGTCAATACCTCAAATGGTTAGGTTGAGGTCGTGTGATTAAGATGTTGTCGATTTGAGTCCTACGTGTGTGTATGAATAAGTAATCTCCTTCCGCCTCACTTTGTTTGAGACTTATTCTTTTAGGACGTCCAAAATTTACCAACTTAATGTTTAGAATTAAATTTGCTCATTAAATGCCTAAAATGACTTAATATAACAATTTATTGAAAAATGTAGAAGAACACAAAAGGATGTAATTGTAATTGGTATGTTTTTAATGAATCGATGAGACATTAAATGATGTCTTCTTATTTTTCATAAATTCTCAAAAGTCTCAAACAAAGTGAGACGGAGGGAGTAGTTCCTTAAATGAGTAAGTACTACCGTGTGTATGAGTAGGTAATAGTCATGTAAATTATTACGTAATAGTTCTTTTTTTTTTTTTTTTTTTTGAGGGAATAGTTCTTAAATTTAAATGAGGTAGTTTCATATTTTTTTTTGGCAGAAACGGGAGGAACACACTAATTATCGCCAGTAGGCTCGACAGCAGATCGCCATACCACAGATGTATAGTCTAACCGCTAAGGCCGATATACTGAATACAAGAAAAAGAGCAAGCATAATTGGCTAACCGCTCGTTTTGATGAAAAAGAAAAAAAAATAATAATTAAGAGCAAGCGTAATTGGCTATATTAGTAGAAAGAAAAAAAAATTAACTAAGAGCAAGCGTAATTGGCTATATTAGCATTGAAAATTAAATCAAAATTATAATTTAAATAAAGTACGGTGTTAATTATCTTATTTTTATTTTTACTTGTATTGAGACTCGAGCCTAGATAATCCGGATTAAGAGACCTTAATAATTATCGTGGGGATTATCGGCTTTTATTCTAACTTAAAACAAAACTTTTTATAATGATTTTATTTTTTTTTTTTCTTAAAACAAAGTTTTTATAATGATTTTATTTATTTATTTATTTATTTATTTTTTTTTTTTTTTGTGTGCTTAAAAGCTTCCGTTATCGGGTACACACTGGTTCGAGGATTTCAACAGTTTGCCTTTCGTGGGCTCTATAGGCCCAATAATGAACAATCAAGGTACAAACCAACGAAGATGACATAACTACATAGGATTCCATCCCCATGCAGAATTGGTTTGGGCTTAATGAGCCCAATAAGCATTACAAAACATATATGTGTGACACGGGTCAACCTTTTCCACGAAGAAGGAGAAACATAGCTATCTGATCAATCAAAAGCTCTAACGACAAAATTGGAATAGCAGAAGGAGATCTATCTATCGGCTAAAAAATGGCGGACGATTTGGTGCTTGACTCCGCCATTAGAGACTGGGTGCTGATACCTTTATCGGTAGTGATGGTGTTGATCGGAGTCCTTCGCTATTTTGTCTCCAAAATGATGCGCTCATCCCCAGTTCCTGATCCTAAACTCATCAAAGAAGGGTAATAATTCATTTTTTACTTTTTATTGTTGTTTGGATCTGAGATTGCTTTCGCGTCTTGTCTTTTGATTAGTAATTGGGCCTGTCAATGCCTCGTGTTTTGTAATTGTAATTGTTAAAAGGTTTATGTGTTTTGATTTGTTTAGACAGGTGATAATTAGGGCCAGGAACTTAACTGCGGCTGCAAACTTTATTCCTGCCAAATCTTTTAGAGCTCGGAAGCTTTATTACACCAACGAGGTATATTTTCTGCTTTTTCAGCTCCCTTGTAACTTCTAAGTTAAGGTTTGAAAATGGTATTGAGATTTTTGCGGTATTATGGCTGCTTTTTCACCTTCAAGTTTGATTTTTAATAGTCCTTGCATAAAGGAAAGCTAGTATTTTGAGTGGAAGGGATATCATTGCCATTGATTGTGAAGTAATTTGAAAACATGCCTTTGATTATCAGATAAAACTTAGTTAATACAGTTGATCAGAAGCATATGTCCTATTGTCTGGGATGACTTGGACGGTTGACTCTTTGCTGAATACGTTGTTTTTTTTTTTTTTTTTTATGATATATGGCTCGACCACTATTTAGTGGACACTGGCTCTACAACTATTTAGTCTTTTCATCTTTACTTTATTGATGAGCTGAAAGACACAGATAAATATGTAATGTAAGCATCTAGGATGATTAATCTTGGTGCACTTGGTATTGTTCATCACTGTTATTAACTGACAAGAGCATGGTATATAATCTTGAAGTTGTAACTTCCGAGAGAGTGCAAAAGGTGTGAAGTTATACCTGTCTGCTCTGATCAACTAAAATCAAACCATTGACAATTTACAAATAAAGTTTCTTAGATTACAATTCTGAGTTCTATAATCCATAATTTTGCGCTTAGTCTACCAAGTTTTATATAACAAAATCTGCCAGCATTTTACCTGTTTGAGAATAGAGAAAAGGTCAGGCCATATGGAGCCTTTGTGACTTGAGCACATGGAAACAGGACATCTTGCATGTGGTACCAAGGCTTTTCTTTTAATTCAGAAAACTAGGATTTTCTTAGATTGTCTTAGTTCATCTAAACCCTGATTAAGCCCTATCTTGTCTTTGTCCATGTACCGCTCAGAACATTTTGGCCTCTTTCCACTTCCTTGCCAGCTCATTTTATCTAGATTTTGAATTGCATGAATTTTCTGCAGATTCCCTTGCCGGTTCTTAGTGCTCCATTGTTCTATTTTTATTACAAACGTGCTTTCTTCAAGTGTATTCCTGAAATCAAAGCTTGGGATATTTTTCGGCGCTTTCTTTTATACTGTTTCCCTTTTTCATATTGACTGACCCTCACTTCTGAACTGGCTTTGAAGTTCTACCCGTGCACCATATTTTATTTTAGCTTTTATGGATACTACATTTTTTTTCTTCCTGATTTTTACATTTTGTCTAGCATCGGTTGTTATTCTTATTATGGTTTGAATTCTGTTAACAATAAATGACAGGTTCAATTATAACTTTAATACAGGACACTCGTTAAAAACCAGAGTGTCACTTCCGATCAAACTTTTGCAGTTGGATATTTGTTGAAATCATCACTTGGCTCGTTCTTTTTGTTTTTCCCGCTCTTATCTTCCTCTTACGTTCGGCCTGACCTCCCCCTCTGCATTGCACCAAAAGTGGCCAAATTTGATAATGGCATTTTGGTTTCAGGTTTTAATTGTCTGAGGAATAATTTTTCTTGCTGTGGGAAGCTTGCATATGTTACTGCAGACTTTCTTTTTTCACTTTTCGTCTTATCCTGCATCCAAGCTGATAATACAGTCCTCTTGGTTGTTATTGTTTTCAGCTATACAATGACCTAGATCTGCTAGGAGTTTTATTTATGCGAGTTTTCTTTTTGAGTTCATTTTCTGTGACTAGCCTTTTGATAACACTTATTTTTTTTTTAATATCTCAATTAGTACCCCTAAAAAATATCTCAATTAGTAAACTTTAAATACAATGTCTCATGCTTCAATGATCTTTTAGGAAAATGGGTTGCTATTTGTTCCTAAGGGCCAAGCTACGAATCCGCAAGCTCAGATGTTCTCTGATCCTAATATGGCTATGGATATGATGAAGAAGAATCTCTCAATGATTATACCTCAGGTTTGTTAAATGCTTAATTGTTTACTTGAATGTCATTTCTTGGACCAGTTGGATTATTCTAAATTCTCTCTATCTCCTGTTGTGCAGACTTTAACTTTTGCATGGGTCAACTTCTTTTTCTCTGGATTTGTAGCAGGTGTGTTTTTTTTCCCCATCTTCATTGCCTTTTCCTTGTCTTATTTCTGTTTGCGCATCTTCTGTTGGTGCTTTCATTGGCTTCTTTAGAATTGGCTGATGTCACCCATATTTTATTTCCATGGTCATTCAGCTTATCTTGTATTCTGTGGTGTTTTTTTCGTAGCATTTTGTTGAATATAAAGTAGTCACCTGTCGCTGCATCTCTATATGTGTTTTTCCTTTCGAATATTCATCACTTCCTCAAACAGCATTGGAATTGGTTATTTGTTTTAAATATTTCTTGATGAGTATTGATGTGTGCGCTGAGATGTTACTCCCTGCAGCAAAAATACCATTCCCATTGACTCAGAGGTTCCGATCAATGTTGCAAAACGGTATTGATTTGAGTACTGTTGATGTCAGCTATGTCAGTGGCCGCTCATGGTAATTGAACCAAGTTATATATGTGAATCTGTTTATCTTTTTTAATCGGTGATAATTATCATTTTCCATTTCCTTTATGCAATGTTACTCGAACACACTTGAAAATCTCACCACTGTTCTATTATAATAGGTATTTCCTCAATCTGTTTGGACTAAGGGGTTTGTTTAGTCTCATTTTGGGAGAAGAAAATGGTAAGTTTTCTTAAAGGTTGTTTGAATGTTGTTTTGTGTTTTTCATACAAGGCCTATTCAATACAAACTTCTGCTCTTAAGATAATAATTTGGTTACTTCATTCCTTTGGCTGATATTTAGATAATGTGATCTGAATTGTTAGCTTGGTTGGGTTTTCAGCTACAGATGATACTCAACGGATGATGCAAATGAGTGGCTTCGGGTTTGATCCTTCTAAGGTATGTGCCTTTGTTGTTGGATTTTGAAGTTTGTGAAGCTCGTATTGTAAATGGGGAAACGGTTTCTGCTTTCTCTTTGGTCTTTCTACCGAATCCCTTTGACGACACCCATACTTCCATTTAAAGAGTTTCTATTTGGGTTTATTTTGCATGAGATGTAAATCAGAGTTACGGTAGTTAACTTTAGTGATATGTTTTTTCATGTCAGAGTTTGAGTGCCGAGAAAGACAATCTAGACATAGTTCAACACGATTGGGCCTTGCCAAAATTTGAGCAGCGAGCAGAAGCAGCATTAAGAAAACTTTTAAAGGAGTGACACTATAGAGTTGGATTTCGACGCTTAAGGATGCGCTTTTTCTTGGTTTCCATTGGATGAAGCTTCCAAAGTGTACGCCGCGTCAACAGGTGAAAATTACCTTGTGTACAATTAGTTTGCTTTCAATTAAGAATATATAGTAGGATAAACACGGTTTTGAATTGCTTTGTATTGTCTTACTGTATACTTTTGATAGATTTTTACTGGGCAGTCCGATTTTTCTTTAACCTTAAGACTGCAAACCGGATACTACTTATTTGTAATAGATTAAATGATGATTCATTTCTGTAGTCCAACAACTTTTGAGTATCATGCATTGCTTTGAAGTAACTTCAGCCCAATTGATTAAATCTGCGTGGGATACGGACTGCATTTATATAAACTCATACATTTTGTTCCGACTGAGACCAGAATCTTCATCACCTGACCAGAACCTCATTGGCTTAAAATACTTAAATGCTTGGTATGTATGTCCCCTGTAATTTTTATTATTTTCTTGCGAAGGAACTTCTGTAATTATTTGAATGTGAATGTTCAATACGTAGGATGTTTCAAAAGGTGAAAACGATCAAGTACGTAGTATATACCCACAAAAATTGAAGCAATGTATATATATATACACAAACACGACATCAGACTTCCTCTCTCGTGTAGACCGAAGGGGGGTTTCCAACAAAAGACGTGATACTTGGTGCTTAATATATATAATGATGGCTTCGGCTTCAAAGGGGGATTGAAACCATTGCGATTAAAAAGGCTCTTTCCGTGCAAGTTGGGCTAGAAGCAAAATATCATTAACCATTGCATCATCAGCAAGAACCCCCCACCCCCACCCCCACCCCCACCCCACACACACACACAAAAAGATCACCAAGCACCATGATATATGGAAATTGAAATGTCATCACCAATACGCAAGTATTTAGCACTAGGCAAGAGACTCATGAGACCTTAATATTCACCAAGATTGCTTTGTTAAAACCAAGTTAAAGCATTTTATGTCTTGAAAACCTACTCAGCTTATTCACGGTAAATGCCAAATTGGGCCGTGTACATTTTGTTATATACGTCAGACTCCGTATCACTTGTGAAAACTTCAACTGATACGATGGTTGAATCTAATTCTTGCTTATTCATAGCACATGCCAAATTGGGCCGGGTACATTTTGTTATATACGTCAGACTCCCAATCACTTGTGAATACTTCAACTGATACGACGGTTCAATCCAATTCTTGCTTAAGTGTTTGGAGTCTTCACTAGACTTTCATCAAGCATGTTGAACCGTTTCAAAACAGATTCAATGTCATGAGACTATGACAAGACAAGTCCTTCAGACATTTTAGAGATCTTAATCCTCAAAATTATGTTTGCAACTCTCATATCCTTCGTATCGAAGTTTCGTGTCAGCATGTTCTACCAATGATAAGCATGTCGTCAACTTAAAGACACGCTATCGCATATGCATTTGGTGTGTTCTTGCAAGATGTAGACACGTTTTTCACCCTTGTGAATCTTAAATCCATTTGACAAAATTACTTGTCATGCTTTAAGTGCCATTGCTTTGGTGCTTGTTTCAGCCCCTACAGTGACTTAACGAGTCTACACACCTTTCGTTCTTGTCCTGGAACTACTAACCATTTGAGTTGTTCCATGTATGTATCTTCTTCTAACTCACCATTCTGAAAAGCAATCTTAACATCCATTTGACCTTTCAAAAAAAAACATCCATTTGATGGATTTCCATGTTATAGACTACAACAATCACAATGAGAACTCTTATTGAAGTAATCCTCATAACCGGTGAGTAAATACGAAGAAGTCAAGGCTTTCCTTCCGTCGATAACCCTTGTCTACCAATATGGTCTTATACTTGTCAATAGACCCAGATGCCTTTAGCTTACCGTTCAAGATCCACTTGCATCCGGCCGGGTGGTTTATTTTCAGGTTGAAGGTCAACCAACTCATATGTGTGGTTTTGCATGATGTGTTCTATTTCACTATTGATTGCTTCTTTTCAAAAAGGTTAATTTGGAGTTGACATTGCCTCAACATATGTACTCAGTCATTTTCTACCATATATGTTACAACATCCAAACCAAGCGACGTTGAAGTCCTAGACAGCTTGTTGCGACACAGCTCCCTCGATATCTTGAGTTTCATCATCAACAGGCTCATATGTCCTTTTACTCGCACTTGACTCTTTTTTGTCTTTCTCTTTGCATGGAAGACATTTTCAAAGAACACAACATTTCCTGACTTGATAATGACATTTAATGTACATCAAGCACGTCAGGTTTGTACTCCAAAAATCAATATGCACTATTGTTATATGCATATCCCACGAACATGCAATCAATCCTTTTGAATCTGAGTGCTAGAACAATACTTAGCTTGCAGTACATCAATACATTGCAGCACACCTGAGTGCTACAATAATACTTAGAAAAATGAAATTCTTATTAAATGGCATACTTTTTCAAGTATCCACAATTATTTTGGTTAAAAGTTGTTTAAAACTTTATAAAGGATATAAATGTATATACACTGTAGATGTGTATCAATCATAAATTATGTATTGGGATGGATACATTCAACTTTGTACAAAAGTTGCAGTGCTTATATATATGTCACATACCACATAAAGAGCCAATCCAAGAATATAAAAACAAATAATTGAAAAAGCACCGACTCCAAGTGGGATTTTTGAGATCTCCAAATCTCACAAAAACAATTTGTTTACGTGTGAAATTACTAATGGAGAAAAGGAAGAATCCAAATCCTCAAAAAAAAAAAAAAAAATGTTTATAATTTCTAAAACATTTACAACTAGACATTCACGCCAATGTCCATCTCTTCTTGGCTGTCATTCCAATGAAAGTATGCCAATTTGCTATAGGAAATATATTCTTTCTTACATCTCTTTTTATTATTTAATTCTAAAGAAACTTCTTATTAAAAAAAAAAATCTAAAGAAACTTTATTTCTCCCCTATAAATACCTCTCACATTATTAATTCATCATGCCACACACTGCAACCTTAAGCAAATATTTAGTTATTTCTTTCTTTCGATTTCATTTGTTTTCATATCTTAATTAAGTTTCATCATTTCGAGTTGCAATGGCCAGCAGCATTGAGGTATATATTTGCTGGCTGCATGCTTATCTTTTACGTGTATTTAATTCCCATTAATTATTTAGCTTTGAATTTGGTTTTTGATTGAAAATAGTGTTGTTAACGAGTCGAACGAGCCGGGTATCGTTGGTTGAACTTGAGTTTGTTTAGCTCATTATTTCGTTCGTGATATATCGTTTGTTTGTTAAACAAACAAAAATTATGTTTGAATGCGACTCGTTACGGTATAAAATATCAAGTGCAAAATGACTAGTATCTTTTGAGTTAGTGTAATGATCCGGGTCTGATAGACCTAAGTGCGTCATAAATGCTCCAGGTTAATCGCTTTTAGAATGTCATCCTTGTTTGGTTTAAAAGGGTTAACAGTGAGTTAATCAAAACATTTATATATATCTCACAGTTATAACTTATAAAGAGGTAATGCGCTTCTCGATCCCCACATCCAACGTGAGATATCAGAGTTAGTGTTATTGTAAATTGTTTTATTTATATAACCAGGTTCGCGAACCGGGCTTGTGTTCGTTCGTTTAGCAAACGAGTCTACAACCGTGTTTGAGCTCGGCTCGTTAAAAGCTAACAAACGGTCATAAATTAACACTAACTAGCCGAACATGAGCATACAAACAAGCCCAAAATCATGTTCGAACTCGGCTCTTCTTTTTTTTAATAGTAATGAAAATGTTACTTTTGAAGAAGTAACTCCCGTTTGTTTGTCTCCCAGCTCTTAATTAATTAAGATGCAACTAATTAAGAATCATCATCAACAATAACAAGAAGTTGGTAATACATTCATTCAAAGTTGGAAAGGAAAAATCCTACATGTGAGCTATTCAATAATCATGTGCATGATCGATATCGAGTTTGTTGTACGGTGTACCACAACTACAACTGTATCACAATCAACTGACGCTATCCTTTTACGCTATTGATTATAAGTGGGACACTGATAGTGAATCTGACATCGATCGTATAAAAATATGTCGCGTCATGTTCACCAATTTGTTATAGGTTGAAGCAAGTCCAATTTCAGTAGAGGAAGTGACTACAACAACAACGCCTGCAGAAGTATCATCGGAAGACAAGAAAGTGGCAGCAGCCGCCCCCGAGCCACTAGTTCCGGCACTAGTAGAGACACCAAAGGAGGAATTAATACCTGAAGCTGAAGAGACATTAGCCGAAAAAGCCGAGACGACTCCGGCTCAAGTTGAGACTGAAGTACTAGAACAAAAGGCTGAAGAGCCGCCATTAGCCGAAGAGACGGCAGTAGTGGCTGCAGCTGAAGCTGAAGAAGAAGAAGAAGTGGTTAAGGAGCCAAAGGCTACTGAAGAGGTCAAACATGAAGAAACTTCTGATCAAGTTATTGAGGCTGTTGAAGCTAATCCGGCTGCTGCCGCCGCGGAAGAGGTGGCACCACCAAAAGCAGAAGAAGAGGAAGCTGCCGTTTAAGACATCTTTATTATATATATTGTGATCTATGCTTTTGGACTTTTAATTTCTACTATATTTCTTAATTTTCCTTTTAATTTCTACTATATTATTCATGTGTACGTGTCAAATGTATTGAGAATCTGGAAAGGATGTCTTGCATTATTGATACTAGCTTTCATAATTAAGGGGCTTTCTCATATGAGTTTGATCATTGAACACATGGTTTTGAATATCACAACATATATATACTAGGTCCATTAAAGTTGTGCAAGGCACGGCTGCCCATTGGCTTATTATATCCGAAGGATTAGAAGTTAAATTTTAAAATACAACCGTTGTAGGAAGGTTATACCAAGTGGCATACATTACAACCACTCATTTCTAACCTCTCACACACGATAAAAGTGTATTATGTGAAAGAGAGTAAAAATGAGAGGCTCTAATGTATGTCACTTGGTATAACCTTCCTACAACCGTTGCACCATAAAATCTCTCGGATTAGAAGACGTATGGACTATGCAAATATTTTATTTACATGTGACACAATAGTGTATGTAATTTTAACCCTAACAATAATATTATATACCTTAGAATAAAAACATAAACCAACATACCAATAACATAAGAAGCCATTAATATTAGAAACACCTTGGAGTGTGTTATAAAAGACGATTGATCCCATATTTTTTGTTGCCAAACTATTTTTAATATTATTTTTTTTCTGATGTAACTGGAAAATGTTCATATATATAATGGATCAACACTAACCATTGGCACCATATCGATCACTATGATTCGATTTCTTCAGGAATGAACTCGAAGATTTGGACCTCTATAGGTTCCAACATCATACTTTTTGCACCACACCAAAATTACTCTTTGACACCACACCCGTGTTGAAATTTGGTTTTTAAAAGATCGGGTATGCACGCTGGACTTCATACTCTACTTTGTGAAAGTCAATTTTCAGCGTCGTGGTAGGTGTGGTGTCATAGTAAGTTTGATTTTTTTTTATTTTGATGTATTGTTTAATGTTGGAAGCGTGATCGAGATCTTTAAAAAAAACACATGTTCCCTACCAAAATAAACTACTTAAGAAGCTTATTCCCAAGAAAAATGAGGACAGAACAACAGAAACCAACGAGTGATTTCTCATTAAACAGAAACTGGATATGAGGTCTCTAAAATTGATGTTTCCTCTGTAAACTAGCCTTCCTGGCTTCAAACTATTCTCTGCTCATTAGAGGTGGTCCAAAGATTTAAACCCATTGCATACTCTGCAAGATCTGAAAACAAGAAAGATTCTCAACTCAGAATAGAAATAATAACATAGCAAGAAACAAGCAAAGCATATGTAGACAAGAAGACTGTTAACCAACCACATTCTGTGGATTGGCATAGAGTTCTGCAGGAAATATAAATCCTCCTAATCACCAAACACAGAAGAAGACTCATGGACACAAATCATACCTTTGAGATCGGGGGCCAAAGGGTGGAAACATATAGCCAGGTCCAGCAAATGAATCTTGTGGTAATACAGGTGGTGCAAAAGGCATATCAAATGGCCTTGGACCCCAAATCCCATATATGGTGGTACATTATGTTGGTGATTTAAGTATAACCATGTCTATTAGTGTAATTAAGGGTTTGGTACAAAGATGGGTGAACTCGAACACTCTGTTGTGGGTTTGGAGGTGCAGAGTGCACGCTCATATAAGTGTTTACGAGTTTACGGATGTAAATGATCAAGTAGATTTTGTAAAACAAACGTAAAGACACGTAAAATTCGTTTTGAAAAAGCAGTGACAAAGCGGGCGCTGTGAGGTTTTGTTCGGGCAAAATGTTGAGCAGGTTTTTTCGATTTTACAGTTCTCACAGCGCCACTTTTGTGTTTCATAAGCGCCACTTTGTGACCCGAAAATGCGAACTGGTGTGTCTTTTCCTGGTTTTTCAGCAGTTTTTTTCCTCTCAACACCTTTCCACAAAGGTGTCTCTTAAACTAAACGTTTTAAACTAACTACTTCTGAGCCTAGAAGGTAAAAAAGACTAGTTTTTCTTATTTTAAAAACAGACTTTTGAAAGATAGCAATGACTTGATCATTTTGAGAGAATACTTTGAAAACATATTCAAGTTTTCATCATCTTTGTGAGTTAATAACTTCTTACAAAACTCCATTAGTATACTTTTCTTTAGGTGTCAAAAAGAAAAGGGCAAACGTAGTCTTATCTAACAGAAGTATTCGTGCAACCCGGGGCATTCAATAAGGGTCGAATAACTTTTGTAGGAAAGTGTTCCTACACGATTCTGTGTTATATCAAGCTATCTAAGTTCCAGCGATTTTGGTTGACATTGTTGTTTACTTTCCTTTGAAAGCCCTCATCTATACAACAATCTACAAAAGTTATTTCATTAATTTATGCAATGTCAAGTGTCAAGGAGATGACTACAAACTTTGGAAAATTGGAAAAGTTTGAAGGTGTCAATTTTAGAAGATGGCAAAGGAAGATGCATTGTCTGCTAACAACATTGAAAGTGGTGTATGTGTTGAGTACACCGATGCAAGTGATGGATGACGGACCATTGGAAGGCGAGAAGGAAGAACAAATGGGAGAATGATGACTACATCTGTAGAGGCCACATTCTAAATGGTATGTCTGATTCACTGTTTGATATTTACCAAAATGTTGAGTCTGCAAAAGAACTTTGGGATTCACTAGAGTCTAAATACATGAATGAAGATGCCTCTAGCAAAAAATTCTTGGTTGGTAATTTCATGAAATATAACATGGTAGATTCAAGGTCGGTAATGGAACAGTATAATGAATTACTACGCATTTTGGGTCAGTCTGCACAACATAAAATGGAAATGGATGAGTCTATTTCGGTGTCAAGCATTATAGATAAGTTACCACCATCATGGAAAGATTTTAAACACATGTTAAAACACAAAATGGAAGAATTATCTCTGGTAGAACTTGGTAGTCACTTGTGTATAGAGGAATCTCTAAGGGCGCAAAAGGGCGGTAAAACCAAGGGTAAAGAGGTAATGGATTCGACCTCTATCAATATGATGGAAGCCGGTGAATGTTCGTATAAGAACAAAGGAAAAGATAAGAAAAAATCTTCCAAAAACAATGGCAAAGATACCAACAAAAAACCGAATGGTGCTTGTTGGAATTGCGGGAAAACTGGACATTTCAAGGTTGATTGTCGAGTAAGGAAGAAAGTATCAAACAACAGTTCGGGGCAAGGGTCTAAGGACCAAGGTGCTCCTAAACATCAAGGTCAGAATGTTACTTGTGGATTTAATTCAAATGTGAATTATGTACCACTAATTTCTGAGGCATTTTATATGCAGGATGATGATGTTGTTTGGTGGATTGACTCGGGTGCAACGAGACACGTTTGCAAGGATCGAAGCTGGTTTAAAAACTATGAACCTGTGATCGATGGATCCATGCTACTTATGGGAAACGAGTCGAGGGCTGCCATAGTTGGAATAGGAAGTGCTGTTTTATCTTTTAGTTCTGGAAAATGTATTAATTTAAAACATGTGTTGCATGCTCCGTGTATACGGAAAAACTTGGTATCTGGTAGTATTTTATGTAAAGAAGGTTATAAACAAGTTTATGAGTCGGGTAGGTACATTTTAAGTAAGTGTGGTGTATTTATTGGATTTGGTTACTTATGTAATGGCATGTTTATGTTAAATATTCAGCATGATGTTGTAAATAATGTTATCACAAATCATGATGTTAATAATTCTGTTTTGTGGCATGCTCGGTTGGGTCATGTTCATTATAAGCGTATGTTGATAATGTCTAAAAATGAGTTGATTCCATCTTTTGACATGAATATGAATAAGTGTAATACTTGTATGTTAAATAAAATTGTGAGACAACCTTTTCATAGTGTTGAAAGGTCATCTTCCATTTTAGAACTTATTCATAGTGATCTATGTGATTTCTGTTCTACGCCTTCTTTTGGTAATAAAAGATATGTAGTGACATTTATAGATGATTGCACTCGGTTTTGTTATGTCTTTCTACTTCATTCTAAAGACGAGGCAATAGATAAATTTAAAATCTATAAAAACGAGGTAGAATTACAATTAACCTCTAAAATAAAAAGGTTGCGTACAGATCGAGGTGGTGAATATTTTGATCCAACCTTTTTCGGGTTATGTGGTATAATACATGAGGTTACAAATGCCGATACGCATACAACAAAATGGCATAGCGGAAAGGAAAACCGTTGCTCTTAAAGAGATGGTTAATTCCATGCTATCTTACTCTGGTTTGAGTGAGGGATTTTGGGAGAAGCCATGTTAACGGCTTGTTATTTCTTGAATAGAATTCTAATAAAAGGAATCCTATTACCCCATATGAACTTTGGTTCAAAAAGAAGCCAAACTTGAATTATCTACGAGTTTGGGGTTGTAGGGCTGTTGTAAGATTTACCGTGCCTAAGATTAAAACCTTGGGTGAAAGAGGCATTGATTGTATATTTATTGGATATGCTTTGCATTCCAAAGCTTATAGGTTCTATGTTATAGAGCCTAATGACTCGATTCTTTGTTCATTCTGTGATTGAGTCAAGGGATGCCATCTTTGATGAACATCGGTTTACTTCTATACCGAGGCCGAAAGATATCACTTCTACTATTGTTGGAGTCGAGAACAACAATGGTGTTGATTCTCAAGATGAGCCTTTAGAGCTTCGTAGAAGCAAAAGGGCTAGGAAAGCAAAGTCTTTCGGACCCGACTATCAAACTTATTTGGTGGAAGGAACAAGAGATGAAGTAGGATTCCAATATTCATATTGTTATAATATTGATGAGGATCCTAAGACGTTTAAGGAGGCTATGGAGTCTCGAGACGTGTCATTTTGGAAAGAAAGCCATCAATGATGAGATGGATTCCATAATGGGAAACAACACGTGGATCCTTACGGATCTTCCGCGTGGTTGAAAACCTTTGGGTTGCAAATGGATATTTAAAAGAAAGATGAAAGTTGATGGTACTGTCGACAGGCATAAAGCCAGATTGGTAATTCAAGGCTTTAGGCAAAAGGAAGGTATTGATTATTTTGATACCTATGCACCGGTTGCTAGAATCTCCACAATTAGATTGTTGATTGACTTAGCTGCTATTAACAATATGGTAATCCATCAAATGGATGTTAAAATAGCTTTCTTAAATGGAGATTTAGAAGAAGAAATATATATGAAACAACCAGAGGGGTTTGTTATGCCTGGAAATGAGCATAAGGTATGTAAGCTTGTTAAATCATTGTACGGGCTTAAACAAGCACCTAAACAATGGCATCATAAATTTGATAAAGTTGTCTTGTCTAGTGGTTTTAAGCTTAACCAATCAGACAAGTGTATATATAGCAAATTTGACAATACCGGTAATGGTGTGATAATTTGCTTATAATGACATGTTAATTTTTGGAACTAACCAAGAACAAGTTGACCTTTGTAAGGCATTTTTGTCATCAAGTTTTTCTATGAAAGACATGGGGGAGGCGGATGTGATTCTTGGAATCAAGATCAAACGGAGTGACAAAGGGATCTGTTTGACACAATCTCATTATATTGAGAAAGTGTTAAAGAAATTCAATTGTGAAAATTCTACTCCAGCAAATACTCCCATGGATCCTAATGAGAAACTCATGCCTAATACGGGAAATCCGATATTACAACTTGAGTATTCTCGGGTGATAGGATGTTTGATGTATGCTATGACTAGCACACATCCGGATATAGCTTATGCGGTTGGAAAGCTAAGCAGATTTACGAGTAATCCGAGTAGTCATCATTGGCGTGCGGTAACTCGTGTACTAAGGTATCTTAAGTTGACCAAGGATTATGGCTTGACTTATGTTGGATATCCTTCAGTAATAGAAGGATACTCAGATGCTAGTTGGATATCCAATGTAGAGGATCATTCTTCTACTAGTGGTTGGGTGTTTTGCTTGGAGGAGGTGCAATTTCTTGGGCTTCCAAAAAGCAAACATGCATTACTGGCTCGACTATCGAGTCGGAATTTGTTGCCTTAGCAGCAGCCGGAAAAGAGGTGGAGTGGCTTAGGAATTTGATCTATGAAATTCCATTATGGCCAAAACCAATTTCACCCATTTCTATCCATTGTGATAGTGCATCTACCTTGTTTAAAGCATATAGTCAAGTGTATAATGGTAAGTTGCGACACCTGGGCGTTAGACATAGCGCGGTACGTGAGTTGATTACTCATGGGGTGATTCCTGTTGTCGGATCTTAACATAATTTAGCCGATCACTTAACTAAAGGATTGGCTAGAGACTTGGTACAAAATTCGGTAATCGGGATGGGTTTACAACCCTTATAAATCTTGGTGATAGGATACCCAATTCCCCTCTAATATAATGTTAGAGGCATAATTCAATGTGGAAGGCCTATTGTCTTAGATTTGAGCACATGATATTGTCCCAAAGGTATGTGCTATGACCTGCAAGATTAGGTTGATGGTATTCTTCTTAATGAGTCTTTTGATAAAGTGCTATTGCAGGTGCACGATTAATAAAAGACTCACTTATATGAGTATGAAGTTTGGCCGCTTCAAGGAAGTTATAGGGTTGGCTTTCTGTATGCTCAAGAATGGATATGGACACAAGGCCTGTTTAATTAGTGTCAAGAATAAACTTTTGGAGTTATTTTAATTCATGTGTATATTATCTTCATGTATTCAAAGTGTGTAAAGGGGTTCAATGCTTAGACACACCCCGATACTCGGATATTTGAAATGTGTAATATTACTAGGTGGTAATTCAATCTTCGTGATATTATCATTGATGCATGAGTTGTTATGTTTTGACTGAATTTTAGCTAAACCAAGGATTACACTTAAATGGGGGAGGAATGTTGGTGATTTAACGTGTGACCGTCTTATCCGGACCGTCGATATTGGTTATCTAAATGGGGCATTTATATATGATGTAGTCATATAGGACTGGACCGATTTAATTTGAGTTTCTTATATAATTCCGTGATTGAGAAATCTTATTAAATCACAAGATGATCATATATGGATTAACCTTAATCCTGAAGGGATTACAGACTCCTGCTTGTTTCAGGATAGGGTTTGATGTGTTCGTTAAGGATCGCTAAGAGGCGCGGTCCGAATCACTTTCACGTTGGCACTCTTCTGGAATGAGTGAGAAGTGTGTGTCTCACAGATATGAAATTCATTCTTTCCTGCGGGAAGTAGAAAGACAATCCCCTTATTTGTCAATCCTAGAAACTGATCGATCCCGGGAGTTCGTATTGGTTATGAACTAATTGATCACTAGTGGGTTAATGATAAATAAGGATAAAATGTAATGAAGAAGGTTTACGGAAATAATCCCGCTTCGTTACGGATAGTCTATGGAGGGTTAGTCTGTATGTAATGATTATATCAATGGACACTTATCGACTCGACATTTTGAGAATAAGTTATATCTATAATCGATAGAGTTCAGTTTTGGATTTATGGTGGCGTAATTCTGGAATAAATAAGCTGAGTAGAAATATTATGTTCGATGAATGTTTTATTCAATAACCATTGATAATGTTTTATAGGTCCATGGTCCCCGGATTGGCTCCTAACACGCGAGTGTTTTCTCGTTTTATGGAACTTCGAGAATAAATTAAATAGTTGGTTTATTTAATAAATATGTAATATTATTTATTTGGTAATAATATGTAAAATAGAAAAGACATTTTCTATTAAATTAATGATAAAAGTGGCGCCTCTATTGTGGATAAATTAGGAAAAGAAATTTTTCTAAATTATGTCACATGTGTAATTAGTTAATTATTTATTTGTAACATAATTAATGAAAAAGAGATAAGAGACTGATTTTTTTGGGAATTATCTCTTATTTTATGACAAATATCTTTTCCTTATGGGAATAGGTAATTGTATTGTGAAAATGATAACTCTCTCTTACTAGTTATTTTCCTATATAAAGTGACTTCCTCCCAACACAATGACACACAATTTTTTGGGCCACTTTACTTGAAAAGAAGAGAAAAATTAGTTTCTTGTTCTAGTCATTCAGATAAGAAAAACCTAGGGTTTTTTCTTGAGCATATTCGAGGAGGTTCTACGGCGAAGATCGATGTCCCCCCGTCGTTGTTAGGAGATACAATCCGGAAGATTGCGGCTTCTCTCCTTGGTCGATTGCTTCTCCCTCTCCTTTTGGTAAATCTTTAACCTTCTCATAGTTATATTATTTATTTATGTGGATCATATCGTGGTAAAAATCGCATGCGAATTTATTCGTAGTTTCCGCTGTGCATGATCGAGCGTCTCAATCGGTGCTGTGAATCAGATCTGACGATCCAAATATGGATCTGATCCGGATTCGGGTTTCAGTATATCTAGCATCTCTCACCCTGAAAGTGGGGCTTAGATATGCTACTAGGCACGAAAGTGGGGCTCTAGCCTTAATATTATATTTTCTCTATCTTCATTTAATGTTTAGTCAATAAAGAGATGACACGTGGCGAGGGCTAGTTCAACCCCTATCAGATGCCTATAAAAGGATCATCATCATTAACCTTTAGAATACGTTATATTCGCTTGATCTCATTAAATACTAGGTACGCAGGTACTCTCAACAACACATCCACCACCAAGATCTCCAGTTTCTATGGTTGCATTTCTTAAAAAATGATCCAATTACCTAGTTGAATTACACGACCATATTCTGGTGTCTTAAAAAATATATATCTTACATAATTCTTTATGTTACTTCTAATTCTTCGATCAAACACTTCCTAACAACTGTCGTAACAATAATAGCTTTAGACTTTTTAATATAAAATTAAATTTATGATACTTTTTTCTAACTTTTATAAAAATTAAAAATAAAATAAAAAGATTATCACAAGGGATGGAGCTACTCCTTGATTGCCAATAATGTGACAGCAAGAAAAGTTGGGGCTTCATCGTGTACACAAAAGCTGCATGATTCGCTGTTTCCTTCCGAGAATGCTAATTAATGTTGGAAAGTGATACATCAACCACTTCTTTTATCACAACATCTTACACAACACAATCAACACCACATATTTTGTTGGGACCCATCACAATAAATAGTTAATCACTTTAATCAATGGATACCAAACATGTAGTGGTTTGTGCACTACACAAATATGGTGCACATATCATTTTCCTTAATGTTGGGTTTAGGTTGTAGTAGCAGTTTATGTTTGTTTGTCTGTTTTTTATTTTTTATTTTTTTACTTTTATTGCTTAAAGACCCGTGTATCTGACTCCACCTGGTCCACTAATCCAAAGTTCTTTCGAGTCGTCATATGAGTCTCAGCTCTTCTTTCGGGAGGGGTAATAGTTTATGTTTGTTTTGGTTGAGGTTGGGTTTGGAGTTTTTTTATATCATTTCATCAATTAATTTTTACAATTCTCTCACCAATCATTTCTTCAACTACAAATAAAAAAATATTAAATCATCTCTCATCATTTCACTTTATCTATTTTATTACCCCTTTTACCATTAGTTTATTAATTATAATACTTTGTTTTAATTTCTTTCATCAATATTTTTTTATCTACCCAAATCTCAAAAAAAACATTTTAACTTTCTAATCATTACTTTAATAATTCTAATCATATTTTATTATCCACTAGTATTTAAAACCAACCCCAAAACCAAAGTCAACCCAAAACAAACGGATTGTTATCTCTGTTTTTTTGACTTTTTGTAAGGGTAATATCTTTGTATACTACTCCCTCTGTTTTTTTAACTGTCGGGGAGATAAGAAACACATATTAAGAAAGTGATTAATCGTCTGAAAGATAATATAAAATAATAAAATTACCCTTCATTTTTTTGTGGATGAAAATTTGTACCAAAAATTGGGTTAGTAAAACGAAGAATAAATGTGGAAAAAATAAGTAAATGATGCATTGGAAATGTAAAATATATATAAATAAAAAACAAATAAATTCTGAAATGTGTCGGTTAAAAAAAACCGAGGGAGTATAAGATAACACTGTCTTTGATTTGCCGATATTCAATCGTGAGGCTCTTAAAGAGTAGTTTATGATGTGTGAGAGGTACTTTCAAATGAATGAGATTCCCGAGAGGAGAAGATTGGGTTAGCGGGTCGTTTCTTATAGGGAGCTCCTAAGAGGGAATCGCTACGTGGCGAGGATCCAGACCACACGCTTTCACGAGGTGGAATACACAATACCCCGTGTGTGGAAATTGTGTGGTCAGAGATCTTGCTTGCGCGTGAGCAGTTTCAAGTAGGAAGTCACTGAGATATAATTTTCCAGGTTAGCCTTACAAAACCTTAACTGTGAAATCCTTTCTACTACTATCTCCAACAATAAAGTTTTTTTAAAACTTTATTGGTACGCCACGTCACACATCTATAAGCCTTTTTTTCTATAAACATTTTCTCTATAAACCTTTTCTTCACAATCATAAACCTTTTTACACTGCCACGTCATCATCTTATAAATCTTTTCATAAATCTTTTATAACTTTAATTTACAAAAACCTTTTATCTTTACAAAATAGACCCATTGTATAAATATTTTATTATTTAATAAAATAAATTTAATTTTTTTTAAAACTATATAACAACATTATTGGACACATAACCAACAAAATTTAAACAAAATAAAATAGGAAAATACGACAGATAAACTATAAAGGCTTCTACATCTACTTGAAAGCAGCCGAAAGAAAAAATAATAAATAAACAAAATAGGAGAAGCTGCACCAACGTTGTTGAACCCCAAAGAAAGAAAGAAAAAAAAAAAAATCCAACTGGACATGAATGAACCGGTTTGTGCAGATAGAGTGGTAGGGAAAAACATCTGATAATCATCACTTGATGGCGAAAAAGCTTTTCATAAGCTTTTTACAAAAAAAAAAAAAAAAACAGACTGGAGTTCTTTCTTAAAAGCCAAGGAAAAAAAAAAAAAAAAACAGAGAGGATGTCAATTTTGATTCGATTCGGTGGATATTCATCCTACCCTACACGATAAGGTAGAGTAGGGTATGTATTTGATTTTTCAAAACCCGTAGTGGATAGGGTAGGAGTATAAATATCTATTTTCTAGCGTATTACTCACCCGATCCATCATATAATATATTATCTTAAACTTTATATATATATATATATATATATATATATATATATATATATATATATATATATATTTATTTATTTATTTATTTCTAAGTACATACATATAAATAACAATCCACCATTCCATCTCAAAATCATAGAGGATATCAAAAATTCTTTGTTTATCATTAGACTATCCATAATGACAACTTTTTTACCCTCTATATCGAATTGAGAGTCTCGGAATAACTTTAATGCTACAATGACCCATTTTTCAAGCCCTCTACCTGGAAAATCCTCTACACTGGAAAGTTATTATGTGGTGAAGGAATTTGAAGTGAAGTGATGGGTGAAACGATCAGAACCACACAGTTTTAATACAGAATGAAGGTGTGTGGTGTGCCACACAGTGTCTCCGCACCGTGTAGAGACACCACACAAAAATCACCCATCTAACACAACCTTTTTAATGTAGAGGGACGATTTAGTTGAACGGTAGATGCCACTTGCAAACACTTTTCTCACTCCAGCTTATTCAACCATCTCTACTTTCTCCTTTCTTCTTTTTTTTGTTATTTTTTTCATCTTCATACAATAAAGTTTGATGATTTGTTCATTAGAATATAAATTTTGTTCTACATCTCATGCCTAAATAATAATAATAATAATAATAATAATAATAATAATACAGACTATGCTTTTCATATACTATGGGAACTGACTATTGAGAAATTGTTGGTTGATAAATGGTTTTTTTTTTTCCACTAGGCCTAGTTGATAAATGGTTTGTACAAAGGAGATGATGTATGTGAAATTAAATGAAAGGTATTATCTTGCAAATTCAATCTCAATCTCATTTCTATATGGAAGATGTTTTATTTAAGATTTTGTTTTGTGTGTAATAAATGGTGATAGAAGAGAAAAGGGGTTTTAGAGATTATATGAAGATTGCCTATTGGAGTAGATTAGTTTTTAAAGTGTTGAAAAAGTGTAATTGGAACAGAAAACGATGTGTTTAGAGGATGATTTAAAGGGTAACTGTTGTGGATAGTCTTAGATGATGATTGAACTCATCACTGGAAAAAGTCAAATGAAGGTGAATATACACTTTAACAGTTCAATATCGCATAAAGATAATGATGTTGATGTTCGGAAAAAATCACCACTTTTGTTAGTTGTCAAAACATGAACCGTACATTATTTAGCCTGAGTTAAACCACAAATTAAATGGTATGTTTTTTCGGAATATGTTACCTTTTTTTCTTAATTATAGAAAACAAACGAGATCAAGTACTCATTATAAAAAGCACTTGTTAGAGAGCACTCGCATCAGATATTCTTAACGAATACTCTATTATACAGTTTTAAATACACATTTTTCTAGTTTACAGAATCTTTATTTAAGATGAAATGCATCAGACTCTTTATTTACATAATGCGGAATATATAAAAGAAAATTTACAGAATCTAGATGAATGCGGTAGATTTAAAGAAAATTTTACAGAATTTGTAGTTTAAAGTAAAAAATAATAGAGTATCTACTAAAGTGTTATTTCTCCTGTTGAAATCTCTACAATAAACTTTTAAATGATTTACAATATCTACTGCAAGTGCTCTTAGAGATATATTTTCTATGCCCGTTACTACTATGACTTCTGAATCAACTTTAATAATAAAAATCGACTTAACAAAAAAAAACTCGTGCTGAAAGTAATTTTGTAGTGTATGTAGTAAACAAATTAATTAAAAAATGGCGTAAGAATCATTTTTATGTCGCCAATAGATTCCATTATTTCTTTGTTTGAATGATCAAATATCCATGTATATCCATAAACCCGTGGATATCTGCATGGGGAGGGTATGAATTTAAAAATGTCTACCTGCACGGTAGTGGGTAGAGTATGAATACGAAAAATTTATGATGGGTAGGGTATGGATATTGCCAAACCCGTACCCATCCGTGCTCATTGCCATCCCTACGTACAAGAATAAGTTTTACGTAAAAATTCGGGGTTTTACATATGTAACTTTCTGAAAAAAGATTATAAAATGTACCTTTTAAAACCCAATTTTAGATTTAGAATCGATTTTTGAAATTTAATGTTATGTATTATCACAATAATACAATATCATAAGAAGTCTATCTTAATGCCATTTGTTGAATAA
The DNA here is from genome assembly GCA_026214975.1 of Gentiana macrophylla. Taxonomy (NCBI): domain Eukaryota; kingdom Viridiplantae; phylum Streptophyta; class Magnoliopsida; order Gentianales; family Gentianaceae; genus Gentiana; species Gentiana macrophylla. The sequence continues at coordinate 23,985,742 of CM047806.1, forward strand.
TCAACTAATGACTTGTTTGTTTTGCATTAATGGAATAAAATGAAATATTGTTTCATTCCATTTATGATTCAAGGTAATGAAATGTAATGAAATTGCATTCCGAATGAAGGAAAATGTCTATCTTTAAATGAATGGAATGAAATGAATCGACAAAATACGCAAGTGGTATGCAAGAGCGAGGTAGGGTAGGATGAGTGGTGGGGTGAGGTAGGGTGAAGTTAGGTGGGTGTTGAGATAGGGTAGGATGGGGTAGGGTAAGGTAAGGTATAGTTAGGTATGGTAGGATAGGGTTGGGTAGGTGGGTGGTAATGTACGTGTTGAGTAGGGTAAGATTGGCTTGGTCGATAGGTAATGGGGTGATGTGTTGGGTGGGTGGTAGGGAGGAAAACATTAAATAAAATGACATTTGCTATTAATCCTTTTATTTGTATATATTTAAATGTACAATCACAGAAAATCCCAAAGGGTTCGTAATGTGACTATAATACTCAGTGCATAAGAGTTATGTATAAGAGAATTGAGATTATAGTGATACTTTTTAAATGTTAAGTCCGTGGTGAAATTAATTTAAGTTCGGGATCTTTTAATTTACACACCATTAGTGCCCCAGAACACTTCATGTGTGACTGCTGATGTCGCCAAAACGAGAGGTCCAATCTAACCGGAAGTGTACCTGGTCAATTGTAGTCTAGTTTGGTGAGTCAAGGTCGTCTCCTCGGGGAACACACACTTATGAGGTTACACACTAAAGAGTCTATATTAATTCGATCTAGGTCGCAGTTTAGTGAAAGATTAATCAATTGCATAAATAAAGTGCTGAAATAACAAAGATGGTAAATTATAAAAGAAGCTAACCAAGATAATGCATAGCCTAGCTATCCTCTTGCAACGTCATGGGAACGACTTCCTACCATTCGTGTTTGAAAATGTGAAGCGGTGCACTCCTAATCAAGCAATTCCCCCTCATACGAGTGAATGAAATTGCTCTCTACCTCCTCCTTGGTCTAGGCGATCTAAACCTAATGATTCGGTTTACTACGCCCGTGAATGCAATGGCAAAGCCAACTATCCCCGGATAAGAAATCGAATGCCTACGAGAGGTCGATTTTACCTTCCGGTTCACCTACCCTCTTCCCACGTCTAACATCTCCGTTCGGTATCCGTTAAACGTGTAAATGCTAACACTAGGCAATTACTCCAATGCAAGCAATCAATACAATACAAGTAGGCAAAGCTTCACAACAATCAAAACTAACAACAAAAACAATCATTCCCAATCAATCACAAGAGGATAACTAAAAGTACAACATAATCTTGGCTAGAAAAACCTATCCACTCATGTCTACAAACATAATCATCTCAAGATTAACATTCATACACATAAGAACAACTGAATGATAATAAAGATCAAAGATTACCACTTCAAATGATGAAATTCGAGTTGGTGTTCATCATCCAACCTCAAAAGCTTTAATGGAGTCAACACTAGTGTGTTGAACTTCAACAAGAAATCAAAGCTAAACTAGAATCCTTAGCCTTTACAACCAAAATCAAGTGTTAATTTATACTAAAATTAAGGCTATAAGAGCACAGGGTGAATGGTGCTGCAAGATGGAAGATTTGGAGAAGATAAAGTGTTGTGTTGTTGATAATGTGAATGGAAGAATAAAAGAGATTAAACTTTTGCTGACTCTGCACTCTTGACGCGCGTCACCATATTTTGGCGCGCGCCATCCCAAAATTTCGCTAGTGGCGCAGGTCAAAGATTCTTGGCGCGCGTCATGTCCAGTGTGGTGACTGATTGAATGACATCTGCATTAATTGCTCAACCACTCCGTGACGCAGGTCATGTGTCATGGTGCAGGTCATCAACATACAAAATCACAAAATCATCATTTTATTCTCCCGGCTGGCTTGGAGTGAACCCTCTAATGTGTATCAAACAATCTTCATGGGCTGGAATCCTTGCCACGGAACAAAATCATCACAAAAGAATCAAAAGCCACCTTGAGGTCAGAATTCACACTTCCGACCGTGATATCTGTGCTGCAAAAATAGACACAAAGATACCACGTGTAAATCTGATAACAAAATCGGCTAATAACTAATAAAATACAACTAGAAGTACGGTTTCTCTGCAAAATCTATGTACACAGAATATAGTGCCCATCATCATTCAAATTGCTCAAGTTGATGTCAAAATATCGCTAATTGCACTAGAAAATGGGGTAAATCATCGGAAATTATATCATCAGGTTGACTTACATCAACAACTTTGATCCGGGCGTCGATGTTGGACATCTTAGTGGCATCACATATATATGATTTGATCATGTAGGACTTGGACCGATTTAATATGACGTTCTCATGATAATTCCGTAATGAGAGAATCTAATTAAATCATAAGATGACCATTTATGGATTAATCTTAATCCTGATGTTATTATAGACTCATGCCTATTTCAGGGTGGTGTTTGATATGGCGTAAAAGTTAGCTCAGTGAAGCTTTCCCAAACACGTCGATGTTGGCTTCATTCAAGGATAGGTAGCCGGGAATGTAAGTCATAAAGATGGAGTCCATTCCTTCCTGTGGGAAGTAGAAAGACGGTTCCCTCGTTTGTTAATTCTAGAACTGATCGATCGGCCGAATTTATGATCTTAGATTATATATATCGACCACTAGTGAATTAATGGCAGTCGAGGATAAGATATTATGAAGGGGTTAAATGGAAAATGCCTGGCTTCATATACGAATCGTCTATGAAGGGTTATCCATAAGTAATGGTTATATTAGCGGACACTCGGTATCTATTTATTTATATATATAGGAGAGTAAGTAATTCTATGATCGAAAGAGTGCGATCTTGAATTTATGGTGGCATAATATCGGGATTAATAAAGAGGATAATACGATTAAAGAGTTTGATCAGTTATTCGATTTATTGGAGCTTTTGATTATAGGTCCATGGTCACAGATTGGCTCCCGTTATACGAGTTGATATTTTAATTGTTTGATTAGATAGAAAATAGTTTTCTATTTAATCGAATATGCTTTGATTATTTATTTGATAAATAAAGTATTAAATTAGAAAATAGTTTTCTATATTTTGGTGAATGTGTGCGCATGATGACTTAGTGGAAATTGTTTTTCAATTAGTCATGTGTGTACATTATAATTTATTTGATAAATAACCAAATGAGATAATTAGTAATTAGTTTTTTTTATTTATTTGATAAATAATAAAAAGAGATTATTAGTAATTAGTTTTCTTTTTCTTTAAGGAAAAGAAAATTGATTTGAGATGTTATTCCCTCCATTGGAGTTCTCTCTCTTCCGTCGTTGAATCTTTCCCTTCGTTGAAAATACCCGCTTCTCTCCGGTGACCATGGAGAAGGAGGAGCTTATGCAGCGTTTGGCAAGGATGTCTCTAACGTCTCAGGAGTTCGCAAGGGCGGTGGTGACCACTGCGGATTCGGCAGAGGAATTGCAGATTAGGGATCGAAGCTTGATCGGCCGGTTTTGTTCAACGAAGGAGGTTCAAACTCGGGGGCTGCAGGACACCCTCACCAAATCGTGGGGTTGCCCGGTGATGAGAGTCAAATTGGCTATCATTTACTATGTGATTATACCCCGTTTATACCTCGTTTTATATGTTTTCAGAGACATTTGGTTGTATTTTGATGTATTTACACCTTGGTTATCATTTCGAGACCTAGGACGTAAAGTCCGGGATTCTCGATCTTTTTCGGTGTATTTACAACACTCTCGGTCACCCTAGTGTCTTGTAGGGGTTACGTGTGGTATATGTCATGATTTTGTACAGGTATAAGGTGTTCTAGATGACCGGAAGGCGAGGTGCGAGGGTTGGAGCGTGTGCCCGAAGCTTAAACATTCAAACGGATCGAAATTCATTGGTATTACAACCTTGGCTTCCAATCATCTGCATTTTGATCCAATTTAGAGGCATTTTATGGGTTGGTCATCTTCATGAAGTTGTAGACAATTTCATTAGCTTTCCAGCTCATTTTGAATCACTGGATTTAGAGGTCTACACACAAAGTTATGGCGATTTCTTGAAAATGTCAAGAAAGCGTGCGCTTTGACAAATGCTAGCGCACGCCTACGGGTTAAATTGGTCCAAAAGTTTTAGTCCGAGTTTTCATCATGCTAGGCGACGCTAGCGTTGAGATCTCCAAAACACTATAAAACCCCATCTTCATCTATATACATATATAGATCGTTTTGAGTTTTTTCGCGTTTTCTTCATCTTACGAGCTTAGATTACATTTGTAGGTAGATTAGCTTAGTTTTAGGTGTAGATTGTTGTAATCCGGAGGATCTCGGTGATAACTTGACACATTATTGACGGGATTTCATTCGGAGATTCGATTTCTACAACCTAATATATTCGGTATTTCGTTTCCTTTCTTGTTCTTGCTTTCGATCATGATTTATGCTATGTTGATTTCTTTTATTTTGTTGTTAGTATGAGTAGCTAATTTCCCGATAGTCGAGTTATGTGATAGTCTTCGAAATAGAACCTTAGCTTGTTGATTGAAGTGTTTTGATGTGTTGATTGTTAGATTCTCGGTGTTGTTATTGTTCTAGAACTTATTCTTAATGAATTTTGTTGAATTGATCACTCGATAATCGTATTACACATGTCTTCTTTATAGATGTATTTTGCCAGAGGATACGGGAACCGGGGTTCTAGGATCACCCTGTAAAACCGACTAAGTTGTTCTGATTCGGTTTCGTGTGTGAGGTTTATATCATTGTTAATGAGCGTCTTATCGATCGTGAACCGTGTTAGGTCGATTAAATCCGGTCGTAATTTGTTGAACGAGACATATGAGAGGTAGATTATTGAAATAATGTCTATTCTCGGAAATAGGAGAGCGACACCCTTCAACGATGCCGAGAACATTTTAGTTTGTCGAAACACTTCGAAGCAATTAGGGCTAGAATGTAGTGGGTTGGATCATGGCTCGGCTATCTCATTTTTCATAGTTTAAAATCTTTTTATTTTGTGCATATTAGTTTGTAGAACCGGTGATCTGACAAATCACCACGTTCAGTAGTCGTGTTGGCCTAAACTAGGAAGCAGAGACCGACTTTGGTACTCGACTGATTCCTGTGGGATACGACCTTGATTCACCAATTCTAGGCTACAATTGACCCGGTATCATTGCCGGTAAGATTGGATACTTAGAAAAGGCCGATCACCGGTGAAGCCGACCACACATGCTTGTTGAAAAGGTGTCCTAAACCCAATCGGGATGGACCGGATCCGACCGGGTCGTGTCATTTACAATCTATTTCAGTTCATATGTAATAAGTTTATTATGATTAATAAAAGTACTTTTGTTATTATATATTCTTTATCTTCATGTAATTGGTTGTATACTTGTACATATATAGTAACGTCCCTAGTGTCGAACTGTGATAGAAAAACCATGATGGTGATTATGGTTGATGAGATCTCTAATCACTTTAACAAGTTTGATACTTAATGTCTCTAGTCCTATATACTGTCAAATGAGACATTGTTAGTATGATTAGACTAGCACGTATTGGATGTCTTCTATCTTATAGAAGGTAGGGATAGATCTCGTCTATCGAAGTGTGGAGACACTTGGACTGTGTTGGAAGTGTATTAGAGAATGCGTACGTTAGGCTGACCTACTTACATTAAGTGTCACACTATGTGGCGGTTGTGTAATTATCCTTAAGACCGGAGTCTTCATGGCATCACGGTGTGGATTGTTATGCTTTGACACTATTGAGATTTCCCCTACCCACGGGGCGATCATGCGGTAGTGATTGGGTGTGATATTAAAGCATGCGGAGTATACATGTTTGGTCGTCCGGGAATCGCGTATCCTATGATTGGGATTGAATATCCGAAATGTTCTTATTATAAGGAATGTCTAGCTCTCGAGAAATCTTTGCAAAGTGGGAGTAAATGTGTTATTCCGAGAGAGCATGATATCCAGATTATAAGATATGATCGTTAATGTATTGACACTCGAGATACGATCGTATGGATATTATTACAGCTGTAGGATTGTAATTTACACGGTAACTGTTTCACATGAAATGTAGTAGTCATTGTATTAATTTGACTCTTTCGATGATTGGGGGTTACGGTATGTTGCTAGACACTATCCCGTGATCGTTAGGCATGAAGGGCATTTTCATAATTTGCACTTTGTGTCTACGACCAACATATTTGGAAGCCTATCGGGTCACACACATATGAACATCGAGTCAGATTAAAATGCGGTTATAGTTGATAGCCAAATAAGGAAAGATTATCTCAAGACTATAAATGTTATAGTGGTAAATTAATATAGTGGTATTTATTTATTATGAATAAATAAAATACTAGATATTAATTATACACAAATTATATTAATTAAAGAATATTACGGATCTTTGAACATTGGCAAACAGGGTGCCACTTTTAGGTGTATAAGATACACTCGGATTGTGCACTTTAATTAATAAGATTACCATAATATTAATATTGGATATTAATTGATTTTAGAAAAATAGATTTATGGTAATAAAATAAACATATTTAATATAAGATATTGGCAATATTTAGATTTTATTTAATATAAGATATTATAATAAAAGAGATAAATCAATTTAAGTGATTTTCCTTATTTTATTGAGAAAAAGTTTTTCTCTTTCATCTATCTTCTAGGAATTCTCCTAATCAGATTAGGGGTATATGGAGCACCACTCACCCTATATAAGAAAGGGGTTGGCTGGCTCTTTTGTACATCACAATTCCAAGAGCTATTAGTTCTTGTGTAAAATAGAGAGCGTTCTATAGAGAGTTAGAGAGAGAGAAAAAAGCCAGTCTGGCATCCGGATTTTTCTGATAGCAAACCAAGGAGGATTCCGGCGAGGAGTCTATGTGGATCAACGATAGAGGCCGGACGCGTGGACGGCTTGCATACAGGACTACTCTCAGTTGATGGTCAAAGCGATGATCTTATAGATCATCCAAGGTATATTTTGTCAAACTACTTAACGTGTTTATTGCATTAAACGAAGACGATCTAGAAAAGGAAATCAAAATTTTTAATTCCGCTGCGTTAAACTAGTGATTTCCTAACACTAACTAGAAACATGTGTGTTCGATCGAGAGGGGGATGTTGCCAGGGTTTTAACCAAAGAGCCGTTTGTTTTGCTTGTATTAAGGGCGTGGGAGGATGATTGGGAAGAAAAATTGGTGCTTTTTGATTCCTCTCTATTTTGGCTCTATGTTACAAGACTCCATGTTCATCTCAAAAGATCGGTTGGATTGTTGCACAGGCGTTAGGGCAATGCACACGAGGGCAGATTCGACAACCGGTAGATGCTTAATTTCATCAATTTAGGGTTTCTGTGGACCTAACGGCACCATTATGGCGTGTGGTACTTTTGGACATTGATGGCTGGCATATGATAGCAGAGGTGCAATATGAGAGACTCCCCCATATGTGTTTCAATTGTGGCATAGTAAAAACCATACAGTTAAATTTTGTCCTTCTCTGTCGTGTGAATTAACAGTTGTGGAACACGACAAATTGCCATATGGATCTTGGCTCAACGCCGATCGTGTTGAAATAGTGTCCTAAACCCAATTGGGTTGGATCATTTCTACTATTTCTTTATGATTATACATATATAATAAATGGCTTTTATGTTGTCATATATTTGTTCTTCTAAAGAACCAATTATGAATTGTTATATGATAACGTCCTTAGTATTAAACTGTGATAGAGAAACCACGATAGGCGATTATGGTTGATGAGATCTTTAAGCGCTTTAATAAGTTTGATACTTAAATGTCTCTAGGCTTATGTACTATTAAACAGGGCATTGATAGTACAAACATGCTAGCATGTATTAGATGTCTTCTGTCTTTAAGGGCAAGGATAGATCTCGTCTATCGAAGTGTAGAGACTTGGACTGTACGTGGACGTGTTAGATAATGCGTACGTTAGACTGACCCACTTACTTTATTAAGTGTCGCACTATGTGGCGGTAGTGTAATTATCCTAAGACCAGAGTCTTCATGGCATCACGGTGTGGATTGTCATACTTTGACACTATTGAGGTTTCCCCTAGCTATGGGGTGATCATGCGTTAGTGATTGGGTGTGATACTGAAGCATGCGGAGTATACATGTTTGGTCGTCCGGGAATCACGTACCCTATCAGTAGGAGTGAATATCCGAAAGGGCCTTCTTATAAGGAATGTCTTACTCTCGTGAATCTTTGCAAAGTGAAAGTAAATGAGTTACTTCGAGAGAGCATGATATCCATATTATAAGATACGGTCGTCGATGCTTGACACTCGACGTACGACCGCATGGATATTATTACAGTGATAGGATTCTATTTACACGGTAACTGTTTCACATGAAGTGTTGTAGTCATTGCATTTGACTCCTCTGATGATTGGGGGTCACGGTGTGTTGCTAGACTCTATCCCGTGATCATTAGGAATGAAGGGCATTTTCGTAATTTGCACTTTGTGCCTACGGCCAACATATTCGGAAGTCTATCGGGTCACACACATAAGAACATCTAGTCGGATTAAAATGCGGTTATAGTGATAACCAAATAAGGAAAGTTTTATCTCGACTATAAAGTGTTATTATAGTGATAAATTAATATGGTGGTATTTATTTATTATGAATAAATTAAATACAAGATATTAATTATGTTGATAAATTAAATATACATATATTAGATATGTATGTCGAAATGTATTGTGTATATTGATACACATGTATTTTGTAAATTAATTAATCATAGTATTATATTAATCATGTTGACAAATTAGATATATATTTGCATGTATATGGTGCGCATGTTTTTGTGTATATTGATACACAAAGATCTTGCAAGATTAGTCAATTATGACATTATATTATATACATTAATATTAGATATTAATGTAGATTTATACACATGTGTAAATTGATTTATGGTAATATGTTAAAAACAATCAATATTAGATATTGACAATATCTTGGAAATATTTAATATGAAATATTAAATTAAATGAGATAAAATAATCAAAAATACTTTCCATATTTTATTAGGAAAATGTTTTCTTTCTCATTAATCTACACAGAAGCTTTTCCTATTGGGAATAGAATACAATGGGCGCCCCACCCTCTATATAAGAGAAGGGTTGGCTAGCTCTTTTGTATATCACAATTCCAAGAGACTAATAGTTTCTTGTGAAAAATAGAGAGCTTCTTAGAGAGAGATTTGTGAGAGAGAAAAGGTCGGTCTAGAAACCGACCTTTTCTAGTAGCAATCCAATGGTGGATTCCGGCGGGTTGTTCGTGTGGACTAGCAGTAGAGGCCGAACGCTTGGGCGGCTCCATGCACCACTACTCTTCTTAGACGGTCAAAGCGTTGATCTTTTAGATCAAGCAAGGTAACCACCGTCTACTATCTTATTATATTTGTTGCTTAAACGAAATCAATCATGGTTAAAGGAAATAAAATTTTGAATTCCGCTGTGTTCCCGCGCAGATTTCCTAACAGATCATCGATCACATCTGTTGGCAGAAGTAGACCTTGGCCAAGGCCGGCCCGACGAAGAGCAGCACTCGGACGGACGAGACCTGGTGGACAACTCCCAAGCGTTGATTTTGGTACAGGATGCTAGGCAGGCCGGTGGAGGTCACATGGAAGGTCAGGTCATGGGGGGCCCAGTGGGTATGGACATCGAACATGGAGCAATCTCGGTTTTTTCTAATAGTAAGGCATCGGCTAAATTCGTGATTCCAGAAAATTTGTTGCGTTATGTGGACATTCCACTACAGTTGATGGATAGAGAACGACGAATTCAGGTTTCAACGTTTAAACGCATGGCAAGGAATAAATGGGAGGTTAAGGATGATGCTATTATCATACTAGAGCATGCCGGGGAAAAACGGAAAGCGGCTAAGGAAGTTGACGGGGAGGTGGTCATGAAGAAAGCTTTTCTTAATTTGCCATTGGTGGAGTCTGCGGAACCGCAGGCCCACCCGGCACCATGAATCTTCTATGTTGGAACTGCCGCGGGTTGGGCCACCCGCGGGTAGTTAATGCACTCAAGGCTCTTGTAAATATTTATTCGCCTGCTATTTTATTTTCGTCTAAAACAAAGTTAAGTGAAAGTCGTTTTGAATACGTTCGATGTTTGCTTGGATATTCTAGTGCACTTGTGGTAGGTAGAGTGGGAGAAAGTGTTGAAATAGTGTCCTAAACCCAATCGGGTTGGACCGGATCCGACCGGGTCGGATCATTTCTACTATTTCTTTGTGTTTATACATATATTAAATGGCTTTTATGTTGTCATATATATGTTCTTTTAAAGAACCAATTATGAATTGTTATATGATAACGTCCTTAGTATTAAACTGTGATAGAGAAACCATGATAGGCGATTATGGTTGATGAGATCTCTAATCACTTTAATAAGTTTGATACTTAAATGTCTCTAGGCGATGTACTATCAAGCAGGGGCATTGATAGTATAAAGAGACTAGCACGTATTAGATGTCTTACATCTTTAAGGCGAGATAGATCTAAATCTCATCGAAGTGTAGAGACACTTGGTATGCGTGGGACGTGTATTAGAGAATGCGTGACGTTAGGATCGACCCACTTACACGGATAAGTGTCACACTATGTGGCGGTTGTGTAATTATCCTTAAGACCGGAGTCTTCATGGCATCACGGTGTGGATTGTCATGCTTTGACACTATTGAGGTTTCCACAGCCACGGGCGATCATGCGGTAGTGATTGGGTATGATCTTTGAAGCATGCGGAGTATACATGATTGGTCGTCCGGGAATCGCGTATCCTATGATTGGGATCGAATATCGAAATGGCCTTCTTATAAGGAATGTCTTACTCTCGTGAATCTTTGCAAAGTGGGAGTAAATGAGTTACTTGAGAGAGCATGATATCCAGATTATAAGATACGATCGTTGATGTTTTGACACTCGACTAACGACCGTATGGATATTATTACAAATGATAGGATTGTAAGTTACACGGTAATCAAGCTGTTTCACATGAAAGGTAGTAGTCATTGCATTTGACTCTTCCGATGATTAGAAGTCACGGTGTGTTGCTTGACGCTATCCCATGATCGTTAGGCTTGAAGGGCATTTTCGTAATTTGCACTTTGTGTCTACGGCCAACATATTCGGAAGCCTATCGGGTCACACACATAAGAACATCTAGCGGATTAAAATGTGGTTATAGATGATAACCAAATAAGGAAAGTTTATCTCGAGACTATAAAGGTTATAGTGGTAAATTAATATGGTGGTATTTATTTATTATGAATAAATTAAATACAAGATATTAATTATATTAATTAAAGAATATTCGGAAGCCAATTTATGGCTAAAGGTGGTATAACTTATTTGTGTATAAGATACACTTGGATTTTGCAATTTAATTAATGATATCACCTATTATTAATATTAGATATTAATAAAAATAAAATAATATAGATATAAGATCTATACATGCGTGTGTGCATAAATGCAAATTGGATTTGCATGCATGCAAGTGTAATGTATATATATATGATATTATTAGATTTATTTTGTGTAATATATATGTGATATATACATATGTGTAAATTGATTTATGGTAATAAAATAAAGATAGTCAATATTAGATATTGACAATATCTAGGAATATTCAATATGAGATATTGACAATATCCTAGATTTATTTAATATGAGATATTATAATAAATGAGATAAATCAATCAATTATATTTTCCTTATTTTATTAGAAAAGGTTTTCTTCTCCTCACACACCTAGATGGGGCGCCCCCTACACTATAAATAAGAGGTGGGTGTCAAGCTCTTTTGTACATCACAATTCCAAGAACTAATAGTTCTTGTGTAAAATAGAGAGCATCCTATAGAGAGTTGGAGAGAGGGGAAAAGGGCCGGTCTAGCAACCGGAGTTTTCCAATAGCAATCCATGATGGGATTCAGCGGGCTGTTTCGTGTGGACTAGCGGTAGAGGCCGAACACTTGGGCGGCTCCATGCAGAACTACTCTCCTTGGACGGTCAAAGCGTCGATCTTATAGATCAACCAAGGTAACCACCGTCTTTAGCTTATTTGTTTATTGCTTAAACGAAGTCGATCCTGGTTAAAAGGAAATAAAATTTTAAATTCCGCTGCGTTCCCGCGTAGATTTCCTAACAGTGGTATCGGAGCGAGCTTCGAGCTTAAGCAATAAGCATGTTATTTTGCGTAGTTAATTTTATCGTTTAAATCACGTAATTAAAAGATGAAAGATTTTTGATTCGCAAATCGATACGAAACAAAAAAAAAAAAAAAAAAAAAAGGCGGCTTTTGGGGTGCTCGGCCGATCGGCGGCGGCACCATCGAAATTGCTTGCTGGTGTGGCGGCACCCTTTGGGGCGCGATCGACGTCGGTGGTGCATTTTTGGTGGATCCACTAAATTTTGTTTTTGTATTTTGTGTTTCAATATTGTTCATAGTTGTGATTGGTAATTGTCTTTTGTTTAGTTGTGTCGTGTGGCTAACCAATGGTTCAAATAGTTTGGCCAATTGGGATGCCACATGGCATTAAAATAATAATGGTCTTTCCAAACTTTGTTTGGAATAAGCTAAGCCCCTTCCAAATATTTGATTTGGGAAAAAGCTGGCACAAGCCACTTCAAAATTTTGATTTTGGAAAGTGAAGCTAAACTAAAATTATTTGGCCTTTCCAAATATTTGATTTGGAATAGCTGCAGGCCTTTCCAAATATTTGATTTGTAAAGCGCAGAAGCGCAGCCACTTCAAAATTTTGATTTTGGAAAGTGGCGAAGCTAAGCAAATTTGGTTTAGAAACCAAAGCATCACTTTTGATTACGAATCAAAAGGAAAGAAACAAAAGAAATAATTTTAATTTTGATTTATTTTGGAATAGTTCTAATTAATTAAAATTAAAATTAAAATCGATTTAAAATTAATCGTTAATTTTATTTCGATTAAAATCATTTAATTAATTAAATGTTAATTAGTTAATTGATTGGATAAAATTATTTAATAGATTAAATGTTAATTGATTAATTAAGACGCAAGTAGTTAAATTTTAATTTTATCTTTTTCATAAGATGTTATTGTATGGATTAGATATAGTAGATATAATATGATTATATGGACCTCGATTGATCATGGACTCAACCGATAGGATAGATGTGAATGATTTAATTTTTCTGTTGGTTTAAAATTGTCCTAGGCCGTTATGAAGAAGCGTGACCTAGTTTATTTTACGCAATTATCCCATTCCGTTGGCTCTCCCCGTGTGCGGCGGGGGTGTATTTATTTTATTAGATAGAATTAAATGTAACAAGAATGGGAGCGAGAAGATAGAGAGCAAAGAAAGAAGAATAAAGATCCCATTAGAGAATGGCGCATTAAAGATCCTATTGGCGGTTGCAGCTACCTTAGATTGTGACCCGCGGTTTCGTCAGTTTGTATTCGAAACCGCACCTAGGAAAAGTCCATGATCATACCGGTTACTTTACGCATTTATTTATTTTGTGCTTGTATTTATTTTATATGATACGATAGATGCATGACTAGGCACGATCTAGATAAATGTGTAGGATATATATCTATAGAGATAGATATAATTGATGAGACCATGATTAAAATTAATTAAGTGAATTAATTTACATAAATACTTCCACAACAAAAAATCAAGTCGAAATATTGTCTCCCAATATTATGACGACGGTGAAGAGCCTGTGTTCGGATCCAACTGATCGACCACCGCCGGGAGTTGACCTACCTCGGGTATATCGTCGTTATTGAGATATGATCGTATGAGATCTCGTGAATATTGGGTTATGACTTGACTAGGGTCTTTCGGTGATTGGCCACCGTCAGGGCCGTACGACTTTAGAGACAAAGGGTTGACTAACACATAGTGATGTGTATCGCCAAAGAGTTGACTAGTCAACTAACCGAGAATCACATAGAGATGTGAATGGTAAAGGGTTACCTACCTATCGAAATTATCTTGGTTGATCGACCACCGCCGGGAATCGAGGTAACTAGATGGGATCTCAGCCACTAAAGAATTTTGAAAAATTCTTGAAAGTCAATTGGAAGTAGTTGACTAGTGGGAGCAAAATCATAAACCAAAAGACCATTTTTGATTTTGCGTGTATAAACAACAACACTCTTTTATTTTCATTTTATGTTGTAGTTTTAGCAAACTTTATATTTATGTTTAATTCTCGATTAGTAAAACCAAATTATGACTGTTACCTTTTGAGAAACGTTCTCAAATATGGTTAAGTAAATTTTAATCCTTTTAAAATAAGCAATGACATGAGCCATCCCGTTATAGTAGTTAGAGACAAGGAGATTACATAATTGATGCAGTGCTCCGAGACTTTAATTATTAATGAAAGCGGAAGCTCATGATATGATTAAATCATTTGAAATAAGTTTCAACGAATTAGTCATATATTGGATACGATCCAAGATGATTATTCTGTCATACGATGACAATTAATTCAAACGTTGGATAAGAACGACCACATCGAATTTTGGAAAGGTTGTTTTCAAAATTGTAAGATTTAAGTATCGACTTATTTCTTTAATCATTGCTTAAAGGTTAATTAAATAGTTAATGTTTTAAATACGATTTAAAAGGTTAAATAAACTATTTAATAAACTTTAGATTTTCTTTATGAAAGGAAATCAAAGACATAGCTCTTGTGATCTTTCTTAAGTCTTATGAAAACTACAATAAGAAACATTTTTCAAGTGCTTAAAGGATTGAAAAGGAAAGTTAGGGCATGTGCTTAAATAGAGAACTTATTGAAGTTTCTATCCTAGGCAAGTGAGTTGAGATAAATCTATCTAAGTTCAAAGTCAACTCTAAGATATATGATACCTTACGAGTGTGATTAAATTAGAAAGATTGAATACAAATATGGAAGGTGAAACAAACATTGTAACACTTACCATATCCTCGGATCTAATAAAAGCGATAAGGGAACTAAATAAATGTTGTTATGCTCCGGTTCTTATGAAGAACATGTTTTGATTCTGAGTTAGGATTTAGTAGACATATTCAATTGTAAAGAATAAATGTTATTCGATAAAGTTGGAAGGTCCTTTGAATATAACATACTAGATTGATGTCACTATATAGTTGATATATGTGATGTGATCTCAACTAAATATTTGTGTTAATTTGTTATCCTTAATATTTGTGGTTATTCTAGACATAGTCTCTCCGGGAGGGAAGCGTGTGATTAAGCGTCATTACGATGATGTTGAACCATATGATTATGAATCATGTGGGTAATACGTATCTTACCCAAAGATGACTAAAATACCCTTTTATGAAAAAGGTTGTAAGATCTAGAAAAATTGTCTAAAGCCTAAGCATACCGATGTTTGTTGGCTTGTGACAATTAATACCACAAATAATTGTTTATTAATCTCTATGACTATTTTAGAAATAGTTGAATGTATTTATTGAAGTACAACAATTCGGAAAGCCCGAAAAGTTCGAGCTAATACGAATATGAGATTGATGAGCTACTTAGGAATTAATCTTCGATTGGATTGAAGTAATTAATACCTGAAGGGTGTTTCAGAAGTCGTCTGAAAATAAATAAGATTCTCCCTTGAAGGATACCATCTTTTGGATATGCAATTAGATTGTGTTCCCAAAATAGAAACAACACTTTATATGATAAAGGTGTGGCGCAAGCCATCACGAAGTATCCCTTACCCGTTTCGGGATAGTGCCCTTATACTTAACCGAGTTCCAAAGAATAAAGGTTGAATAAATTCCATATTAGATATGGAAGGTGATAATGTCAAATCTATCTAACCGATAATTTGAAGTTGTCATAAGCAAAGTCGAAAGGCTTGGAGCCTAGTACGACATATGCAACTTTGTGGAATGTCTTAGCTAGCATCTTTGGATATTATTTACTCGTCAGCGGAGCAAAATGTGTTTGTCTCCAAACACGCTGTCCTTCTAGAGGAAGTGTTTCTTCCAAGAGAAACAGTGGGAGTGAATCGAGATCTCAAAAGAGTTTGAGAACCCCAAAGATATATTCAACCATAGGAGCGTGAAGCAGGCGCCGCATAAGCGATGAGGTGTAAAACAGCGCTCAGTGCACACAAAAGTTACGCAAGTCTGTGGATAACCTCAAGCCGAAAAAATTTGCCGGTATGTTCATCTTGAAGAATGAACATCTCACGACTTATGAAAGAATGTTTGAAAGCGGAGTTTGAGAGATATGGCCAGGAGCCATAAAATCTGAATTAGATTCCATTAGTGACAACCAGGTTGTGAACCTAGTCTGTCTTACCCAAAGGGAATGTCCCTGAAAGGCTGACATGGATAGTAATATGATTACCATCAGGCTATAGTGATGGGTGAGGGGTACGGGGTGTAAACCTTGTAATTACCTTTATCTTTGCCATCCGAGCCCGATTCTAATCGGATGATGCTTGTTATAACCGTATCATGACTATATGATAGTGTTGAAGGCGTTGGGCGTAAAGCTCGATGTTCATAGACAATAACATGACACGTAAGCCCACGAGATCCATTTATGGACTCAAACAAGTTTCTCTAGACGATTTCTTTGTTTGATAATCAAAGGAGTTTGATTTAGTCAAAAGAAGGATATGCCCAATGTGCGAGATGAATAGTGGGAGTGTGTTACGATTTTTGAGTAGGGTATTGGATACCTCTCTCATGAATCATCTCCCCATGTCACAGTCAATTAATGTTTGGTAGTTCAAGGTCTTTACGAAAGCACTTGGATTAGCAGTTCTTATTTTAGAAATAAGAATCTATAGTGATAGATTTAACTGCTGTTAGATTATTGTTTACCTATATAGATGTGATGCTAAAAGAAGTTTAGCATAGATCGCATGATCTATCTATGTTAGGAAGTTGGTCCTAAAGATAAGGTGAAAGATGATGCTTATGGAAGGTTCCTTCGCTACTACGATAGAAACCATCATAAAGGTAATGCCGGATGTTCATAGTCCATGAACCATGTCAGCGCGTATGAAAGTAAATCGGTGAATGTCGAGATTATCCTTAAACAAGTTAAGGGCGATTTCTAGTTTATCGAAACTTGGAATTGAACAAATAAACGTAGATATACAGGCGTATATCCACGAGTCTTATGAAGGCGAGTGGGAGCTATTGCATGCAGGTTTGCGATCACTTTGATTAAGTGATACGATGAGTGAAAAATGTTCTTAGCGATGGGTCCTTTGTAAATTCTACAACTAGGCCAAAACACAGTAGAGCCTTAGAGGCGCAGCCGAGCGATACATGGATCTAGAAGGTTCATTCTGAACCTTATGCGGTTCTTCCACCTTTTCTATATAGTGATATAGTAAGTGGATTCATTGCTTGAAGCAAGGACCAGGGTCTCGTCGAGAGATTCATGTGTGTGTTGAGGCGGTTCTGTTGACTTGGTCATTTGGAGCATGACATGAAGATAGTCACGAGTCCCAGTGGATAGCGATCCGTTTATGGCTAAAAGTGGTTGCGAGTATTGCATGAGATTCTTGTGTTTCAACTTGGTCTTGTGTGTGCGAGTGATTGGTTTTAGGCCAAGTGGGAGATTGTTGAAATAGTGTCTAAACCCAATCGGGTTGGACCGGATCCGACCGGTCGGATCATTTCTACTATTTCTTTGTGTTTATACATATATTAAATGGCTTTTATGTTGTCATATATATGTTCTTTTAAAGAACCAATTATGAATTGTTATATGATAACGTCCTTAGTATTAAAGCGTGATAGAGAAACCATGATAGCGATTATGGTTGATGAGATCTCTAATCACTTTAATAAGTTTGATACTTAAATGTCTCTAGGCGATGTACTATCAAGCAGGGCATTGATAGTATAAGCAGACTAGCACGTATTAGATGTCTTCTGCTTTAAGAGGCGAGAGATAGATCTCGTCTATCGAAGTGTAGAGACACTTGGGTATGCGTGGGCGTGTATTAGAGAATGCGTGACGTTAGGATCGACCCACTTACACGAGATAAGTGTCACACTATGTGGCGGTTGTGTAATTATCCTTAAGACCGAGTCTTCATGGCATCACGGTGTGGATTGTCATGCTTTGACACTATTGAGGTTTCCCCAGCCACGGGGCGATCATGCGGTAGTGATTGGGTATGATCTTTGAAGCATCGCGGAGTATACATGATTGGTCGTCCGGGAATCGCGTATCCTATGATTGGGATCGAATATCCGAAATGGCCTTCTTATAAGGAATGTCTTACTCTCGTGAATCTTTGCAAAGTGGGAGTAAATGAGTTACTTCGAGAGAGCATGATATCAGATTATAAGATACGGTCGTTGATGTTTTGACACTCGACTAACGACCGTATGGATATTATTACAAATGATAGGATTGTAAGTTACACGGTAATCTGTTTCACATGAAAGGTAGTAGTCATTGCATTTGACTCTTCCGATGATTGGGGTCACGGTGTGTTGCTAGACGCTATCCCATGATCGTTAGGCTTGAAGGGCATTTTAAGTAATTTGCACTTTGTGTCTACGGCCAACATATTCGAAGCCTATCGGGTCACACACATAAGAACATCTAGCGGATTAAAATGTGGTTATAGATGATAACCAAATAAGGAAAGTTTATCTCGAGACTATAAAGGTTATAGTGGTAAATTAATATGGTGGTATTTATTTATTATGAATAAATTAAATACAAGATATTAATTATATTAATTAAAGAATATTCGGAAGCCAATTTATGGCTAAAGGTGGCATAACTTATTTGTGTATAAGATACACTTGGATTTTGCAATTTAATTAATGATATCACCTATTATTAATATTAGATATTAATAAAAATAAAATAATATAGATATAAGATCTATACATGCGTGTGTGCATAAATGCAAATTGGATTTGCATGCATGCAAGTGTGCGTGTATATATATATGATATTATTAGATTTATTTTGTGTAATATATATGTGATATATACATATGTGTAAATTGATTTATGGTAATAAAATAAAGATAGTCAATATTAGATATTGACAATATCTTGGGAATATTCAATATGAGATATTGACAATATCCTAGATTTATTTAATATGAGATATTATAATAAATGAGATAAATCAATCAATTATATTTTCCTTATTTTATTAGAAAAAGGTTTTCTTCTCCTCCACACCTAGATGGGGCGCCCCCTACACTATAAATAAGAGGTGGGTGTCAAGCTCTTTTGTACATCACAATTCCAAGAACTAATAGTTCTTGTGTAAAATAGAGAGCATCCTATAGAGAGTTGGAGAGAGGGGAAAAGGGCCGGTCTAGCAACCGGAGTTTTCTAATAGCAATCCATGATGGGATTCCGGCGGGCTGTTCGTGTGGACTAGCGGTAGAGGCCGAACACTTGGGCGGCTCCATGCAGAACTACTCTTCTTAGACGGTCAAAGCGTCGATCTTATAGATCAACCAAGGTAACCACCGTCTTTAGCTTATTTGTTTATTGCTTAAACGAAGTCGATCCTGGTTAAAAGGAAATAAAATTTTAAATTCCGCTGCGTTCCCGCGTAGATTTCCTAACAGAAAGTGGTGGTCTTGCTCTTTTATGGAACGATGATACTGATGTGCGAATTTCTACGTTTAATTTTGGTCATATAGATGCAATCATACATAGTCCTACAGCCCCATCTTGGCGCTTTACGGTGTTCTACGATAATCCAGTTGTGAGAGAGCGGGAGCATTCTTAGGACTTGCCACGCCGTTTGCATGAGAGATTGTCATTGCCATGGCTTGTTGCGGGGGATTTCAATGAGGTCTTATAACGTACTGAACAAGATGGTCCGAATTCTCGTCCATTATCTCAAATTTATGCCTTTCAGAATGCTCTTTTAGATTGTGATCTTGCTGATATGGGATTTGTTGGGGCCCTGTTACTTGGTATAAGCGTGCCGACGACTTATAGACTCGAGTTCGCCTAGATAGAGGGGTTGCAAACATTGGGTGGAGGACTCTCTTCCGAACCATGTGGTTTATCATTTATCTAGATCCCGGTTGGACCATGTCCCTATTCTAATTTCGTAGGTTAATCCGTTTTGATAGGGGCCTGGTCAGATGGACCCCGATACCGCGATACGAGCCTTTCTGGATTCAGGATCAGGAGTTTAAGTATTTCTTTCAGGCTTCGTGGAACCATGATAGGGTCCAAAGCCCATCATCACTAATAGCGAATGTGACACACGTTCGGAAAGAGTTGAGGAGTTTGAGCTCTCAACGGCATAGGAATCTTGGTAAGCGCATAGCGGAAAAAAGAGAAAGAATTATGTATATTGCGTGAATCATCAGTCTATTTGGTTCATCAGGAACGGGTGATTATACAACAGATTGACTAGTGGCAGACTATGGAGGAGGAATATTGGAGACATCGGGGTAGAGTGGAGTGGTCAGTGCAGACAGATCAAAACACCTGTTATTTTCATCACAAAGCAGCGGCCCACCGCAAGCGAAACACTATTTATTTCATGCATGATTCTCAAGGCATAGTTTGTGATGAACCTGCAGACATGGAGCGTGTGGCTGTAGATTATTTTCTGGCCATTTATTCCTCAAATGAAACCGCCGTTGACTTGACTGGGCTGTAATTTGCCGAGTTAGATGATGGGTAGAAACACCATTTAGCCGCGGATTTTACACGAGAAGAAGTTTGCACCACACTGAAACAGCTCCCAAGATGGAAGTCGCCAGGACCTGATGGTATGCACATGGTTTTTTTGCAAAAGTTCTGGAGCATAGTGGGGGATGATGTCCTTAAGGTTGTGTTGGATGTTTTGAATCGTGACGCTGCTCTTGGGAAGATAAATGAGACATATATGTCGTTGCTTCCGAAAGTAGCTACTCCTACACTTATGACAGAGTTTCGGCCGATTGCTTTGTGTAATTCGATTTATAAGCTTATCTCACGTGTGTTGATTAATCATCTTAAAGGGTGATTGGCGACGTGATCTCAGATAATCAAATTGTTTTTGTGTCTAGCCGCCTTATTACTAATAACGCAATTATTGCTTTCGAGGCATTTCACTCGCTATATGCGGGAGAGCGGGGATGTGACAATCATGCAGCATTGTAACTGGATATGGCCAAGGACTTTGACCGTATGGAATGGTAATACCTTTGGAGGATCATGGAGCGCATGCGGTTTCCTCCATCTCTTATTGACGTGGTACGATGGTGTGTAACGACGGTCTCTTACCGCGTGTTGATCAATAGGAAGCCTAGTGGAAGAATCATGCCGACTTGAGGTATCCGACAAGAGGATCCGTTGTCGCCCTTCCTTTTTATCATTTGTGCCGAGGGATTCACGGCACTGCTCAATGACTATGTGCATCGAGGAGCTTTGAGGGGTATCCGGTTTGGTAGGGAGGATGAGGTTGCCATTTCCCATTTGCTTTTTGCGGATGATTGCATGGTTTTCTTTCAACTCCTGGATGGAGCAGTGGAGGCATTGGTGGAGCTGTTAGCCAGGTATGGTGCTCTTTCAGGTCAAGCGATTAATTTCTATAAGTCCAGTCTTTACTTTTCACATGAAGTTTCGGAGGAGGAGAGGGATACGGTATCGGATCTGTTACAAATACCCTTAAGGGACGGATCTGGAAAATATCTAGGGGTGCCTTATATGATAGGCAGGAGCAAGCACCAGGTGTTTGCTTTCTTGCGGGACAAAATTCGGAAAAAATGTATCTGGGTGGAAAGATAAATTACTTTCCACGTACATTATGCAGTGTTTCAAGATTCCCACTACACTCATACATCAGCTTGAGCAAGCAATCAAAGGGTTCTTTGTTGGAATAGTGTCCTAAACCCAATCGGGATGAACCGGATCCGACTGGGTCGGATCATTTCTACTATTTCTTTATGTTTATACATATATTAAATGGCTTTTCATGTTGTCATATATATGTTCTTTTAAAGAACCAATTATGAATTGTTTTATGATAACGTCCTTAGTATTAAAGCGTGATGATAGAAACCATGATAGGCGATTATGGTTGATGAGATCTCTAATCACTTTAATAAGTTTGATACATAAATGTCTCTGAGGTGATGTACTATTAAACAGGGCATTGATAGTATGAACAAGGCTAGCACGTATTAGATGTCTTACGTCTTTAAGAGGCGGGGATAAATCTCGTCTATCCAAGTGTAGAGACACTTGGGTATGCGTCGGGCGTGTATCGAGAGAATGCGACGTTAGGATCGACCCACTTACACGGATAAGTGTCACACTATGTGACGGTTGTGTAATTATCCTTTTGACCGAGTCTTCGCTGGCATCACGGTGTGGATTGTCATGCTTTGACACTATTGAGGTTTCCACAACCACGGGGCGATCATGTGGTAGTGATTGGGTGTGATCTTTGAAGCATGCGGAGTATACATGATTGGTCGTCCGGGCATCGCGTATCCTATGATTGGGATCAAATATCCGAAATGGCCTTCTTATAAGGAATGTCTTACTCTCATGAATCTTTGCAAAGTGGGAGTAAATGAGTTACTTCGAGAGAGCATGATATCCAGATTATAAGATACGATCGTCAATGTATCGACACTTGAGATATGATCGTATGGATATTATTACAACGATAGGATTGTAAGTTACACGGTAACTGTTTCACATGAAAGGTAGTAGTGACTCTTCTGATGATTGGGGGTCACGGTGTGTTGCTAGACGCTATCCCGTGATCGTTAGGCATGAAGGGCATTTTCGTAATTTGCACTTTGTGTCTACGGCCAACATATTCGGAAGCCTATCGGGTCACACACATATGAACATCTAGCCGGATTAAAATGTGGTTATAGATGATAACCAAATAAGGAAAGTTTATCTCGAGACTATAAATGTTATAGTGGTAAATTAATATGGTGGTATTTATTTATTGTGAATAAATTAAATACAAGATATTAATAATATTATATTAATTAAAGAATATTCCGGATGTCAATTTATTGGTTAAAGGTGGCGCAATTTTGGAGTGTATAAGATACACTTGGATTATGCAATTTAATTAATGGTATTACTATATATTAATATATATATATATATATATATATATATATATATATATATATATATATATATATAATATATATATATAAACAATACTTATGTGCTTGTGTGCAATAGTGCAAGTTGGTGCTGCATGCGCATGTATGTGGAATATATATATTAATTAATAGATTTTTATATATGTAATATATATGTGATATATACACGTGTGTAAATTGATTTATGGTAATAAAATAAAGATAGTCAATATAAGATATTGACAATATCTTGGGAATATTCAATATAAGATATTGACAATATCCTAGATTTATTTAATATAAGATATTATAATAAATGAGATAAATCAATCAATTATATTTTCCTTATTTTATTAGGAAAATGTTTTCTTATCCTCCACACCTAGATGGGGCGCCCCCTACACTATAAATAGGAGGTGGGTGTCAAGCTATTTTGTACATCACAATTCCAAGAACTAATTGTTCTTGTGTAAAATAAGAGAGCATCCTATGGAGAGAGGGGAAAAAGGCCGGTCTAGCAACCTGAATTTTCCAATAGCAATCCATGATGGGATTCGTGAAATTTGTTTGTGTGGACTAGCGGTAGAGACCGAACACTTGGGCGGCTCTATGCAGAACTACTCTCCTTAGACGGTCAAAGCGTCGATCTTATAGATCAACCAAGGTAACCACCGTCTTTAGCTTATTTGTTTATTGCTTAAACGAAGTCGATCCTGGTTAAAAGGAAATAAAATTTTAAATTCCGCTGCGTTCCCGCGTAGATTTCCTAACATTCTTTTGGGGGGATACGGAGAATAAGCATAAGATACACTGGAAAACCTGGAGGCATGTTGTTTATCGAAGAATCTGGGGGGCTTGGGGTTCCGGGAATTGGAATGTTTTAATTTGGTCTTATTGCCTAAACAATCATGGCGCATCCTGACGAGTCCATGTTCTTTGGCAGCTCAAGTGTTGCATGCGAAGTACTTTGAAGATAGTACGATTCTTGCGACTGGTTTGAGGACTAGACCGTCTTATTTGTGGTAGCATTCTTGAGTGTAGGGACCTTCTGTACAATGGTTTACTGTGGTGAGTAGGGCATGGTTAGTCTGTGTATATCTTCCGTGATGCCTAGATTAATCGACAACCTTCGTTTCGCATACCCTTTGCAGGGCATGAGCTTTCGCCGGATTCCACTGTCTCGGACCTTTTTATACCTCGATCTAGATTATGGGACGTATAGAAAGTGCGGCATGTTTTTCGGCCGTGGGAATCTTATGCTATTTCGAAACCACTTTGTGGTTCCCGGAAGGCACCCAGACCGACGGATTTGGCACTATGACCGTAAGGGAGTGTATATACTGTTCGTTCGGGCTATTTTTTGGCTTTGTCGCTTTACAGGCCATCGGTGGGAGAAGGACCCTCTAGTTCGGTTGGCCAGAGTCAGACCTGGAATAGCTGTTGGCATCTTTCTATTCAGTCGCGTATTCAGCATTTTTTGTGGCGGTGCTTACATGATTGTCTTGCAATTTGGCAGGGCCTGCAGATGAGGAGTTTAGGGGATGGCATTTGCTTGGCGTGCGGGGAAACCTTAGAAACATTACGACATGTCCTCTTTGAGTGTGAGTTGTTTGTCCGAGTTTGGCAAGCGTCGCCGTTCAATGGTACTTTACAGCATCTTCATTCCGTGTCCTTTGCGGAATTTTTTATGCGATTGTTAGCAGAACATGATATCCAGGATGCGGCTAGGTTCGTGTGGCTAATGTGGGGAATCCTGAAGGCATGTTGTTCGGCAGTCTTTGATAATCAGGCGGTTTGTCTCTGAGGTGTGTGCACGGTCCTTGGCAGCATCAGCTGAGTATGTGAAGGCAATAGAAAGTTATCGGTCCCAAGGCTCGAGTCCACACTTGCCAGATCGATGGTCGAAGCCGCAGCCATGCGTAGTAAAGTGCAATGTGGAAGCGTCAGTTACAGCGACATATGCAGGCATAAGAATAATCCTCCAGGACTCCCATGGACTAATATTGCATTCCTTTGCGTACCATTTCGATCCAGGTGGACTATATGGAGCTTAGAGCTATTTATCTGGCTTTGGAGGAGGCATGGCACTTAGGGATTCGTCAACTGAAAGTAGAGAGTGATTGCTTGGCGTGTATAGCACGCTTTCATAGACCAGTGGAGGACCTCACCGCTCTAGTACGGAATTGTTTGGCACTGTTGCCTAGTTTTCAGTCTGTTTCTTTTTCTCTTATTCAGCGAGTGGGGAATGTCCCAACACATCTGTTAGCTCGACATGGATTGTTGGTTACTTCTTGGACACTTTGGGGTTCTTCGCCCCCCGGGTGACGTTTTAAACGTCTGTTTGGCGGATATCGATTAATAAAATCTTGGTTTTTAAAAAAAATTGATTTGAGATAAACTCTTAATTATGTTTGACCTAATATTACAATATAAATTAGAAGAGTTGGGCATCTCAAAACACACAATAAAACACACGTTGTTTTCCAATGAAATTAAAACGTGTTGTGCGCACATCAACAGAGAAAAAAATAGTTTTTCATGAACTCTAAAATTAAGGGAAAAATCCAGTTTTTCCTAGATGAATATTCAATCAATTCAAGAATGGAGATTTAGACGTCCACCCGTCTTCGTGGGAGATACAATCTAGAAGATCTTGACATCTACATAGTTCTTCAAGTTTGATAACGATTTCTGATCTTCTTTTGCATGGTAGATTAATTAGATTTAATTCATGATGATCTTTTTCGTATTTAACGGATTTTGAATCCAATTCCGCTGTGTGATTCAATAAGATTGAATCTTTGATGATCCGATCCGTATCTAGATTTCCAACAGTGAGGTAAGATGGATGTTGGGATCGAGTATCCCACCCTACCCTACCTCGCTTCACCTTACCCGACCATCCCGCCGTACCCATCACTCAATCTATCAGGTTTTGTGAACTTTGTTTCATTCAATTTTTTCACGTTTTAAATATAACATCTTGTTGGTTTATTGGATTGGGGCTCTTCTCTGCATTCTCACATTATTCGTGCTTGTATAGCGGACAACGCTTAATCTTTAATAAAAGCACTTTAACCTTTAAAAAATATTAGTGCGAAATAAATATGTCATAAGCAATTGAAATCTTGAGTGGAGCATTGATGTGATATATAATGAGCTTTATGATGAGAGCGGATCCATTAGCACCCATGAAGAAGAGTGATCCATGGGTCATTAGAGATGGACCTTTGACAAGGCTCCAAAGGAAGAGAGTGAGAGAAGCCTTGAATACATTGCTAAAAGAAATCCATGAAGAGTATGGGCAGCCCAAAAGGAGTGATGAAGCTTCAATATTATACATTCACTGCGCTTTTGGGCTTAAGGAAAACGCCTAGTTGAAGGCCCCTTCATGGGGCGCCTAGAAGACCACTTTAATCAGTCTTTTTATTTCAGTTTTGTGTCAATAAAGGCTAGTTGGGACTGAAGTATGGTTTGGCAAAGCCCATATAGTGGGAGGCGCCTTTTTCCTTTATGTTTGTTTAGTTTTCTTTAGTTTTCCGTCCCACATTGGAAGATGTGAACATTGAGTCAGTTTTTGTAGCCTATATATAGGCCAACACTATCTCTTTTATGAGCAACATATATTGGAGTGAAATTTTATTATTTGATTAAGCTTGTCTTAATTGTGCACGTTTATGTGTGAGATTCTCTTGGATTGGAGGATCGCCCCTTTGAGAACTTATCAGTGTAACCGAGCATTACGTTGTGGCGTTCCAACCGTAGTCTTAGATTAAGATACGGATCATAGCTCTCATTGATTGCAATTCAGTTTCTTCCTGGGCAAACAAAGGATTTGATTCGTAAGGATCACATCAGTTGGTATCGGAGCTCAGTAACTGAAGGTAATCAAATATCTTTTTCCTTTAATTTTTGTTTTTTTCTCTTTTTCTTATCTTGCAAAAAATAAATAAAAAAACACGTCGTTCTTTTCTTTTTCGTTTTATTCTTGTTTTTGGCCGAATCAAACCCTAGGTTTTCACAACCCTAAACCGAATCCCTCAACCCGAAACCTTCAAATTTTCTTCAAACCTTCGACCTAAGCAATCAGCCTACCTAAGCCCTAAACATCCCTGGATAATAAGGTTGCAACACCCCCAAAATCGCAACCTTTCAACCCTAAACCCTATTTTCACACCAAGAACCCTAATTTGTGCTTATTGGTTTCGTCAGTCGTTTAATTGCTGTGCGTATAATATGTTGTTTGTGTGATCGTCCAAAAGGCATCCCGACCTAAAAAAAAATTTGTAGCTTGTGTTGTGTCGTAGACTTCTTGTGTAAAATTTGGTGTTACGAAAATTTTTGTGATAAAAAAAAAGTAAATTGGTGGGAAAATTCTGCAATTTTTTTTTGGTTTTTTGTAGCTTGTGTTGTGTCGTAGAGTTCTTGTGCAAAATTTGGTGTTACGAAAATTTTGGTGATCCGAACCCTAGCCTAACCCTAGCCTAGATTCATTTTGCTCGTTATTCTGATTCGTTTGTAAAAGGCTGTTTTACTTTCCACAAGAGAGAGGGTGAGTGTAAACACGAGTGTATTGGTGAGGCTTGAATTGTCTATCCTATGGGGGACGATAAGAGTGATGATGATAATTCATTGAGAGATGAGTATTTTGAAGGGAGATTGGCTACTCATGCCAAGGCTGTGAATGATGTGACTAATAATAAGATTGAGAGGTTTCGTGGGGAGATGGCTGATCAGCTGGCTGCAATAACGGCGTCCATTCAAAATTTGGCCATGCAATTAGCTGATCGTGATCGTGGCGGGCAGCCCGTTGGTCGTGGAGACCGAGGTGTTGTTGGTGCAGCAAATCAAGTTAGGCAACCAGTCCATTTGAACAATGTTCCGCAAGCCTAAAATCTGAATGATGATGCAATTGATAATGGTGTAGATGATGAGAATATTCCAGATAATAACATGACAAGGGTAAAGATGAAGCTTCCTAGTTTTACAGGATCCGGTAGTGCTTCTGTGTATCTTGATTGGGAGACTAAGCTCGATCAGATTTTCGCATGTAATAATTATCACGATGAGAAGAAGAGCAATCCGGCCCAATTGGAGTTTACTGAGGTTATGCTATGGTGTGGTGGAATCGGTACAATTCATGCGTACCAAACATAGACGACCACCCATCCATTACATGGACACTTTTGAAGGAGGTAATGCGAACTCGATTTGTTCTTATGTCATATTATCAAGATCTCTATCGTGCTCTTTAGACTATGAAACAAGGAGAACATTCGGTGGATGATTTCTATGAGGAGATGATGACTACACTAGCAATATCACAGATTGAGGAGGAGGAGATGGTCACCATGCAATGTTTTTTGTGTGGTGTGCGTTTGGAAATTGGACAGCCATTGGAGTTACGTGGTTGTAATACATTGGATGAGATGTTACACACAGCTCGTTGATGACAGTTAAAATATACCTATTTATGTCATCAATTATAACCTTAAATCGGAGTTAATTATATATATTTGATATTTAATCACGTGTATATATTTATTATTTAATGATAAGTGATTATTAATATGATAATTGGTATTTAGCTATTTTTTATTATAAAAGAGCAATTAATTGTGTGATAAATGCTGATTTTGCAGATCATGATAAATCGGGAAGATAATTATCACGCAATCGGGAGATCTCAAGATAAAAGAGAAGAAAATCGGAGCATTGAAGAAAAGATTAATCAGATCAATTCAAAAGCATGGAGTGGGGAACAAGTAAGACGAACCGAATTTGAAAACGCGTAAAGAGGGAGGCTCGGTCGACCGAGCCATGCCATTCGGTCGACCGAGCGTGTACGTTCGGTCACCCGAGCCTAATGTGATAAATGCATGTCAATCTTCTGGATTCTCCCTATGTCGGCTACAACTCCTATATAAACAGCAGCCACGATGCTGAGAAAGACACACCACTACAACACAAAACAATTTATACAACTTGAGTTTTTAGTTTAGTTTTCTTTTCTTTATGTTCGTACATTGTGGATTCGTCGGATTCTCCGGTTGGGGAGCGCATTAAAGAGTGGGAGTCACTCTCGTCTTCGAGGGTATGACTATTCAATTATGCAATCTTTATTCGTAGATCTGATGTATTTTATTATGGAGTAGTTTTTCTTGTATTGATTGCGTGATGTAGATTAATTTACGAACCCATGTGTTTAGGTTAGAAGCGTTAAGAAGTAATCATGATTTGTTCCGACCGCGAGCGTGTTCGGTCGACCGAGACATGTCATTCGGTCGCCGAGTCTTGTCGTTCGGTCGACCGAGCGTGGCGATGTGTAGGGCAATATTATGATCGGCTTCGACTACGTCAGATTCTCTGAATTGGAATTAAAACGAGTAATTAAACCTGATCAACTTAGTTATTCGTCATCATAATTTAACATGAAACCCAAAAAGTGATTGTTACTTAGGATATAGATTGAATCGGCATCTAAGAAGTACGCCTTACCCTAGGAATGTTGCTTAGATGAGGTTACGGTTTATACCGGCATCCCTAGTCTCGTAATTGTGTCAGAAGTTATATGAGATTGAGGCATTAAAAAGCGAAGTCACGTAATGGAGGCACGATGATTTAGATGGCCTAATCGGAGCTAAATCTACCTTAGGGGATGACTCCCGTAGTCATAATAATTAATCTTTAACGTTTGTTTTGTCTCGTTATCGTCCTAATTCACATGGGGGAGTTATAATCTACTAGCGTAATCAATACTACTCGTTTAGATAATATCAACCGTATTATCCGTGTTTTAGTAGTCTTTAGTCTGTCTTTGTGGTCTTTTTGTGTCTTGTGGTTGTCACTATTTTATTTTACGCATTTAGTTGGTCGTGAGACCGCTCTTTCAATTTAGTTCTAATAGGATAAAGTTGTGTTTTAATTTGTGCCGAGTCTCGTGGGATCGACCTCGACTCTATCTAGCTATACTACAATTGAACCTAGTTCTCTTGCTAGTGTGTTAGTAGGCATCGAGTTAATAATTTAACTTGACCTCAATCAAGTTTTTGGCGCCGTTGCCGGGACTCGAGTCATTAAATTAAGATATAGCTTATTTTGTTAGAACTGGATTCGTAAATATTCTCGTGAATAAGAAATCGTATATTAAGCGATTGTCATAAATAAAATAATAATAAAAAAAAAAAACGCGTTCGATCGGCCGAACCACGACTCTCGATCGACCGAGAATTTATTTTCTTTTACATTTACGATTCTGTCTTAGTTTTAAAACATTACGCTCGTTTTATTTACGTTTTCTTTTCTCAAACTTATTTGAGTCTGTTTTAGTTAGTTAGTTAAAGGCCTAGCCTTTACTAGTGATTAATTGTTTTATTGTTGTTTATTATTTTATAGTACGCTACTCGGAAATCGGAAGGAACCGCTTGAGCCTTATAATCTGAAATAGAGAAATTTGAGAAGGAATAGGAAGTTAGCTAGGAGGCTGGCTAAACAAGGAGAAGAGGATCCAAATCTTGAGGAAAGTGAGCACGAAGTGGAAGAAGGACATACAACCGATCATTCTGAGCATTCTGAATCTGAAACGGAAATGGAAGGCAATCCGGTCAATCCAAACCAGGTACCTAATCCTGTTATTAATCCTGTTATCAATAATGCCAATAATGTGAATGCAAATGCTAATAATGGAAACCAAGCCCTAGTTCAAGGAGCGAGGCGCACTTTGCAAAGTTATGCAACGCCCACTATTGAACAATTCATTCCCGCTTATCGTAGCACCGCATGAGATTTGCGGGAAGTCTATCACCCTAGGCCTAATGTAATTCAAATGGTGACCAACTATTCCACTTTTCATGGAATTGAGCGAGGATCCTGGTGTTCACGTGACGAATTTCTTGGAAATCGTCAAAGATGATGAAACCAGAATTAATCCCGGAGGGTAACATTCGTCTTAAGCTTTTCCCTTTCACCTTGAAAGATAAAGCTAAGCAATGGCTTCTCTCTTTAGAAATTTGGATCTATCACTACTTGGGAACAATTGTTGCAAAAATTTATGAATAAGTATTTCCCCTTGGGAAAAACCTTTAAGTTACGCCAAGACATCCTAGGATTTAAGCAACAACACTGGGAGAGTTTTGATCAAGCTTTGGAGGCGTTTCAAGGAAGCTATGAGGAAGTGTCCTCATCATGACATCTCTCTTTGGCTTTTAATGCAAACTTTTTACCATGGGTTGAGAGAGCGAGAAAATTAGAGTAGACGCCCAAAGAATGGAGCGTTTGTTCTTTATCTCTGAGGAGGCACAAGGAAGATGGAGCAAATAGCAATGAATAGCCAATGGGAGGCAATGACATAGCTACCGTGAAGATGGTCACTGACATATTTGATGATAGTGCATCTACCAAAATCTTAGAACAACTTTACATTATCAACAATAAGGTAGATGGGATGCAAGAAAGGATGACAAGAGTAGAAAAAGGTTTGAGTCGAGGTAGCACCTCAAAGTGAGAATCTTTGATGCTTGAAGAAGCCAATTATGTCGGGAGGGTACAGGCCTAATCATAACCATCCTGGATTCTGATATAGTGACATTAATGCAGGAGAAAGGCCTAAACCGCCTACCCCTTATGTACCACAGCAGACTAAAACTTTTGGTTGGGAAGCTGCGATAGAAAAACTGAGTAATGTCGTCACTGACAATATGGGACAACTTTCAAAATCTATGGCTGAATTAGCCACTAACTTTAGCCAATATTGTCAGAAGACCGATGCCAAGGTGACCAATCAAGAAGCTCTAGTCCAAAATCTCACGCACCAGGTAGGACAACTAGCTGAGCAAGTCTCAACTAGACCTCCTGGAGGGTTGCCAAGCAACACTGAGAAGAACCCTAAGGATTTGAATGCGATCATGACAAGAAGTGGAAAAGAGGTAACTCCACCACCGTAAAAGAGAAAGAGAAAATCACAAAGAATAAGGATGGTGAGCCAAGCAATGAGACTAATACTTCCGAGTCTTTGCCTAAGCAAAGAACGTATAAAGAACCTGCTGGCCCTAGAGTTGAACTTTACGATAACAAGTATCCAATTTTCACTGATGTCGATCCTTCAACTCTACCTTATCCTCCACCAAAGCCGAAGCCTAAGTTTGATAATAAGAGGTATAAGAAGTTCGTGGATATGTTTAGTAAGTTACAAATCAATATACCCCTAGTTGAAGCACTATTTGAAATGCTGAGTACACCAAGTTTTTAAAAGATGCCGTCTCAACTAAAAGGAAACTTCTAGATTTGGAGACCATATGCCTTAATGAGGAGTGCTCGGCCATTCTTCAACATAAGTTACCCCAAAATGCAAAGATCCGGGAAGCTTTCTCATTCCCTGCACCATAGGTAACATATGTCTGAACAAAGCTTTGTGTGATCTAGGAGCAAGCGTGAACCTGATGCCACTATCTATTTTTCGGAAGCTAGGCATGAAAGATCTAAAGAAGACCTCAATCACACTGCAATTAGCTAACCGTTCTGTTAAAGAACCGTGTGGAGTGGTTGAGGATGTGTTAGTAAGAGTTGAAAAGTTTGTATTCCCTGTCGACTTTGTGGTATTAGATATGGAAGCTAACTACGAAGTACCATTGATATTAGGGAGACCTTTCATGGCCACTAGTAGAACGCTAATTGATGTTTACAAAGGCGAGTTGGTGTTAAGAGTGAACGAAGAGAGAGTTGCATTCAATGTCTTCGACACTATGAAGCAACTTTGATGATGGAGAGGATGCATGTTTCATGTTAGATTCCATTGATAGGATCGTTCAAGAATTTCAACAACATGAAAGTATCAAGGATTTTACGGATCTTTGTCTTAGAAGAAGAAGATGAAGTCAAGTACGTGAGTAGTGAGGAGGAGAAGATGATATGGCCAGGATGTAGTAGAGGACCCCAAGACTGTAGAGGAAGTAAGTGTTGCTGGAGATTGAAAGATTCTATCATAGACCAACATGGCATAAGTACTTGAACTTAAACTCACCGGTCAAAAGTTGAAGACCTCTTTGGAAGAACCTCCCACAAATTTGACTTTAAAACCTCTTCCTGCGAATTTGAAGTATGTATTTATTCAAGATGAGACCTTGCCACTGATCATATCTTCTTCCTTGACAGACTTACAAGAAGAGAAACTTATGAGAGTTACGAGAGAGTACGCGGAGCATTTGGATGGACCATAGCTGACGTTAAGGGCATTAGTCCTAGCGTATGTATGCACAAGATCTCCGTGGACCACTAAAAGAAAGCGGTTGCACAACCTCAAAGGCGTTTAACCCCACAATTAAAGGGCGTGGTTAGGGATGAGGTTATAAAAATGCTAAAATGGGAATTATATTTCCAATTCTTTGATAGCGAATGGGTAAGCCCTATCCACGTAGTTCCCAAAAAGGGAGGATTAATGATTGCAAGCCAATGAGTTGAATGAGTTAATTCTGTGAGGCTAATCACCGGTCATCAGTATGCATAGACTTTAGGAAACTAAATGATGCAAATCGTAAGGACCATTTTCCTCTTCCTTCATCGATCAAATGCTCGAGAGATCGGCGGGCATGCTTTCTATTGTTTCTCGACGGATATTCGGGATACTATCAAATCCACATCTCACCTGAAGATCGTGAGAAAACAACATTTACATGCCCATATGGGACATTTGCGTATAATCGAATGCCCTTTGGATTATGCAACGCCCCCGCAACATTTCAACGATGTATGATGTCATTATTTGCGGATATGGTAGAAGATTTCTTGGAAATATTTATGGATGATTTCTCCGTGTTTGGAGACGATTTCGATTTATGTCTCACACATCTAAGCACAGTAGTATGAAGAGATGCGAAGAGACTAATCTTGTGCTTAAGCGGGAGAAATGTCATTTGATGGTTACTGGAAGGTATAGTACTAGGCCACCGCATATCAAAGAACGGTATAGAGGTGGATAGAGCCAAAGTTGAGGTGATCGAGAAATTACCTCCACCTACTAATCTTAAAACTTTTTGCGAGGTTTTTTAGGCCACACGGATTTTATCGTAGGTTTATCAAGGACTTTTCCCTAATCTCTAGACCTCTTACCGAATTATTGGCCAAGGATGTGCCATTCGTGTTTTCTAATGAGTGCATAAAATTTTTCAACGAAATAAAAAGTAGATCGATTCTTGCACCCGTTCAGTCGCACCGGATTGGGATCTTCCGTTTGAACCGATGTGTGATGCAAGTGATCTTCGCTTTGTTGGCGCCGCTTTGGGTCAAAGAAAAGATAAGATTTTTAGGCCTATTTATTATGCAAGCCGGACTTTGATCTCTTTGCCCAAAGAAATTACGCCACAACGGAGAAGGAACTTTTGGCCGTTATCTTTGCTTTTGACAAGTTTAGATCTTACTTAGTAGGATCTAAAGTCACTGTGTGGATGACCATGCGGCTCTTAAGTATCTCTAGCAAAGCAAGATTCAAAGCCGAGATTGTTGAGATGGATTCTCTGCTGCAAGAATTTGACGTAGAAATCCGAGATAAGAAAGGAAGTGAGAACGTGGTGGCCGATCATCTATCGCGCTTACAATTAGAGGATGGTGAGGAATTACGAGATAGGAGAATCTTTTCACGATGAACAACTTTTATCCATCACCACCATCGGGGACATGATGATTGTCTTTGCAGCTTTCTTGCGAATAGAGGTTGTGAAGGAGAAGAAGCAACCATGGTTTAGTTTGTTTGTCAATTATCTATCCGCAAAGTACCTACCGCTTGAATCTCCTTTGTCCTAGAAAGGAAAAAATTCTTTAAAGATCTTAGACACTATTATTGGGATGAGCCTTATTTATTTAAGCTAGGATCGATAATATTTTTGAAGATGTGTGACCGAAGAAGAATATAATGATATCTGAAGCATTGTCATTCCTATGAAGTTGGAGGACACTACGGGGAGAAAAACCGCGGCTAAGGTCCTCCAATGCGGTTTTTATTGGCCGACATTGTTTAAGGATGCACACCAATATGCAAAGGCATGTCATGCTTGTCAAATAACAGGTAATATTTCAAGGAGGAATGATATGCCACTCAAGAGCATCTTAGAAGTGGAGCTTTTGACGTTTGGGAATAGATTTTGTTGGACCCTTCACTTCATCATTATCTAACCGATATATCTTAGTATTTGTTGATTATGTATCCAAATGGATTGAGGCCATTGCTTCCCTACTAACGATGCTAGGGTTGTGGTTAGATTCTTGAAGAAGAACATCTTTACAAGGTTTGGGACGCCTGAGGCGATTATAGCGACAATGGTAGTCATTTCGCAATAAACCTTTTGAAAGGTCGATGATCAAGTATGGGGTTCGACATAAGCTAGCAATCGCATATCACCCCAGAGACTAGTGGGCGGTGAAGTCACCAATCGAGAGATAAAGCGTATCTGGAAAAAGCTATTATACGACTAGGAAGGATTGGTCGATACGTTTAGATGACGCTTTATGGGCTTATAGGACTGCATATAAAACCTCGATTGGAATGTCACCGTATAGGATTGTTTTTGGAAAGGCATGTCATCTCTGTGGAGGCTGGAGCACCGGGCCATGTGGGCAACAAGGATGCTAAATTTTGATGAGGCGTTGGCGGTGAGAAGAGGATGTTAGAATTAACTCGCCTGGAGGAGTTTCGTTTAGAGGCATACGAGAATGCCAAGATTTTCAAGGAGCGCACGAAGAAGTTCCATGACAAGAAGATTACGGATAGGACCTTTCAAGAGGGTGATCGGTTCTCTTGTACAATTCGCGCTTAAGACTCTTCCCGGGTAAGTTGAAATCAAGATGGTGTGGCCCATTTCAAGTACAACAAGTCTTTCCTTACGGAGCGGTGGAGCTATTAAATTTCAAAGACGAGTCCAGATTTGTGGTCAATGGACATCGCATTAAGCATTATCACGGGCTTCCTCCTGCTCTTTGAGGAGGAGGTTTTGTACCTCGATGACCCTATCTATGAATAAACCATCTTGAGTGAGTCGAGCTAGCGACTATAAACTTAGAACTACTACCTATACCTTTTTTTCGTTTTCTTTTTAATAAAGTAGCATGCGCCTATCACGGTTTTTCATCTCGCCATGTTCCGAGTCTAAGTTCGAAATAAGCGAGGTTTTTCCTTGATAGCCGTCATGTGAGTTTTCATTTAGGTTTAAATCCTTTTTGGTCTTGTCCATGGCAGTATAAAGTAAAGTGGCTTAAACTGTTTTTAGATATCTATTTCTAATTATCGCCACATTATTTTATAACTTCCATAGACATGGTATTTGACGATTTCGTGGAGCTTGTTTGTTTATACAGAGGATGTGTCCGTCTCTCTCCCATTTGTGCCGATGATTACTCCGATATTGTTCCTTTACTTGGGAGCCGTTTCAGAGCTAAGTCTTTCATCTTGAACTCATTTATTTTTGTCATTGAGGACAATGCCATGTTTAAGTGAAGGGGGACTTAGCTATATATTGTGCTATATGTTGAAAAAGTCAAGGGAGCGGAATCTTGAGACAATATTGAGCCAAATATTTAACTCGCACCCTTAAACTTGTGAAGTTCTTATACTTAGAATTGATAGGAAAGGAACCAAGTCGCGTGAGTACGTGGTCATATTATACTTTTGCGATAAATTGTTAGTAGACTTAAGGATATTCATGCCAACAATTGCAAGTAGTTAGGTATTGTTCAATTACTCAACATGTGAATCGCTTAGTACCGTTTGAGTTATAATAATTGAAAGAAGTATGTGTACATTGCGTAGATAATTGGTTATGAGGACCTAGTGTCGACATTTGTCGATCGATGTATTCGATCTTCTAGCCAATGAAGCGGAGTAATAAGCTTGGGACGACTGTGTTTTGACAATGTATTAAAACATTTGGGCTTGTAGTAACATTACCAAAGTAGCCCCGCGCTTGTGGTAATATTCGATGCTATGTTTAATCTAAGATAGGGGATACTCTATGAAAAGTTTTCTTCCTTGAGATTAGTAGTATTGAAAAGTATGCAAAAATTGAAAATTTCGAATTTTTAGAGGCTTTGAGTAGTACTCGGTCTCAAGTCCAAAACCCTATAGATACGCTCTTGCTTATTGTTCTAGTGCTTTAACCATTGCGAGGCATAAGAAGTATGAATGCTGATGTTGGTGAATTTAGATATGAAGTCTGCATAAACTCTAATCTTGCTACATTTATATAAAACCAATGCACATGCACACAATCACTTCGATTCATAGCGAGTAATGAATAATGCTTATCTTATGAGCATGACTGGTATGAGTTGACTCGGGTTTCTTGTGTAAGTATGAGTTGACCACAGAAAAGGTTGTCTTGGGGAATAACTTGTTCTTTGCTTTGTTCGGGACGCTGAAGCAAAGTTTAAGTAGAGGGCATTTTGATGACGATTTAAAATATACCTATTTATGTCATCAATTATAACCTTAAATCGGAGTTAATTATATATATTTCATATTTAATCACGTGTTTATATTTATTATTTAATGATAAGTGATTATTAATATGATAATTGGTATTTAGCTATTTTTTATTATAAAAGAGCAATTAATTGTGTGATAAATGCTGATTTTGCAGATCATGATAAATCGGGAAGATAATTATCACGCAATTGGGAGATCTCAAGATAAAAGAGAAGAAAATCGGAGCATTGAAAAAAGATT
Source organism: Gentiana macrophylla (assembly GCA_026214975.1). Lineage (NCBI taxonomy): Eukaryota > Viridiplantae > Streptophyta > Magnoliopsida > Gentianales > Gentianaceae > Gentiana > Gentiana macrophylla. The sequence goes on from CM047806.1 coordinate 24,023,614, forward strand.
AATCAGATCAATTCAAAAGCATGGAGTGGGGAACAAGTAAGACGAACCGAATTTGAAAACACGTAAAGAGGGAGGCTCGGTCGACCGAGCCATGCCATTCGGTCGACCGAGCGTGTACGTTCGGTCGACCGAGCGTGTACGTTCGGTCACCCGAGCCTAATGTGATAAATGCATGTCAATCTTCTGGATTCTCCCTATGTCGGCTACAACTCCTATATAAACAGCAGCCACGATGCTGAGAAAGACACACCACTACAACACAAAACAATTTATACAACTTGAGTTTTTAGTTTAGTTTTCTTTTCTTTATGTTCGTACATTGTGGATTCGTCGGATTCTCCGGTTGGGGAGCGCATTAAAGAGTGGAGTCACTCTCATCTTGAGGTATGACTATTCAATTATGCAATCTTTATTCGTAGATCGATGTATTTTATTATGGAGTAGTTTTTCTTGTATTGATTGCGTGATGTAGATTAATTTACGAACCCATGTGTTTAGGTTAGAAAGCGTTAAGAAGTAATCATGATTTGTTCCGACACAGAAGCGTGTTCGGTCGATCGAGACATGTCATTCGGTCGCCGAGTCTTTGTCGTTCGGTCGACCGAGCGATGGCGATGTGTAGGCAATATTATGATCGGCCGACTACGTCAGATTCTCGAATTGGAATTAAAGCGAGTAATTAAACCTGATCAACTTAGTTATTCGTCATCATAATTTAACATGAAACCTAAAAGTGATTGTTACTTAGGATATAGATTGAATCGGCATCTAAGAAATCGCCTTACCCTAGGAATGTTGCTTAGATGAGGTTACGGTTTATACCGGCATCCCTAGTCTTCGTAATTGTGTCGAATTTATATGAGATGGAGGCATTAAAAAGCGAAGTCACGTAATGGAGGCACGATGATTTAGATGGCCTAATCGGAGCTAAATCTACCTTGGGGATGACTCCGTAGTCATAATAATTAATCTTTAACGTTTGTTTTGTCTCGTTATTGTCCTAATTCACATGGGGGAGTTATAATCTACTAGCGTAATCAATACTATTCGTTTAGATAATATCAACCGTATTATCCGTGTTTTAGTAGTCTTTAGTCTGTCTTTGTGGTCTTTTGTGTCTTGTGGTTGTCACTATTTTATTTTCTGCATTTAGTTGGTCGTAGACCGCCCTTTCAATTTAGTTCTAATAGGATAAAGTTGTGTTTTAATCTGTGCCGAGTCTCTGTGGGATCGACCTCGACTCTATCTAGCTATACTACAATTGAACCTAGTTCTCTTGCTAGTGTGTTAGTAGGCATCGAGTTAATAATTTAACTTGACCTCAATCACTTGTGCGATTGAGAAGCAATTGAAACGCCCAAAACCCATTTTTAATAAATCAATTGGAGGTAATTCTTATTCTTTTCGTTCATTTCAGCCTAGAGGAGATAATCCAAATTTTTTACGGAGTGCACCTCGGACAGCCCCTACTACTTCCTATGATGCTTCTAAAGCTAAGGAAGGTGTGAAGGGTAAAGGTGTAGACCACCGCATTAGGCAGCCTCGTGACGTTAAATGTTTTAAATGCACCGGTGTTGGTCATGTTGCGTCTGAGTGCCTGATGAACGTAGATCAAGTGAAATTAAAATACTTGACCACCATAAACCAATACTAGCAAGAGGACTAGGTCCATCGTAGTATAGCTATAGCGAATCAAGGTCGATCCCACAGGGAACCAACTGTGGGTCATTTATATACAAACAATTAATTATTCATATCAAGGACACAAAGGCGGTCTACGACCAACAAAAGACAAGAAAGGTAAAGGACACGACTCGACACAACACAAATAAAGACACGTAATTAACCTCCCCAATTATCATGTTATCGTTTGGATCTAGAGATTCTATATAATTAAGCTAGACTCGTCAACTATCAATCCGATTCGTACTTCTTTTATATTGGCTACGGTAGTCATCCCCTAAACTAGATCTAGCTCCAGGTAGGCCATCTAGATCACTATGCTACATCACGTGACTTCGCTTTTTCAGCCTCCATCTCATATGACTCGCACGCTTACAAAACTAGGGATGCCGATATTAACCGTATTCCTCACCTAGGCAACATTCCTTTGTTCAGGCGTACTTCCTAAGCGATCGCATCAGTCTCTGTCCCATTAACAATTACCTGCACGGTCTCATGTTAATCTACGATTTACGTATAACTAGGTGTGCACAATTCCCTAATCTGTAAGCAGATCTAGATCTCTTTGAAAGTCCCGGAAGATCAATTCATGAGCCGACCTAGAGCCCTATATTGGTATTTCCTAATCATACGCTAATTAAAGCAAGTGAGCAACGTAGCCGTAGCCATACCTACTAAGATAAGAAATTCTATGTGGACAATCACACCATAAAGGCGTGGCTAGATTGACGTTGGCGAAAACCTAAATCTTAGCGTTTCTACATACATAACGGATAAAATAGAGACTCATAAAGCAATTATATAGATCTACTAAAAACACGGTTGTCGAACATACCAAAGTCATCTATAGGTCACCGGATGGCGAGATCTGAGGCGTGTGGATCCTTATAGACAAGTAATCCCCAACGCCTCATATCGTATCCTTAGATACACATCGTTCGGTGAAGAACGAACAATCTCAAACAATAAATAATAATTGGGGCTTAATTACAAAGACCTAAGAACAAATAAATACAAGAACTTACATTATTGCAGATCTTGCATAAAAGCGCTCTCTAAGAAAAATCGAGAACTTTATTATAAATTGTTTATATTGTATTGTGTAAAGAAGTGTGTATGGCGTGTGTAATGTATGCCTTTATTTATAGGGGTTCAAGCTAATTAAGAGATATACATCAAAATATCAAAACAAATAAGAGATAACTCTCGGCCGATCTCATAAAAATAAGATGCGCCCCCCTAAATTGCGTGTCCTTCATGTTGGCGCCAATCTTGGTTGGTTTGCCATGCTTATCCGATCTTTTCGTGCTAATCCGATATTTATCTTGAATTTCCTTTGATTTATCTTGATATTTAATTCTTCCATTTGTATTTATCCTCCATAATTATCCAAATCTGCAAAATAGATATTTATCCCAAAATAAATCATATTTAAATAAAACGGATAAATATAATAAAAACGGATAAATACCAATTTATAAATAAAAACAGATAAATACCAATAAAAATTGGATAAATACTAAATTATATTTTATAAATCACAAAACATTAAATAATCCATATAAACATGTGATTTAATATAAAATACATATTATTAATCTCGATTTAAGGTCAACGTTGATGACTTTTACGGGTATAATTTGACCGTCATCAACTACTCCCCACTTAGACTTTGATCGTCGAACAAAGCATCAATAAGTGATTCCCAAGACACATTTTCCGTGGTCAAATCATACTTACACAAGAAACTCGAGTCAACTCATACCACTTATGCTCATAAGGTACCCATTATTCACTACTCGCTATGAATCGAAGTGATGTGTGCATGTGCATTTAGATTTTATCTATTTGTGGCAAGATTAAAGTTTATGCTAACTTCGTAGTCTCAACCTACCAACATCAGCATTCCCACTTCTTAAGCCTCGCAATGGGTAAAGACATGGTGCAATAAGCAAGAGCGTTATCCATAAGGTTTTTGGACTTGGAGGCCGAGAAAAATACTCAAGCCTCTTAAAAATTTGAATTTTTTCTCATTTTCATCATTTCAAACTTTACCACTTCTCAAGAAAGAAACTTGCTTTAAAAGTAAAGCATGCATTGCAAGAATCCCTCTCTCACGGATTAGTGGAAGCATTGAATATTACCACAAGCGCGAGGCTACTTTGGTAATGTTACTACAAGCCCAGTGTTTAACGTATTGTCAAAACACAGATAATTCTCAAGCTTATTACTCCGCTTTGATGGCCAGAATATAGGAATACATCAGCAGATAAATTTCGATACTAAGTCTACATAACCAATCATCTACGCAATGTACACATAATTTCTTCAGTTATTATAATTTGCGCGGTAAAACTCGATTCATTTTGAGTAATCAAATAATAAATAACTACTTGCAACAATCGGCATGAATATCCTTAAATTGACATTCACATAAGTATAAAATGATCACGTACTCATGTAACTTGGTTCCTTTCCTATCAATTCTTAGCTCGGAACTCACAATTCTAAGGGTACGAGATAAATAATATGGCATTTATTCAAATTTTTTCAATTTTTCACCGTTTCATTCAATTTTCAATTATAACATATCATAGCTAAGTCTCCTACCCCCCACTTAAACATGGCATTGTCCTCAATGACAAATAAAAATGAGATTTTAAGAAAAAGACTTAGCTCTGGAAACGGCTCTCAAGTAGATGCAGAACATCGGAGTAATCCAAGCACGTCGTGGAGAAGCAAGTGAAAACCTGTTTAAGCAAACCAAACAGAAACTCCACGAAAACCGTTAATAACATGTCAATGGAAGGTATAAAATAATGTGGCAGTAATTAGATATAGAATATCCAAAAACAAATTAAGCCACTTTATTCCATACAACCAATGACAAGGAAAACCAAAGAGTTAAAACGACTCGTTCAGACGCAAAAAGAAAAATACTAAATAGAAAGAAATATAAACAATCAAGTAAAGATGGTAGTCTTCATCGATATCCTCCACCGCTTAAATATTCTTAAAACCGGGTGGAGAAGACAAAGATCAAAAAGCATTACCCCACGTGGGAAAACATGAGGTTGACTGGATTAACCATGCATTTAATCCAGTGGAAAAGAGACACTTGGTAAGGTATAACAGATTCAATGTGACCTATTGGTAGAAGATAGGATCAGAAACTCGGCGCAGACGCTTCACGCTTGGATTGGATATCAACAACTTAGGGAGATGTAGCTTCTCCCCAAATTACTAATAACCCAATGTATCACGTAAGCGTCAACACCGTCATCAACAAGGTCGATCGGTGTGATATTTTAGAAACAGAACTCAAAGATCTTGACCGAGAATAGGCGTAAAAGTGTGAAATGTAAAACTTCGGTAGAAAGATAAGTTTTATTTCGATCAACCAAAAACTTTTAAAATCGAGCTAGGGTCGAGCTACACGCACCCACCTAGGATCATGAAAACCAAAATGATAAAAGATAATCATTAAAACTTAGCAATATTTCAAATTCCAAGAACACAAAGGTATTTTGTAAACAAAATGGAGGTTTAGAGTATGATGGGTTTAGAAAAAGATATACATAAAGATGGTAAGAAAAGATAAAGGGTGGGTAAGAAATTGTGTGTTAGGTGGGTATTGGTTAAGGGTTTGGGTTAGGGTGGGAGAGTGAAATAGATGGAAAGAAAGAGAGGGGATGAAAGAATGGTTAGAAATGTGAATTGTGAGGCAGATTGGTGAGATAATAGAAAGGTTAAAGGGTGAAAAGGTACAAAGGAAAGGATAAGGGTAGTTGCAGAATGAATTGCACACAACTTTGGATTTTCACTCGGATCGCCATTCTAAAAAGTTTTTGAAGTTGACCAAAATTGTTCTTGTTCGCACCAATCACTCTCTGTTACATTTTCAGTAATTCTCAAGCTCTCTTAATGCGTCCATCTTAAGGCTGATTGCTAAATTCCCTTTTCTTTAGCAATTTCTTGACTCTCCTACGAAACTCTATTTCACGTGGCTTATATTGAGTAAAAACGTTTTGCACATCCTTAGCCCAATGGCCATCGGAACACGGCAAAATAAAAAACCTCAACATATGCCACGTTACTCTTATTGGATTTAAAGAAAACAAAACCTAAAATCCTAAAAAGAAATCCTAAGGGTTTTAAAGAAGTAGTTCTGAGTTTAAAGTCCTCGGCTCGACTTTCCAAAAAGCATCCTTGTCAGTTATCCTTCTTGGATCGCTAGATGTTGACCCCTTGAGCACTATATGAGGTGGGCTAGTCACTTTTGCGGATTAATACCTTTCCCTTGGTTGTGAGACCTAGGAAACGACATTTATCCATTCCATTTATACAAAGCTCTTACCTCGGCTCTCGTTTTTAGGAATGAGTGAATTATAAGGAGATTTAGTCCTAGGGACTTATTTTAATCATATCCTCTATAATGCTGCTTCATTATGCTCTCTCAAAACTCAACGTCTTCTTTAGATTGAGAATTCTTAAACTACACAAATTGTTGCTCCCCTGGCCAGTAGAAGCAATCTCATGCATAGGACAATGAGATTTTGATAGAACTACGAGGAACTCTTTATTCACTGCTTCCTTCAACTACTACATGTTTCCTTACACCCTCTAGATGATACAGATTTGGGGCAGAACCTTCCACACTAATAAAATAAATCTTACAAACCAACTCCGGGCTAAGATTCTCATTCAGGTTCATGTAAAGACCAGCTTATGTTCAAAAGATCAAAAGATAGTAAAATATAAGCAAAAAAGGTAGAACCTTACCTTCAACATTGTACCACGAATAATTCGAACCTTAATATTTATTTTCTCGGAACCATCTTAGTGTTTTAAAGGTGTTTCTTCCATTGCTTTCCCATCGTAGATTCGTAGCTCCACATGCTGCTGGGTTATTTTCTCAGCGCCCACGAAAAATTACTGACTCAGATTATTGCTTCCCTGGTTTACGTAAGCGTAAGAAAAACAAAGCGAACCGTGGTCGATTTTAACATGGTTTCCATGTGCCGCTTTATCGACTTACGGATTAAACATCTGAGAGATAAGCGGACACACGAAATTCGTAAAAGCAGAACCAGGCTTGGCGGCGAAGCGATCTTCTTTGGGAGCGAAACCATTGTTCCAGATTTTGGAATTTTTACACAGAGCGCATAAAACGTAGAGGACTCAAAATGTAAAAGCAGACTCTAAACAGAAAACTCGACATGAATAAAAAATTATTTATATATAAAATTGACCGTTGGTTCCCCGGCAACGGCGCCAAAAACTTGATGAACGTAGATCAAGTGAAATTAAAATACTTGACCACCATAAACCAATACTAGCAAGAGGACTAGGTCCATCGTAGTATAGCTATAGAATCAAGGTCGATCCCACAGGGAACCTACTGTGGGTCATTTATATACAAACAATTAATTATTCATATCAAGGACACAAAGGCGGTCTACGACCACCAAAAGACAAGAAAGGTAAAGGACACGACTCGACACAACACAAATAAAGACACGTAATTAACCTCCCCAATTATCATGTTATCGTTTGGATCTAGAGATTCTATATAATTAAGCTAGACTCGTCAACTATCAATCCGATTCGTACTTCTTTTATATTGGCTACGGGAGTCATCCCCTAAACTAGATCTAGCTCCGGGTAGGCCATCTAGACCACTATGCTACATCACGTGACTTCGCGCGCCTCCATCTCATATGACTCGTGACGCTTACAAAACTAGGGATGCCGATATTAACCGTATTCTCACCTATACAACATTCATTTGTTCAGCGCATTTCCTAAGCGATCGCATCGATCTCTGTCCCATTAACAATTACCTCGTGACGGTCTCATGTTAATCTACGATTTACGTATAACTAGGTGTGCACAATTCCCCTGTAATGAGCAGATCTAGATCTCATTGAAAGTCCCGGAAGATCAATTCATGAGCCGACCTAGAGCCCTATATTGGTATTTCCTAATCATACGCTAATTAAAACAGACGAGCAACGTAGCCGTAGCCATACCTACTAAGATAAGAAATTCTATGTGGACAATCACACCATAAAGATGAAGGATACAGGTTCTTAGATCTAAACGAATTAGATCTACGCACAGCGGATGGATCACGATTTATATATTACAATACATAATTAAAGGATTTAACAACTATAAGGGGGTTTAGAACATGTTACCAATAGTAGGAAGAGAAGCCAAGATCTTCCGATGTGTTCTCCAAACGGCGGTTGGTGGACACCCTTCTTGATACACGAGCCTCCTTGATATGCAATACCAAGAAAAACTTAGAGCTTTTCTTCTTCAAAAACCCAAGACAAGAAAACTAATTATTTCTCTCTTTTTTGCTATAGTGGTCGAAATTTGCAAGTGTGTTGAGGCTTGGGAGAACTCTCTTTATATAGGAGAGTAAACCTTGTCCTCCAAGGATTAAATAATTAAGAGATAATTATTTCATTAATCCTTTATTCCAAATAAAAGATAAATAAAATGATTATCCCAAACAAATTAGGATAAATCACATTATTATCTAATATTCCATGAATTATCATTTAACAAATAAAAGATAAATCACATGTCAATTATCCATCACAAATGGCGCCACATATAGGGTCATTAAGCCCACATAAAATGTCTTTTATGTGTATTATATTATTTAGCCCAACTAAATAATATCCATGCATATCAATTAATTAGCCCAGCCAATTAATTATCACTGAGGCCCAAATAACAAGATTATTAGTCCAATTACGTGAAGCCACATCGGGGACCATGGACCTATAACCAATAGCTCCAATAATTAATTATTCATCGAACCGAATAAGTACATTAATTATTAATTCCGGGATTACGCCACCATAAACCCGAAACTGAACTCTACCGATTATAGATGTATACTTATACTCAACCCATAGAGTGAATAAGCGTCCATTGATATAATCACTACATACGGATTAACCCTCCATAGACTGTCCATTCTGAGTGGGAAGTCTCCGTGAACCCAACTCAGAATATCTTATCCTTATTTACCATTAACCCCCTGATGACCAATTAGTTCACATATCTGACTAGTGATCAATTAGTCTAACATGAGCTGGGCCCATCGATCATTTTCTTAGGGCTAACAAATAAGGGACTGTCTCTCTACTTCCCGAGGAAGGAATGGATTCCATGTCTCGTGAAAATAAGAACTACTCACTCATCTCGGAGATAGTGCCAATGAGAAGTGGCTTGGAACACATATTTAAGTGAACCGTAACTAACACATCAAACACTACCCGGGACAAGCGGCAGACCGTGATCACCTCAGGATTAAGGTCGATCCATATATGATCATCTAATGATTTAATAAGATTCCTCGATTACGGAATTATATCGAGAAATTCAGATTAAATCGGTCCAAATCTATATGAATGCCATCATATATAAATGCCCCACGTAGTACCCTCTACGGACAAATCCGGATAAGACTATCACACCCTAAGGTGTTTAGGCGCATTATTGGTGTTTTAATCAAGAGACCCTAAACTCGATTAAGTTCACCACGGACTAACTGTTTAAGTATATCACTACTAACTCAATCCTCACGTGTAATCCATACACTGAGTTAAGTGGTTACATACAGATATACTTAGGGTTTGCAGCAGTGTATACTATATAAGCACGAAGCAAATAAGATGAATAATAAAATCTGTCATTTATTAATTTAAAACAATTACAAAATTGTTTTTTGGGCACTACATCTAACAATCTCCCACTTGCACGAATGACAAGTAATAATTGTTTTAGAGCACACCCACTAACTATTACAACAAGAACTACAAAAGACGTGGCTAGATTGACGCGGCGAAAACCTAAATCTTAGCGTTTCTACATACGTAACGGATAAAATAGAGACTCATAAAGCAATTATATAGATCTACTAAAAACACGGTTGTCGAACATACCAAAGTCATCTATAGGTCACCGGATGACAGATCTGGGCGTGTGGATCCTTATAGACAAGTAATCCCCACTGCCTCATATCGTATCCTTAGATCTACATCGTTCGGTGAAGAACGAACAATCTCAAACAATAAATAATAATTGGGGGCTTAATTACAAAGACCTAAGAACAAATAAATACAAGAACTTACATTATTGCAGATCTTGCATAAAAACTGCTCTAAGAAAAATCGAGAACTTTATTATAAATTGTGTATATTGTATTGTGTAAAGAAGTGTGTATGGCGTGTGTAATGTATGCCTTTATCTATAGGGGTTCAAGCTAATTAAGAGATATACATCAAAATATCAAAACAAATAAGAGATAACTCTCGCCGATCTCATAAAAATAAGACGCGCCCTAAATTGCGTGTCCTTCATGTTGGCGCCAATCTTGGTTGGTTTGCCATGCTTATCCGATCTTTTCGTGCTAATCCGATATTTATCTTGAATTTCCTTTGATTTATCTTGAGATTTAATTCTTCCATTTGTATTTATCCTCCATAATTATCCAAATCTGCAAAATAGATATTTATCCCAAAATAAATCATATTTAAATAAAACGGATAAATATAATAAAAACGGATAAATACCAATTTATAAATAAAAACAGATAAATACCAATAAAAATTGGATAAATACTAAATTATATTTTATAAATCACAAAACATTAAATAATCCATATAAACATGTGATTTAATATAAAATACATATTATTAATCTCGATTTAAGGTCAACGTTGATGACTTTTACGGGTATAATTTGACCGTCATCAGTGCCCTACTAAACGTAGTATGCTAGTTGTAGAGGAGGCTGTAGATGGTGATGATTTTGATGGGGTGGACTTTGAACAGGTAGATTATGAGGATGAGGAGGGTAATATTGAGTGTGGCCCACTTGAGGGTTCTATTTATGTGCTTAAAAAGGTCCTGACTACTAGTGCTAAACTTGAGGACGGTGTCCAACGTGAAAATATCTTCCATACACGCTGCTTGCTGAATGGTAAACTATGTTCTCTTATTGTCAATTCTGGTAGTTGTGCTAATGTTGTTAGTGCTGATTTGATTGCTCGTATGGGTTTACCTACTATTCCTCATCCCCACCCCTACAAGTTGCAATGGTTGAATAGTGTGGGAGAGCTGAAGGTTACACAACAGGCGTTGATTTCTTTTAGTATTGGGAAATATGAAGATGAGGTGTTATGTGATGTAGTCCCCTTGGAAGTCAGCCACATTGTTGGGTAGCCCTTGGCAATATGATAGAAAGGTGTTGTTTGATGGGTTTTTGAATAAGTACACCGTTCATCATAAGGGCAAGAATTATTCTTTATCAGCTCTTACCCCTGAACAAGTACGTCAAGATCAGCTTGCACTTGTTCGAGCTCGTGAGGAAAAGCAAAATAAAGAGGGAGAACAGTTGAAAAGTAAAGATAAAAAATTGATGCGAGAAAAAAAAACATGAGGGTCTTAAGAATGAGGGCAAAATAAAAGTTGAAAATCAAACGGCAAGGGAGGTCGATTTAGTTTCTTGCCGAGGGAGTAATAAAGTTGAAAAGTCAATTGCGAGTGTCGGTGCCATAACTAGTGAGGGAGGTTATACAGTTGAAAAGTCAAAAGGTGCGCGCGTGTTTAGGAATTTATGTGCCAAAGCCACTGAATTCATTGATACTATTGAATCCAATCAGGTTGTATTTCTTTTCTTATTTAAAGGTCCCGTGATCCCTACCCCTACACATGCAGCCGGCCCCACACACTCACCAAAGGTGACTTGGCGAGTGGCTCCCTCCTCCCTTCCCTTGTTTAATGCTTGTAAGTGATCTCATCGGTTCTCTACCTAGTGTTGTGTGCTCTGTCTTGCAGGAGTTTGCTGATGTATTCCCCGAGGAGGAACCAAGTGGCTTGCCACCATTGCGAGGCATGGAGCATCTTATTGACCTCGTGCCGGGCTCTCACGCCCAATCGTGCGGCTTATAGGGCCAACCCCGCAGAAACTTTAGAGATCAAGAAGCAAGTCGATGAGTTGCTAGCTAAAGGAAAATTCAAGAATCTATGAGCCACTTGTCTTTGTGCGGTGTTAGTAGTGCCCAAGAAAGGAGATGAATGGAGAATGTGCATGGACAAATCGTGCCATTAATCAAATCACGGTAAAGTATCGTTATCCCATTCCTCGTTTAGATGACATGCTAGATGAACTTAGGGGTGCTAAATTTTACTAAAATTGATCTTAAGAGTGGCTATCACTAAGTTCGCATTAGAGAGGGTGATGAATGGAAGACAGCTTTTAAAACCAAGTTTTGGTTATATGAGTGGCTGGTCATGACCTTTGGCTTGACTAATGCACCTAGTACTTTTATGCGTTTGATGAATGAGGTGCTTCGAGAGTTCATAAATAAATTTGTGGTAGTTTATTTTGATGATATTCTGATTTATAGCCACAATTTAGATGATCACCTAGTTCACCTACGTGCTGTTTTGTCTACACTTCACAATGCTCAACTCTATGCTAATCTTAAAAAATGTTCCTTTTGTTTGGATAGAGTCGTTTTTCTTGGTTTTGTGGTAAGTGAACAGGGTGTTGAAGTTGATCGTGACAAGATTAAGGCTATTGAGGATTGGCCTACACCACAAACGGCGGCTGAAGTGCGTAGTTTCCATGGCTTGGCGAGTTTTTATAGGCGTTTTTTCAAGGATTTCAGCAGCATCGCAACCCCTCTTAACGAGCTTGTGAAGAAGAATGTACCCTTCTATTGGGGTCCACGACAAAGGGAGTCTTTCGAAACTCTAAAAGCTCGTTTAATTTCAGCCCTTATACTTGCACTTCCTGATTTTAATAAGCACTTTGAGATTGAATGTGATGCATCGGGTGTGGGTATTGGTGGTGTCCTAACTCAAAAGGGTAGACCTATTGCTTATTTTAGTGAGAAACTTAAGGGTGCCTCTTTGAATTATGCTACTTATGATAAGGAATTGTTTGTGTTAGTTAGAGCCCTTCAAACTTGGAAGCACTATTTACGTCCTAGAGAGTTTATCATACACACTGATCATGAATCACTTAAGTAATTGAAAGGGCAGGGTAAGTTAATTCCTCGGCATGTTCGTTGGGTTGAATTCATTGAGTCCTTTCCTTAAGTCATTAAGTACAAAAATGGTCAAGATAATGTGGTAGCTGATGCTTTTATCTCGTAGACCTGCTTTAATTACCACTATGCAAACTAAATTCCTTGGTTTTGAGTTTATCAAGGAAATGTATGCTTCTGATGAGGATTTTCAGGCTATTTGGCCTAATACTGCTAATAAAACCGATGCTAGGTTCTTTCGACACAAGGGTTTTTTGTATCGTGATCATGTTATATGTATTCCTCATTGTTCTATGCGTGATTTGTTGGTGCGTGAGGCACATAGTGGTGGTCTTATGGGTCATTTTGGCATTACTAAGACGCTTGATATGCTTAAGTCACATTTTATTGGCCTCGTATGAAAGTTGATGTTGCTAAATATTGTGATGCTTGTATCACTTGTAAGGCTGCTAAATCTACGTCCGGCCCATGGTTTGTATCACCCCTTCCTATTCTACACTGACCTTGGGTGATTATCTATAGATTTTGTGTTGGGCTTACCCCGTTCTAATAGTGGTAAGGATTCTGTGTTTGTGGTGGTGGATAGGTTTTCTAAGATGGCACACTTTATTGCATGCTCTAAAACTAATGATGATTCGTATATTGTATCAAGGATTTGTATGCTTCTGATGAGGATTTTCAGGCTATTTGGCCTAATACTGCTAATAAAACCGATGGTAGGTTCTTTCGACGCGAGGGTTTTTTGTATCGTGATCATTTTATTTGTATTCCTCGTTGTTCTATGCGTGATTTGTTGGTGCGTGAGGCACATAGTGGTGGTCTTATGGGTCATTTTGGCATTACTAAGACAAGTTTAGCACTAGTAGTTAGCACCTTTTTAAGCACATAAATAGAACCCTCAAGTGGGCCACACTCAATATTACCCTCCTCATCCTTATAATTAGCATGTTCAAAGTCCTCCTCATCAAAATCATCACCATCTACAGCCTCCTCTACAACTAGCATGCTATGTTTAGTAAGACACTCAGACGCAACATGACCAACACCGGTGCATTTAAAAAATTTAACGTCACGAGGCTGCCTAATGCGGTGGTCTACACCTTTACCCTTCTCACCTGCCTTAGCTTTAGAAGCGTCATAAGAAGTAGTAGGGGCTGTCCGAGGTGCACTCCGTACAAAATTTGGATTATCTCCTCTAGGCTGAAACAAACGAAAAGAAGAAGAATTACCTCCAATTGACTTATTAAAAGTGGGTTTTGGGCGTTTCAACTGCTTCTCAATCGCACGAGCTGTTTGTAACATCTCATCCAATGTATTACACCCACATAACTCCAATGGCTGTCTAATTTCCAAACGCACACCACACAAAAACCGTTGCATAGTGACCATCTCCTCATCCTCAATCTGTGATCTTGCTAGTGTAGTCATCATCTCCTCATAGAAATCATCCACCAAACGTTCTTCTTGTTTCATAGTCTGAAGAGCACAATAGAGATCTTGATAATATGACAGAGGAACAAATCGAGTTCGCATTACCTCCTTCAAAAGTGTCCATATATGGATGGGTGGCTGTCTATGTTTGGTACGCATGAATTGTACCTGATTCCACCACACCATAGCATAACCTGTAAACTCCAATCAGGTTGTATTTCTTTTCTTAATTAAAGGTCCCGTGATCCATCCCCCTACACATGCAGCCGGCCCCACACACTCACCAAAGGTGACTTGGCCGAGTGGCTCCCATCCCCCATCCCCTTTCCCCTCCCCTTCCCCTTGTTTAATGCTTGTAAGTGATCTCATCGGTTCTCTACCTAGTGTTGTGTTCTCTGTCTTGCAGGAGTTTGCTGATGTATTCCCCGAGGAGGAACCAAGTGGCTTGCCACCATTGCGAGGCGTGGAGCATCATATTGACCTCATGCCGGGCTCTGCGTTGCCCAATCGTCCGGCTTATAGAGCCAACCCCGCGGAAACTTTAGAGATCAAGAAGCAAGTCGATGAGTTGCTAGCTAAAGGGAAAATTCAAGAATCTATGAGCCCTTGTGCTATGCCAGTGTTAGTAGTGCCCAAGAAAGGAGGTGAATGGAGAATGTGCATGGACAGTCGTGCCATTAATCAAATCACGGTAAAGTATAGTTATCCCATTCCTCGTTTAGATGACATGCTAGATGAACTTAGGGGTGCTAAAATTTTTACTAAAATTGATCTTAAGAGTGGCTATCACCAAGTTCGCATTAGAGAGGGTGATGAATGGAATCCATACCACTCTTAGAACGAGGTAAGCCCAACACAAAATCCATAGATAAATCAGTCCAAGGCTGTGTAGGAATGGGAAGGGGCTGATACAAACCATAGGGGCTGGACGTAGATTTAGCAGCCTTACAAGTTATACAAGCATCACAATATTTAGGAACATCAACTTTCATACGAGGCCAATAAAAATGTGACTTTAGCATATCAAGCGTCTTAGTAATGCCAAAATGACCCATAAGACCACCACTATGTGCCTCACACACCAACAAATCATGCATAGAACAACGAGGAATACAAATAACATGATCAAGATACAAAAAACCCTTGCGTCAAAAGAACTTACCATCGGTTTTATTAGCAGTATTAGGCCAAATAGCCTGAAAATCCTCATCAGAAGCATACAAATCCTTGATAAACTCAAAACCAAGGAATTTAGTTTGCATAGTGGTAATTAAAGCAGGTCTACGAGATAAAGCATCAGCTACCACATTATCTTGACCCTTTTTATACTTAATGACATAAGGAAAGGATTCAATGAATTCAACCCAACGAACATGTCTTGGAATTAACTTACCCTGCCCTTTCAAGTACTTAAGTGATTCATGATCAGTGTGTATGATAAACTCTCTAGGACGTAAATAGTGCTGCCAAGTTTGAAGGGCTCTAACTAACGCAAACAATTCCTTATCATAAGTAGCATAATTCAAAGAGGCACCCTTAAGTTCCTCAAGATTGTAATATTTCTCCTTCTATCAACGTGGTTGATTTGACACTTTTTGATAATCCCTTTGATCTGAGGACAGATCCTTCCCAACCGAGAGGGAATGATGTGATATATGATGAGCTTTATGATGATGAGCCAGATCCATTAGCACCCATGAAGAAGAGTGCTCCATTGGTCATTAGAGATGGACCTTTGACAAGGCTCCAAAGGAAGAGAGTGAGAGAAGCCTTGAATACATTGCTAAAAGAAATCCATGAAGAGTATGGGCAGCCCAAAAGGAGTGATGAAGCTTCAATATTATACATTCACTGCGCTTTTGGGCTTAAGGAAAATGCCTAGTTGAAGGCCCATTCATGGGGCGCCTAGAAGACCACTTTAATCAGTCTTTTTATTTCAGTTTTGTGTCAATAAAGGCTAGTTGGGCCTGAAGTATGGTTTGGCAAAGCCCATATAGTGGGAGGCGCATTTTTCCTTTATGTTTGTTTAGTTTTCATTAGTTTTCCGTCCCACATTGGAAGATGTGAACATTGAGTCGGTTTTTGTAGCCTATATATAGGCCAACACTATCTCTTTTATGAGCAACATATATCGGAGTGAAATTTTATTATTTGATTAAGATTGTCTTAATTGTGCACGTTTATATGTGAGATTCTCTTGGATTGGAGGATCGCCCATTTGAGAACTTATCAACGTAACCGAGCATTACGTTGTGGCGTTCCAACCGTTGTCTTAGATTAAGATACGGATCATAGCTCTCATTGATTGCAATTCAGTTTCTTCCTGGGCAAACAAAGGATTTGATTCGTAAGGATCACATCAAGCATGGACCTAATTAACTACAATTCCATCATCCCATGTTCAATGACATTATGTGGTTGGCTTCTGTGTGTAGATTTTGTTGTCAATGTCAATGTCCACCTGGTGTTCAGGGACATTATATCAAGAGATATAAACAGGGGTTTCTATTTTTTATTTTTTATTTTTTTACTTTTACACTCGACAATTTTACTTCCTACACCACATAAAAATAACAAAAACGACATCACTACACTATAGTCCTTTAACTTTTTAAAATATCAAAACCTACCCTATTAATTAACTACCAAAATACACACATTATTTCCCTCCCCATTAATTCAAAAACACTCTCTCTTCTTCCTCAAACCAAAACCCTAATTCATCTTCATGCCTACTCCCTCTTCCAACCGCCGCCCGCAAATCGGCTCCCCCTCCCCCATCCTCTACAACCCGTAAATCACCCCATCCCCTCTCTTCCCTCCCATTTTTCTGGTAAATGGCCCCTCTCCCCTCTCCCCTCTCCCCTTTCTCTCGCATCTCGTCAGGAAAAATTGTGGTTGGTGCTGTGATTTTTTTTTTGTTTTGATATCAGTAGCTGTGATGGTAAATCGCCCCTCTCCCCTCTCTCTCGCATCTCTCCGGGAAAAAATGGTAGTTGGAGCTATGATTTTTTTTTTTGTGATATCAGGAGCTGTGATTCATATAGTTGAGTTTGTAAGCACAAAATAATGGATTTTATGGAGCTTTAAAATGGTATATTGTTTTCAAAAAAATGGTATATTGGGTCGGTTTTCAAAAGGAGGTTGACTGCTATGGGTGGTTTGGGAGGGAAGCCGGAAAAACGGGGGTAGCCAGAAAAATGAGGGTGGGGGTATGAAAAACGCAGAAGAGGGAAGATGGGGAGGGGGCATTCCGTCATTGGAGCAGCAGGGGCGGGTTTGGGGTGGTGGGTTGATGGGGGGTGGTGGCTTAAGGTGGCGGGTTTGGTGGTTTAGGGTGGCGGGTTGATGGTGTGAAGAAGAAGATGGTGATGGTGGGAAGAAGATGATAGTTATTTATTGTTTTTTTTTAAAGTATTGGATTAAAAGAGTGTTTTAGAAAATGGTGGTGTAATAAGTAAATTATTTCATTTTTTTTATGGTGTGTGAAATAACAAAATAATAAAAATATTTTTGTGGTGCCGAAAGTAACATTTTGTGGTGACGGGAGTAAAAGAATGACAGCAGTAAAAACGAGGGTAACAATAGAAACCCCTATAAATAAAGAGATTTATCACATACAATTTCCTTCCAAGAAAAATACTAAAAAATTAATACATATAACTTTTTACATGCATTTTTACATGAATTTTATGGAGCTTTAAAATTGTATATAGGGTCGGGTTTTCAAAAGGAGGTTGATTGCTATGGGTGGTTTGGGAGGGTCGCCGGAAAAATAAGGGTGGGGATGTGAAAAACGCAGAAGAGGGAAGAGGGGGGAGGGGGCATTCCGTCATTGGAGCAGTAGGGGCGAGTTTAGGGTGGCGGGTTGATGGGGGTTGGTGGTTTAAGGTGGCGGGTTTGTTGGTTTAGGGTGGCGGGTTGATGGTGGTGCAAAGAAGAAGATGATGATGAGAAGAAGATGATGCCGAAAGTAACATTTTATAGTGCCGTGAGTAAAACAGTGTAAGTAGTAAAAACGGAGGTACCGATAGAAACCCCTATAAATAAAGAGACTTATCACATACAATTTCCTTCTGAGAAAACAAAAAAATTAATACATACTATAACTTTTTCATGTTATATATTTTTTTTGCCCAAACATGATTCGAACACTTGCCTCTATGAGACATTATAGTCTAACTCATCATTAGACCAATGCACCTTATGCATACATGATATAACTTTTTACGTGCATTGTAAATTGGCAATTGTCTTGCTAGTTATACAAAAACTTCACTTTATAAATCACATTCTTGAGTGATAATTTTATCATTTTATCACTTGTTTCTGAATATCAAATCAACTTTTTTTTTTCTTGTTTCTTCAAAGTGATCTCTTTTATCATTTTTTTTTCTTCAAATCAACTTTTATTTCCCTATAAAAAAACTATTTACTTTTTTATATACGCTATATTTGGTGAACAACATAATATAAATAACACAAACATTAAGTAAAGTGGTGCTTTAAATATACAAAAACAAAGATATTTAACAACAAATTAACATAATCATCCCTTAAACTGCATTTTATTTATTGAAATACACTTCTTTATATTAATGTTAATTTTATTTGAGGACTCTTTTAATGTTTTTTTTTGTGTGTTAATCCGAGCTTTCGTTAAAAACTTTGAAATATATATGTACGACGCACTTTAAAATGAAAAAAGCATCTCATGTACACGCTTTTAAAATAAAAACTTTCGGGATCTACCCCTACTCGGTGTGCCAAGCGATTTTCACCTCTTTTGCCTTGTTAACTGTCTGTGATAGGAATACCGTTGTTGGAGGGCGTTGAGTACACGTGTGATGTACTACCTGATACCGCCAATACCAAGCTCCCACAATAATTTCCCGAAATAAGTACCTCCAATTTATAATGCCATCTCGCCCATAGCTATCCTGCTTTAGACAATCATCTATCCAATCTCGAGCGTCCGTGCTACCAAAAAGAAAATACTATTAGTTGCACGGTGCCACCACCTTCTTCCATGTGTCGCGTATCCAACCTCAGCCCCGAAACGTGTGAAGCAAGATTTCCTCATTTATTGCTACAACAAATACCTTTATCAATATTTATAAAAAAAAACCTTTATCGACTTGAAAAAGATAAATAATATTTAGTACATATAATGCAAAAGACAAAAGTATCTTAATAATTAATATGTGTCAAATAGATATAAAATTGACATGTACTAGTGTTTAAGAAGAGACTTATTAATTATATATATATAAAATAAAAAATCAGGCGATTTTGTTGCTTATTTGTTTAAATGAAGAAACCCTAAGAAATAAACCGTTGATCTCTATGTCATGTGCGTTTAGTTCGCAGAAGTAGTATATAAAAAAAAGGTGGACAATTCCAACTGCATTTTCTCGGGAATACTATGGAGCCTAGGAGCTTCTTCGATTACGACACTAATGTCAGATATTTGTCGGAAATACCTCATACTACTCTGTTATCCTCTGTATTCCTCAGGAGCGAGAATCTTTCGATTTGATTTCTGATTTTTGTTCTCTCTTTTTCAGCAGTAGTACCAGTTGAATTTAATTTCTGTACAGGAACTGATATAATTGTTGGTTGACTAAACAATAATCAAAATAGGGGTTTGTTGGTCTAGTAAAAGCTCAGCTGCGGTACGCGGAGGCCCGGCGCCGTCGTCGACTGTTGGAGTCGACAGGCTGCCCCGGAGGGTCTCTTCGTCAGCCGCAGCTGCAGCTTCTCCTGTCATCACAGCAACAACAACCACCACCGCCACCACAACAGCCCCTGACGCTGACGTTAATATGAAGGGTTTGCTCAAGACTAAGCCCAAGACTCCTGCGGATATGGTCCGGCTCACTCGCGAATTTCTTATTTTCATCGATCGTGGTTTAGATACCAAAGAAAGTAAACGAGATGAAAAGGTACATTTTTTTTAATCTCAGCTCAGATGCTTTTTCTTTGAAGATTCCACCTTTTGCAAATCCGTAGATTTTGGACCAGATCGACACTTTTGTGATCATTAGTGAAATTTTATTGTTTTTAATCTAGATCAGTCTAGTAATTGGTGGTTTTCAATGCAGGATGTGTTTTAATTGTGACTTGTTTTACAGATGTTGGAATTGAGCAAACTTTTACGTGAATTGAAGTCCATTCTTTATGGAAATAGTGAAGCTGAACCGGTACCGGATGCTTGTGCGCAGTTGACACAGGAGTTCTTCAGGGAGAACACTTTAAGGTTGTTGATCATTTGCCTTCCCAAGTTAAATCTGGAGGTAAGCTGGTCGGTCCGGTCCGGTCTGGTGTGGGCTGTTTCTGTTTTATTTATGTTAACATATCTGATTATCCACTAATGAACCAGCAGAGTACTCTTATCATTACTATTCATTTCGAAAACAATGCTGTTATA
This sequence comes from Gentiana macrophylla, assembly GCA_026214975.1. NCBI lineage: Eukaryota > Viridiplantae > Streptophyta > Magnoliopsida > Gentianales > Gentianaceae > Gentiana > Gentiana macrophylla. Next base: position 24,044,238 of record CM047806.1, read on the forward strand.
TATTTGACAAAAAAAAGTAACCATTTGCAGACCCGTAGGGATGCTACTCAAGTTGTTGCTAATTTGCAAAGGCAACAGGTCCATTCATGGCTGATTGCTTGTGACTATTTAGAAGCAAACCTCGATTTGATGGACATATTACTGGATGGGTAAGTGACTACCGAAATCACAGGATCTATAGCATTTTCTGTTTTTATTTACTGATTAGAACGTAGATACCGAATGTTGCTCAGCTTGGAATTGCTAGTTGCAATTGATTGGTCTTTAAAACCTTTAGTAAAGCCTAATTTGAGGGATCCATGAATGAGAAAGATGCATGTTACATCAGCGATGTGTAAATTTACTGTCTTTGGGTTCAAGGTGATGGATTTAAGTATAAGCTTTTACCGAATAGATTTCAATCTTTGAGTATTTCAAGCTCATGAATTGTGCTCATGTTCATATGTAGACATTCAACAGTTGCTTCATCTTTAGGGTTACTCCTTTCATCTTAATTATGAGACCCTTTTTTTCCCGTTTAACTCAACCAAGATCCGTCTCTGCGTTGGTGATTTTTCTGTTGATGTCTGAAACAAAAGCTTTTGTGGTTTGAAGATGTCAAATCGTGTTTTAGGCCATCCACATTTTCTTTCGTTTTTATCTTAATGTTAAGATATTGTAACCGCTCTGGAGATTCTTTGGCGTTATAGAATATAATAATTTTTTGTAAAAACTTTGCCGACTAATAATAGAATGGGGATTTCCTTTCTTGATTTTCTCAATCGTCTGTTGACTCGGAATATTCTTTTGTGCGTGCAGGGACTTCTAATTTCTTGTTTAGTTTGAAAGTCAGCGTAATATTACATCTGAATATAGTCTGGAAATTAATTTATAGTTAGAGACCAGTAAAACAATGTCGTTGTATATAGATCTCTTAAGATATAAAAAAGCTGGCTGTTCAATAAGAACTTAATGCTTTTGATTACTGGAGATAGTTTCTTGTTTGTTAATTCTAAATTTACATTTTAAAGTGTCTATTTTTTCCAATTATAACTTTTCTTCCGCTGTCCTGTTTATTTGTATTCTTTTTCAATTTGTTCTTATGCTTTTAATGATCAATCAGTTATGAGGACACGGAAATGGCTTTGCATTATGGCACAATGTTGAGGGAATGTATACGACACCAAAGTGTTGCTAGGTGAGTGTAACATTGCTTTTCATTTTTTCTGCTCTCGTTGTTTGTGCTGGAAGAAACTCTGTGGTCAAAATGTCTGAATAAGGGTAACCTGGTGAACTAATGCATCTCGTCATTGCGGGGTCCTGGGAAGGGTTTGGTAATTTAGGTCTACTATATGCAACCTTACATATATTTCCGTAAAAGACCGTTTCTCTAGCTTGTACTCATGACCTTTGGTCCCACGGGGAGCTTACCTCAAGGTTCCCTTTCAAATGCCATTGTTTTTCTTTTTCAAATTGCTATAAAAAATATTTTGCAGTAGTTCGGTTAATGAGTGAAATCTTGAGGTCTGCCTGCATGCGAGGAAATGATACTAAATGTGTTGATGGCCATCTAATATGAATTCCATTTTTATGGTTGACATGATTATGGTGCCTATGATGTATTGAAAAAAGAAAATTTTACGATTGCCGTATATTGAAAGAGATTGTCTAACAAAGTTACACTTTTTCGTGCCTTTTTTTGCTTTGTTTGGAAAATTACTATTCTATGCTTTGTAAAAATGGATGTGATTAATGCCAGTGTTGTTAAAGCGGCTACTGCTTTAGTGCTAAAAATGCACCGCTTAATCACTTAAAGCGCCACAAAGAAAATGATAATTTCATTAAAAACATGCTAAAAAGATACAAAATTATATGAAAATAATATACGACTTTAATAGAGCACTTAAATCAAGCATTGAAACACGACTTAACCACCACAACCACAAAAGCAATGATGCTATCATGGCATCAATAAGTTTTTACACGACACACGATGTTTAGACAAAAACAACATAAGTTTCCTTAGGATTCGAGAAATGCTATAAAGTAATGATATTTTTTGTGCCTCCTGGAAAAGCGTTGCTTAAGTGGACTCGAAACTTTTCCCAACACAAAAGAAAAGAAAAAAAGTGGGCTCGAAGCGCCGTTTTACTGCTTAGCGCTTGCGAGAAAGCGCCGCTTTTGACTACACTGTTTGCCTGTTTAAGACTTCTTCGAGTTCGATGCCATATCACCTAAGATACCGTTGAACAACTGTCAATTATTAAAGATTGTAAAGTTATACTATAAGGGTTAGCGATTTCCATGTAATATGTATCTCCATATGCATTAGTCAGGTATGTGATTTTCCTCTTGTCATAAGTTGCTGGTTGTTCTTCTTTGGTTATTCGTGTTCATTTGATGTATCGTTTTTAATCAGCTTTAGAATCTAATGGAGAGGCACAAACCCTAAATCTTGTATTGAGTGTTGAAGTGATTTCCTTTTACCACGATAACTTCGGTGGGCTTAATTTGATAGGCTTTTCAAATGTTGACATTGCTGAAACATTTATAAGTCCTTATTTATTGCAGGCATGTTTTGGAGTCGGAAAGAATGAAGAAGTTTTTTGACTATATACAACTCCCAAATTTTGACATTGCTGCTGATGCTGCCGCAACTTTCAAGGTAAAGCAATGAGGGGTTGATATGAAATACTGCCTCCGGGTTTCAGTATATATTATCTGTTGCTGATAGTAATTACAAATAGTTTAAGAAAATTAATAAATAACATGACAAATGATATAGAATTACTGAAAAAGCCTGGGTAGCTGGACACAATTTGTCATGAAGGCTGGAGAGGTAGTAAATAGCAAGGGTAAGAAGGAACTAAAAGAACGAGTCTTCTCAGATACTCTATATAATCTGGAAGGGGTATTATGCAGCTCGTGAAATTCCCTGAAACGATAGATATTGAATAAAATAGCCTTCTGGTTTCAAGAATTTTTGTGTGTCATTCTTATTGCTCTGGAAGCCCTACGGAGGGTGTCCTTTCTGTTACACTGTTGTTTCTCTGTGATCGTAAATCTGGGAAAAAGTTGTTCTAAATCGGTAGAGTTTTGTAAGGGATTGTGTAATTTTGTGGCTTTTTACCTGGCAGAAAACCAGTGATGTGGTTTTGAGCACTTTTGTCTGTTAGGTTTTGTAATGTTGGTATCAAGGTGCTTACCTTTTCTATTTTCCTGTCCAATTTTCAAACTTTTGCTGTCATATATTGTTGCAGGAACTCTTAACGAGGCATAAGTCAACTGTTGCCGAGTTTCTTTCTAAAAATTATGACTGGGTAAATGATTCTCTCAGATTCATTTTTTCCTCTTGTGATTTGATTTACATACATGTATACATCATGGTCTGCAAGGTTTGCAACGTAAAAGTTGCAATCATATTTTCTAGATGACTATATGAAAGAGCTGTTTTCTGATCGTGGACATTTTCTCATCATCTTTTCAATAATCTATCTTTAAATCATTAAGTCTCTGGCTTAGCATGATGGTTTTGCTCACAATGATTTTCTTGGTTTTAAATGGATTACTGCATTATGTCAAATGATTGATTAAGGTGATTGTGAGCTTCTTATAACTGCTTCTCAGTATCTGTTTATGTAGTGAATAGATTTGACTGCTTAATTAACAGATGCGTCCCATGAATTAATCTTGATAATTGCTCTTATCCATTATTACCCATTTCTCCCTTCACTGATTTGGACTGTATAGTGTCGTGACTGAATAAATCGTGCCTCGTGTTCTTCTGGGTTGTTTTGTGCATTTCTTAGTGACTGACTATGTGTCTATGTTAACATCTTTTATGGTTTCAGTTTTTTGAAGAATACAACTCAAAACTTCTTGAGTCCACAAATTACATAACCAGAAGGCAAGCAATCAAGGTAGAGACCATTCTTTAATCATTTTGTTTTCTCTTGTTGGTAATATGAACTTGCGCTATTGGAAGAAAAAGAAAATTTAATGCAATGTCGTGTAATAATGATAAAAACATTATTAGTGTCCTTTTCATGCTCACTTTTTGTGCGGACGCTTGTTTCTAAAGTCTATGGTGTTAAGTCTTACCTGTTTAGTACCCAGAAAAAAAAGCTGTCACCCTTCTTATTTTCCACGGGATCTTTATGTTTGAAAAAAAGAAACGTTCCCCTCATTCAAGGAAAATGACATAAGCAGTGACGTATGCTTAGAAAAGCTTTTTTGGTGTTTTACGTCAAAGACTTCTGTTTCATTTGGGTTGTCTCTCGTTTACGTTTTGGAAGTTGAGGCGCCTTTGAATTAACTGCAAGGGTGTGTCCGTCCACCAGCAAATCATAACTTTTCATTTTGTAAAGCCGTTGAAAACAATTAATCTCTGATAACAGTGTCATTTGTATAATTTTTTTTACTGAAAGTGAATGTGTAACTAATCTGTTTCGTAGCTGTTGCAGCAAGTTATTTTGCTAGCAGTGTCTGCTGAGCTGATTGGCAGCTTGATTATGTGAATTGTGTCTTCACACTACACTTGAGGAAATTAATTCTCGTATTCTTACAGCTGTTGGGAGACATCTTACTGGACCGCTCAAATTCTGCTGTCATGACAAGATATGTTAGCTCACGGGAAAACCTGAGGATTCTTATGAATCTTCTCAGGGTATATCTCTTCCCCTCTCTCTCTATATATTTATGCTTGTAGTTATCCCTCTCTACCTCTCCTCCCTCCCTATTCTATTATAATTTGTTATTTTAGGGGTGAAAAGGGCTGCTGTTTTCGTGCTTACATATTATTCTGAAATGTGGGTTTGATGTTTGTCAGGAGTCGAGCAAGAGTATTCAGATTGAAGCATTTCATGTTTTTAAGGTAGTAGTCAATACATCAACATGTGACCATTATTAGTGCATGTTTTTTTTTTAAACCTTTCACTCTGTTGATCATGTGTGTCTAACTAACTACAAGAATGAAAATGTTTCAGTTATTTGTGGCGAACCAGAATAAGCCTCCTGATATTGTTGGCATCCTTGTGGCAAATAGAAGCAAACTTCTGCGCCTCTTTGCTGATTTTAAGACCGAAAAAGGTAGTTGCTTATTATTATTACTAAGTTGCGAGATAAATAACGAGTTTTTGATAATATAACCTTTTAATCCCACTTTCTTATGTGTTGTGTTGGTGCAGAGGACGAGCAGTTTGAGGCTGATAAAGCACAAGTAGTCAAAGAAATCGCAGCACTTGAGCCCAAATAGGTGGATGCAACATTAGTTGTTACTGTAAGAGGAGAATCATTGGGGTGACTAAAGCTCCCTATATTTAACTCCTGTTGTTGATGTTTTATTTATTTCTTGCAAGATTTTGTGTATAGTTCAATGACCTCAGATTATAGGATTTTAAAAATTCGTTTGGCATCGTCTGCCTCCTGTTCATTTTATTGCTGCAATATTGATGTTGTACTTCTTGATAATGTGTGAATGTTGTTGCTGTCATGAAAAGGCCTTTACAGAGATATATTAGAAGGAAAAATGATTTAGGCACGGGATTTGGTGCACTGAAATTTAATCCAGACCTTCTATTCTTTTTGTTTTTTGATTTTGATTTTGCTTTTGATTTTTGTTAAAAAGATAATCTATAGTTTAGATCATATTTATGTGCACAGGTTGTGATTAATTTCTGTGGATAAATCATTTTTGATATAAGAAGGCTACGTGAAGTATGCCTAAATGATGGCGGACTGGATGGGTGACTCGGTGAAATTGTTGGTCTAAACGCTCTGGAAACGTGGATAATGATCCTTAATATGGTGTGTTTAACACCCAAAAGCTGTTAAGGAAGCTGAAACAAGTTTAGCCCCACCGCATCACCGCCACAAGGCCACCAAGGAACCGGTGATGCCAAACTGAAAGTCTGATCAACAATTTCCCCATTCCTATCATTTACACAACACTTGATTGAATCTTCGATTTATAACCTTTATTAAATGAGTTTCCGATATTATTTTATGTTAAAAAGAAGTCTCGGGTTCGGTATCAGTTTTAACTCGGACCGGAAGATTGAGCTATTACATAGTGAGATCAAACTCATCAAATTGTAGATGCATCAATAGTTTGGTCTCAACTTCATTGTCATCACCTTCACCAGGGTATATTTCAACATTTCCATGTGTTTATTTGTGAACCTTTAATTTCACTATGCTGACTTCACCATTGCACTACACAACATGTGCACAATAATATAAGAGACTCTCTGAAAATTTGGTTTTGGAGCCAAAAATCGGCTTCCCATAGATGCATTGTAAGAATCGACCTTGAGAAAGTCGGTTTTTTTTGCTACAGACCAACTTTCTTAAGGTCAATTCTATGTAATCGGTGGGGTGCACCAATAGTGCTATTAACTATCCAAACCGAGTATCGGTGGTTTGAATTTGTGCTCGTTTAGCTCACAAGTTTGCTCGTGATCGTTTGTTTGTTGAACAAACAAAAATTTATGTTTGAGCTTGGTTCGTATAAAGATGAGCGAGTTTCATGCTCGTGCGAGTCGAAATGCTTGTTAAACATATTTTGTCTTTCAACTCGAGTTTTACTCGTTAAGGCGTAAAATATGAATTGCAAATACAAAATTAGCAAACTATATATCAATATTATATACATCATACCACAAAAAAGTTTTGGAAGATTTTCTTAATATTATATAAAGTCAATTTATAATGTCTATTAGATGGAGTTATTATAAATTTTTTTATTATATACGTAGATTTACGAATATAATCGAACGTTCGTGAACCAAATTCATATTTATTCATTTAATAAACGAGTTCAAAATTATATTCAAACTCGACTCATTAAATTAAAAGAAAAAACAAACACTAACAAACCGAATATGAGTTTATGTACGAACGACTTTATTCGTTTAACGGAATAGCGACGGTGGAATGCAAATACTTAATATTATTTTTTTTCTTCCCCTTCCAGACACTACTAGACACTTCCCATCTATATATAATGAATGACAAATAGAATCGGGAATCAATAAGCATATTGGTCTCGAGCGAACCCGGTTCTCCGCTTCTCCGAATCCCTTCGATTCTGTTTGTTTTTTTCTTTGGTAATTTTGGTTCTATCGCTACAAGAATTTGTTACATTCGAGCCATCTTCTCTGTTGTGATTTCTCCGAAATTATCACAGGTAAATATGGCGCATTTGCTGAGGAACCTAAAGGTGCCTCCGAACTCAGTCACTATGGAGGAGGCGCGTCATCGGTCTCTGGAATTCTTCAGGTTGGCTTGCAGATGCATCCCCAGCGTTATAGAGATCTATAATCTCCATGATATCATCTCAGCCGCTGAACTCCGTTCCGTCGTGTCCGCTGAAATCCGTAAGCATTCTGAGATCAACAACCCTAAGGTTAGTAACACGGTTTTTTTTTTTTTTTTCCGACCATGTCGCCCTACATTGTGTTTTTTCGGGATGTTTGGAGGATTTTTTTTTTAATATTTATTATTACCGATCGATATCTAAAACCCTTCTAGAAGATTATACACCACCATTGTACTAGACTAAATGATGGCGTCAACATGTTTTAGCAATGCCGTGGCATGATGTTTGGAGGAAATTGTTGAGATGTACAGAAAGGGAAGTAAATTAGATCTTTTACCCAATAAAATAAATATGAATTCTTGAAATTGAAATGAAATATGAATTCTTGAAATTGCAGTCATCTGTAGCTTCAAGATAGTCTGGATATGCCTTATCATCATGAAATCTACATGTGAAATACACCGTGTCCTGCAAAAGAGTGCAAATTTGTAAAATTTTCGTTGTTTTTCCTGATTGGAACGGATTTTATATAGGATTTGATGTATTAAATATCAAACACTGGCGAAATATTACTCATTATCTGCCTTTCATGTCCTAATGTGCTTAACTTTCTGTCCAAATTTCTTTACCTTAGACTTGATCAATGGCAAATAGCTGCATGAGCGCCTTTTGTCGTAGGCAATACAACATTTCACCTCAAATTTCAACTGGGAGTTTCACCTTCCACTAGCCCTGATGTACTTCCCCGACTCTTCCTGCACTAAGCATCTTCTTGTACTCTGTGTTGCTTCTTTGAGGTGACATCCCTTTAAACGGTTAGCAACATGAGGGTGGCGTGGCGCTCATTTTACAGTTGAGTCCTTCCTTCAGTATTTGCTAGTTGGGTTATGTTCCTAGTATTATGTTTGTATTGGTCTAGCACCTAATGGTGGAGGAGACACTTAATGAATGGCATGGCTATTTGTCCTGTGATCCATGTGCTCTAGAGTTTTTTTTTGTAAAAGAAAAGGCTTCAAGGTGTAACTGTGCTTTAAGCCTCTAATTGATCCCTTTTTTGGTTATCTGTCAGCTAGCTTTATTAGTTGTTTCTAACTCAAATTTCCTTGCCTAGCACTTCTGTATCTGTTCATCATAGCTTAGTGACCTATCTACCCTATGAGGATGAATCACAAATGGCAAATAGTAATGTAGAATTCTGTCCTTTCATGTCATGGGCTAGTGCTAGTACTAAAACTTTTCTGCTGGCAACATGTGACGGTCCAGAAACGCTAAGTTTGAGAATTGTAAACATGAAGAAGATTGTATCATTTGAGCATTTCTTGTGGAACCAGTCAGGCTCGCAGTGGCTAGAATTGCCTCTTGTCTTAATCCTCTTTCTCATCAGCAAAAATCAAATTTATGGTTTGGGTTCTAAGATTTAAGCTTATCATGTTTGTTATGCTTTCTTTTATGAGCACTTTTCTTAGAATTGTAAAGCAGGGCCTCACCGTTTTATTTCCCCGGCTTCTGTGAAAGGTCATTGACATGCTGCTCTTCAAGGGACTGGAAGAATTAAAGAATTATGTGGAGCAGTCAAAGCAGAGACACCATGTTATGGGACAATACGTCATGCGTTGCAAAGAAAATAAACATTACCAACGAAATCTACATCTTTTTAATAAGGATGAAAACATCTCTAATTACCTCAAGAAGTTTTACAATACCAACTACTTCTGAATTTGTCTGCTCTGCTGCTTTTTGAATATTTATCAGTATATGAGATCGAACACGGTATTTTGCTGCTGCCGGTGATAATAAACTTATATTGTCTTGTTAAAATAATAATCAATGAACTGGAGAATTTGCAAGTACGTGTTTCTGCATGACAAGTGCAGCAAGTAGTTCAATCTGTTCCTTTTTTTATTATTATTTTGATTCTTCTGGCATTATAATTTGTCAACATGCTGGTGTACTAATCATCTTCTGTGAAGCCTATAAGTTTATTATTACATGTATACAGTTTGCTAGGGATACACATGGTTCGAACCATAAATGTTGATAGTTGTAGCTGGAATCAAAATGAATTTAATCCAGAACAGAAACTGAACCGTTTTAAGGTAGCCGGATTCACGGAATTGAAAAACAATATTCAGTCGGCACATGTTCTCTCTCTCTCTCTCTCTCAACCTTGTCGCTTTCCAACGGCTTCGTGATTGTTCTGCTTTTTCCGGTGACTGACGATGAAAGAATCCAACCGGATTTCACCATTAACTAACATTCGTCGTACTCCACAGAGGGTCAGATTTGTTGATGGACGAAATCTGATATCGAAGCCGGAAATGAGCCTATGGAAGATCAGGAAGTTGTGAAGACATACAATATAATAGTTAATGATTATAATTTGTGGAGATAGGATTGGAAGTTAGTAGATGTTGCGGACTTCACATGCCCACATAGGTTAGGATATGGAATGAACACGACTTTACGTGCTATTTATGTGTTCCTATATGCTTTTATGTGTTGCCTATGCATTCATGGTAATGCACAGTTCATAACCTACAATGTACCATAGACGGTACCATGATCTAAAAATCATGTCGGATGTGTGGCTAGTTGTACTACCATGTTGTATTAAGACATTGTATTGGACGGAGTACCATGATCTTACTTGTCATGTTGGATGTATGACTAGTCATATTACTCGTGTAGCATTATGCCATTGGGTGGTAACATGCGTCGTATCCTTGATCAATTGACAGTGTCGTATTATGTACCCGTAGATAAGACAAGAAAACTAGACATGCTAAATATGTAAGTTTTTTTTTAGGAAAGCTAAATATGCAAGTTACTTGACAAGTATGTGCAAGATAAACGACGGTAATCAACATAACTAGTTGAACTTGTTATATGCACCGTACAAAGTGCTTTTAAATTATTTCTTATACTTTATCCTTTTAAACTCTTTTTCAAACATTGAAGTAGATTTTACATGCTCTCCCGACGTATGGAAAACATGAATGCCTTTTTTGAGCTTATACTTCTTACTAGACAGTCTGAAACGCTCACTCATTTCTTTTTGGTTGAAAAAGTTTTGCATGGTATTAAAGAACATGTTGACATCCTTGAAGAGCAGGATTAGGATGGATTATTTGAAGTTTCATTCTCATTTAGGTAGTTTTAGTTGATTTCCTTTCTTTTGTAGGCTTTCGTGCCAAACTTATGCTTTAGTAGTTATGTCTTGTGGAAATGTTGTATATGAGGATTTGTAGTTTTTTTTTCAGTTATTTTTGAGTTAGATGGCAACAATTTTTTTTTTCCCTAATGGGTTTCTACACTTTTGTGGTGATTCCATTTCACAGACATTAAGTCATGCTTTGTGGCCGCGTCAGATTTAAATGATATTTAGGATTTCTTTTTAAAAATCATGTGTCGAACACACTATTTTCAGTTAAGGGTTGAGTTTTGGCATGGCCGGCCCTCTACTAGGCGCCCGAGACCGTGTCCTAAGCCTCGGTGTCGGCGGCTACTAACTGCATACGTGTTTCGCTAAAAAAAAAAAAAAATCGTATAGATTTAATCCGATCCAACCTAATATAATACGTTAATTTCTTTTTGATAAAGGCCAAAAATTTTTTACTCCAATCGATAAAGTTAAAATAAAAATTTACTTTGACCAAAAAAAAAAAAAAGATATAAAAACAAGTTTTATTAATTTTTTGTTTGGAAACTATAGAAATTAAAAAGAATATATTATGTTATATTATTATATATCTATATTATATAATTAATTTTTTGTTTGAAAAAATATAGAAATTAAAAAGAATATATTATTTGTTGGAAAAAATATAGTATTTAGGATGTGATGAGGAAAGAAACTCCAAAGCACGTTAATAACGTTGTCTTTTAAGAGATATTTCGTCCCACACGATTTGTCACTAACGGATCAAACGGAAATCTCTCTCGTGATCTGATGGAGTGTTTGATTCAAACGAAGAATTTGTTGAATCAAACCCGGAGGACACTCAAAGTTTTTTTGATGATCTTTGTCAAACTTATGAATTTTTCGTCTCGCATACTTTGCAAGATTTTATAAATATGCAAGACCCATAAATGAATGGAAGTACTCTCTTTACTTGCGAAAGAGGTAGGGTTATCATCGTTTCACCGGATGAAAGCATGCAACCCTTATACGAAAATGGTAAGTACATATCGATTCGAGAATGCATGTATCGAAAATCCGAAAATGCATATCCTTTAATGAATCGATGCATGTATTGGTTTAGGAAAAGGAGGCGTTGCTTCAATCCCCATGAGTTGGCGCGCCGACTCGACCGACCGGGCGAGTCGAACCCGCTTCGTTGCGATAACATTAATTCATACTGAATTTCAGTATGCAAACAATTATAAAATATTTACTTTATGAAAAAATATCTAACATTATTTTATATTATTATTATATATCTATATAAAAAAAACACACAAAGAAAAATAAAAAGTATTTTTGTGTATACGTATGAATTTGGTTTTTGTTTATAAATATGCTAGAAAAGACTACTTTGTAGAGCGTGTTTTGGCGCTTATCAATAAATTGACTTTTGTATTTACGGATGTTAAAAAAAACGATAAGTATGTTTTAAAAAAAACTTCAACTAAAAGCGGTAATTTGGGATTTGATCCTAAGCGATTATCTGGCGGTACCGAGTTTTGGGAGCAGAGTGTTGCAACATATTCAATGAAGCCGTGTCTGACATACGATTCTGACAGAATAAAATAGTTAATGATTATAATATGTGTCACCACTTGCCCTTGTTTTTATCTATAAAACTATTGAGAGAGCTAAAGAGTTAAGGCTTGCATGACATTTGCTTGAGGTATAGAAATCACTTTTCTATAGTTGTAACATGTTCTTTGTGTTTTAATATATGATCCCTCTAGGAAAAAATAACGATGTTTAATTTTTTAAAATGATAAATACAAATAATCAAACTTCAAGTAATTTGAAAGGAACTAAGTAAAAAAAAAAAAAAAAAGTAATTTGAAAGGAAAAAAAAAACGTTATGCATAAGGTTGAAGTTATGCTAAGTACATCAGTTCAATGTCAAAAAATTTAGAATGATTATGACAACAATACGATTTAAGGATAAAATAATAAACCATGGTCTCTTAAATAAATAAAAAATGAACCCATTATGCAATAACAAACTTATCTTGTAACCGCTATCAACTTCTTTCAATAAAAAATATATATATATACATAACACGTTTGCAAACTAGACTATTGATACATCAGTGGTTTTATGGTGATCCAGGATCTCCATGTCATACTTGATCCATCAATGAAAACTCTTGTACGAAGGGTAAAAATGTAAAAACATGGTATTTTTCATATTTTACATAGTGGGACCTTGTGTGTTTTTTTACTTTCTTATTGATTCTGGATCACCAAATCATACTTGGTTCAGGACCATAATAAAATTTTCCTCCATTCATAATTTTCAGTCTACATGAGCCTCAACCGTGCCCCTATTATTTTGCAAATATTTATGCTTTGACAAGTTTGCCACAAGGACAACAACAACAATATAAATACATGGCTTCGATTGACATCCCATTTTTATTTCTATTGGCACAATTGCTTCTGACATTTAAAAAATTACTTTTGAAATTATCATAATATTTTTATTATTTTTTGCAACATAACATCTGTGTAACAAACATTTTATTTTGGTACGGGCATCACAGACATTGACGTTGGTTTTCAATACCAATATCTGCGGCACCGATATTATAGTTATAAATTTATCATTGATAAAAAACGTCAGTCCCACTGATGTTGTTAGCGAAAAGGAAACGTCAATAACACTGACCCGCGTACCGTGATATCGAAAAATAACAAAAAAAAATATATCAATAGTAAAAATGAGGTGGTAACAGAACTCGACTATAAATAATGGAAGGGAGCATATTCCCTTGGGCAGGCATTATGCTAAAGTAGAACATGTACGGAGATTCAAGGCTCCCAAACATTGGGTATTAAAAACAAACAGCTTTATGAGGGTAGTACGTATGTGAAAACCAAAAGCTCACCAACAAGTAAACAACCCAAAAGATGGCGCAAAATGGTTAGGCCTCATAACTATGTTTTTCTTCAATTTCTTTCGATCGCTAGTATCCAAGATTTTTTTTTTTTAATCAATGCACGTTAGAGTTTTCATTTATGCATTTCATTGTTGTCCTTGATTTATTTATTTATTTATTTTTTGGGGGGTTGCATTTGGATAAATTTTAGCCGAGGAGTTCCTGTCCGTTGCTGTGGAAGCAGCCAAAAAGGCCGGAGAAGTAATTGCTTTCCAAAATTTCCAGTCTTTGGCTTTGCATTTGCTAATGTTGAATATGAATCTATGATTCACATTCTCTGACAAATTTTAACTTTTCTTTAATAAATTTGTGGTGGTGTAGATTATACGCAAAGGATTTTACCAGACTAAGCTTGTCGAGCATAAAGGGCAGGTACCTTTGTGTTGGCTAATGTTTCTATTTTTTATTTTTTTATTTTCTAATGGCTGGAAGATTGATTGTCCCATCAACTGGTATTTGTATCAAAGCTCATTAATCAAGTGAAATTTTATGGTGCAGTTCTTGTAATTAAGTTGTAGGTAGTGTTCACTGTTCAGTAAACAGATAAAGTGAATGTTGCAGGCAGTGCTAGGTTTGAAATGATTATTAATCAACCCTTTAGACACCCTGCTACTATGTGAGACAATGGTAAACTTGTTACTTTATATCCTTCATGACTACATCTCATAGTACAACGGTTGGACAGGAAAATCTCTCCGTGAAACAAGAATTTAATTTTGTCTAGGGCACTGTTCAACTTAAATTGAGTTTGGCAAGTGTTTTCGTTGGTTGTGGAATGTGTGTGTTTTTTGTTTTAGGGGGGGGTAACAGAAAGATTGTGGAAGTGCCACTGATTTGATTTGGTTTCTGATGTATTCGTGTCTTGTTTTGTTCGATTATCAACCTTCAGGGTGATATAAACTCTTGAAAATGAGTCTTGTTTCAACTAAATTCACCTATTTATGGCTGTTGTTAGGAAAAAATACCACAAAATAGTTCCCTTACAATGCACAGCTCTGATGTCGCTCACATATCGGTACTTGACAATTTTTGCTCACATATGTTGGTGTTAGTTAGTTTGGCAAATCGAGTGGCTAGAAAGAAAAGAAAAAACTCAAACAAAAACAAAACAGACACTTGAAAAATCGGACAGATTATTAGTATGGTATGTTGGGCATGTTTTCACTGTAATGTGGTGATATCTCAAAACCTTGAGAAAGATAGCAAGGATTATACTATTAATAAGTTTAACTTTTTTGGTTTTTTACTATCCATCCATCTGTCTTTCTTCTTTCCTTGTAAAAGGATTTGGTGTAAATTGCTAAAGTTTCTACTTCTATTGAATCACACTTGCAATGAAATGAAGGTGGACCTAGTGACCGAAACTGATAAGGCGTGTGAAGATCTGATTTTCAACTACCTTAAGGAGAAATTTCCTAGCCAAAAGGTATTTCATTGCTTTTTTTGACCGAATGCAGTTTTTTCATTCAACTATTTGTTCCTCTTTGTTTATGCTGATATATGTTTTCTGTAGTTCATTGGTGAAGAAACTACTGCTGCAAATGGTGTTACTGAACTAACTGATGAGCCCACTTGGATAGTTGATCCTCTTGATGGAACAACCAATTTTGTGCATGGGTCAGAACTCGTTCTTCGTTTTGTTATGCGGGCTTAGAATGTTTAGGTTTGTTTTCATGGATTAAATTTTCCAAGAATTCATTTCTCAATGTTGTAATTTCATAGGTTCCCTTTTGTGTGCGTCTCCATTGGTCTCACCATTGGAAAGGTCCCGATTGTTGGAGTCGTGTACAACCCAATCTTGGATGAGGTAAAGCTTTCATTCTTGGTACTTAGTAGTTTTTGTGTTGTACGAGAATCTGATGCTTAACACATTACTGATAACAATACAATGGATGGTTTTGAATGAATAAGATCTTCATGAGCTGATGCCTAGAAGCATCTATGTTATTTCTGTCATTTGTTGTTTTCAGTTTACTGATATATCTCGGGTTTCATACGCAAAATTGTATTTTTTCTTGCAGTTTCATGAATTTCACAATTGTTTCCAATTTCTTTTGTGTGTTATGAACAGATCAGTACTGTTTTGGCAGCTGTGGATATTTTTTTTTCCTAAAAATGTTGTTTTTTCTGTGTAGCTTTTCACTGCAATTGAGGGGAAAGGTGCTTATCTGAACGGGAAGCCCATAAAAGGTAAGAAACCAACTGTCTGAATCTCTACGGCAAATAATTTGAATAGAGAATATGTATTTGCGCACTAAAAGTAATGCAAAGTTTGAAGATTCCGTATTTTACAAGTCTGAGCAGAGACTCTGCTACAGATGGTTTTTGATTGATTTGAATGAGCTGGAGAAGTCCCTCCTTGTTTTGAAGGATTTAATATTTCTTCTTTTTACAGTTTCTTCTCAATCTGAGCTGGTGAAGTCCCTCCTTGTTACTGAGGTAACCACCAAATAAACATCGCGTCTTTTACTTTAAAAAAAACCTGGTCATACCATATTATTACCATATAAATATAACGCGAATACTTGAGCTATTAAGAGGGGAATAATAGATGCATTTGATTGTTTAATGACATGAGGAAGAACCAAAAATTCAAATCATTTTTTTTTTGGCATGTTATATCCTTTCTTCAGTTCTGATAACTGATTTGCTAACGCCTATTTCACGTTAAAGAGGGCTGCATTAGTAGTAAAATTTTCTCTAAACTCTTCTACCATCTGAACCAATGGTTTGCTTAAGTTCTCATTTTTCACAAAATCAAATTGTACCAAGAATCAAGTTGAATTTTACAGCTTGCTGCTATATATACTCTCTGGATAAAGTCCTTATAATTGTCTATTTATTAATCATTTCATTTTTTTTTCTTAATTATTTATGTACAAATAAGTTTCTCTCAGTATATTATTCATTCACAATTTGTGTGTGTTACTGGGATCAGGCAGGAACTACGCGTGATAAAGTGACTTTGGATGCTACAACAAATACAATCAACAAGTTACTTTTCAAGGTAGTAAACATATATCTATTGTCAAATAAAACAGGATTTTACTGTTAAATTACTCAAACTTGATGGTTGACTGATCCTGTTTTCCTCGTGATCAGGTTAGGTCCCTGCGTATGAGCGGCTCCTGTGCATTGAATCTATGTGGAATTGCATGCGGCAGATTGGATTTATTTTATGAAGTTGGATATGGAGGCCCCTGGGATGTGGCAGGTGGTGCTGTTATTGTCAGAGAAGCTGGTGGAGTCGTGTTTGATCCGTAAGTCCTTTTCTTTTCTTCCACGTAACAACACCGTTGAAAACCATTGAAGGAAAAAAGAAAAAAACATTTATAAACAACCAAATAAAATGTCGTTTATTTTCATTGCCGTTCTGCCTCAGGTCGGGTAAAGACTTTGATATCACCTCTCAAAGAGTAGCAGCATCAAATCCTCTACTCAAGGATGCGTTTATCGAGGCATTGCAGCTATCAGAATGATTTTAGTTATTATTTATCGAAGGAATTAGAAGGGATTGAATCGTCGATAGTAGTACGTATTCTCTTGCTTGAAGCGCAAGTAATGCATTTGTATCGGTGCCATGAAACCTTTATCAGAGCATCTGTAATAATTAATACACTGCTCAAAAGCAGTTGTAGTATCTCTAAACCTATACTATACTAAACTAAATGCCATCTTATTTCTAACACATTCAAGTTGAAATACACTATTCTGATTTGATGAAAGGCCTCCTTTATTTGGTGAGTTTTCCTTGCATCTTTACTTATGATTTGTTTGTTAATTGTAAACGCATATTTGGTCCATTGTAAGCCTGTCTATTCTCCGTTTTGTTGTTGTTGTTGTTGTTTTTTTATTTTTTTTTATTTTTTATGCTTTTGAAAGTGGAGAATTTGATGAAAGATTAAATGAGAGAGTCATATCCTTGATCCCTAAAACCAACTATATGGAAACTGTGTCTGTCTCACTTTAGACTTGTAACCTTGACAAATATATGCATTAATATTATCTCAAAAGTCATAGCTAATCTCTCATTTGATAAGTTGATAAGTCATTAGGACAAATTTGAGCATTCTGTTAACGTAGGCTTGGTTTCTACACCATCCACAAGCAATACTCAATCGAATAGCAATGAGGCTGAGTTTGTAAGGGTACAAGACAGTAATAAAGAGAAGAGCAACAAAGACTCCGCAACTGACACATCTATTGTAGAAGAACCGATGGGGGAGTCCAATCCGGATTCAGCACCTACCAAAAATATACAAGACGACTCCAAGGCGGCTAACCCAGATCCAAAGACAACCCAACAAGAGTTATCTTCACCTCCCCAAACGGATACTATCACCAAGCAAGCGGATTCTTCAATGGACAAAGATAAAGAGCTTCTACAGACTTTGAAGGCATCGTCAGGTAAAATCAAGAAAAAGAAAAACTACTCTTCGGATATCAAACACGAAACATTTGAACTTGAAAAAATTCATATAATGGCTGATAGATGTTCGGTAAAAACTAGTTTTACAATTTATAACCGAAACACCCCAAGTATAAGGATCGTAGTATAGGGTGTTTACGGGTCGTCCTAAGGGAGTGGAATGTTTATCGGATTCAAATATAAATCTATATCGATTATGTCACAATTATCTATCTAAACTAAAGTGAAACTAACTAAAACCTAAACCTAAGAATTAAAACTAAAACAGAAATAAAAACAAGCGTAAATTAAGAAAAGCAGAAAAAAGGACGACGGCGCTCACTAAAGTGAACGAGCGCCTCAAAACTAAACCTAATGGACGAGCGTGCGCTGCTTGCGGACGAACGCCTCGAATACGAATCGAATGTAAAATATGCGTAAAATCAACAAGAAACTAGGGTTCTAAAACTTAACTAATGATTCGATTAAGAAACAATAAAGGGAAAACACAGCGAGGCGATCGATTCCACCCATCAACCAACAACTCAACTAGATGATGATTTAGAACATAGTTTTTAGTAGTGATTTTTCACGGATTCACTTAGATATCTCTAACCAAATTCTAGGGTTTCGTTTATCTTTTTCAAGTAAACTAAACATGCAATCAAAACAGGATCACGAGATCGTTTCCAAACTCTTACTCAACTAAACATGCCTAATCTCTTATAACATGATTAGATGCATCACTTAAACGAAAGAGAACTCAAATAAACAGACTTTCGTAAATTTATTCAAGCATAAAGATAGATAAATAGATCGTTTCATAGAATTGATAATTCAACAAAACATGGCAATGTAAAACAAATTAAAAAGTGATGAAAAACTAGATCTTAAACTCACTAAACATCCAGTATCGAACTCTCTAGTTGGTTTTGTTGTTGATAGGCTTCCTCCGTCGACTCACTGCAAGGCTTTTAGCCAACAATCATGTTGAAGATGATTGTTGGATTGGAGAAGTTAATCTCTATGGAATTAGGGTTCTGGCCGCAGCTTTTTGGTGTGAAAGTGCGATCTCAATTATGTGGTATCTAGGTATGAAATTAGGGTTGAGGGGCTGCTTCTATATATAGAGTTTTAAGTCGGTCATGACTAAGTCGGCCTTGAACGCCCGTCTGGTCTTGTGGACGCCCGTCCGGTGGATCTTGACTTTGCTCTAGACGTCCGTCCATGCTGCGTCCAAACTCTCTGTATGTGATTTCCTCTCCTGGACGCTCGTCCATGAAATCAAACGCCCGTCTAGTGGACGGGATGTAGACGCTCGTCTGGACTGCTTTGAGGTCGGATTTCATCATCTTTATCCAATTTCTTTGAGCCAATTCCAACTCTATCTTGAATAATTCGACTTGAGCTTCATTTATCCTCATTATATGCACGAAAATTAACTCCTACATGATAAATAAACAATGCAAAAATGTAATAAAATCCAAATAATAATAATTCCATTAAATCAACACTTAAAATCATCAATTTTGCATACAACCCTCTTAAAATCATCTTTACTCAATAATTACACTTAAACCCTTAATTCTCATGTAAATTACGCAAATGTGGGGAAAATAATAATGAAATAAACCTTTAATAATCATATAAATATGGCCTTAACAACTCCCCCACACTTAGCTTTTTGTACGTCCTCGGACAAAACAATCAAAACTATAGCTCAACTTTATATGCAATCCACATAGATCTCTAACTCACGTAACAAAAGATACAACAACTATAGCAAACAATACCAACACAGAGATAGATTCGGTGTAAGTGTGACAAGCCGTTCTCAATCTAACAAGCCTTTCAAAGAAATATCCTCTCAAAAATTCCAATGACTATCCTAGTCTGAGACAATAACAAACTCCACTCAAAGCCTTCCCACGCACTCAGTAGGATAATCCCTACAGCATATCATGCGGTTCTACTGGGTATAAGATCCATGATAACAAAGACTTTACTTTATTCTTACTCATCATTTTTCAAAATTTTCAAATTTGACGCATATCAGAATAAGCTCTTACCCATCATAGTAGAATAGGACATTTCGAGATAATCCCCTACCTACTCAAATCATAAGGTAGCTTCTTCTAACTGTCGTGAGCTTTTGGTCATCATAGTGGTATAGGACATTTCGAGATAACGCCCTACCTCACTCCAATCATCGACCAGCTTCCGACAAACGTATTTATTAATAATTGCTCACTCACTTTATTCATTCACTTTTCAAAGTCATAAGTTACATCTCACTTATCACATTCAAACTTTATGATATTCACAGTACACGGTCTAACTTAGGTGTAACTATACTGACCTTCCTAAGATAAATCATTAAAAATAATGAAAGGATATAATTCAAAAATCTTGCTTCAAAATCAAAGGCTTTCGTGAGTGAAAAACGAAACTATCTCCATGACAGTAAAACATGCTATAATTATCTCACTAAGTCACATACTATCATCGTTAGAAAACTACAACTAGCAAGCATCTAGTTCCAATTATATGCTCGAGACTCACAAAAAATTTTAAATTTCGCAGAAATTTAACATTCACTCATATTTCAAAGAATATAGCATAAAAACATACCCAAACACCCCCCACACTTAAATCACATTATGTCCTCGAGAATGTGCGTAATAAAATAAAAGAAAACTTAGTTTGGTTTCAATAAAGTGGTTGTCGGATGAAAGTCGGCAGAGGTCAGCCGAGCATGAATGTACATTACGCAACTCGAATAGACAACATCGATGAAGTAACTCAAAACTCTGCTCAAAAGTATCTCGCAACACTCGACATACCATATAATCTCGGGGTACACGGGGTATATGAGCAACACATAACACAAAACACTCACAATGAACGTATGAGGAATAACCATCAACACAAAATCAACTAAAGTATTATTTCTAAAACAATAAAACAAAACAACCTAAGAAAAGGAAACGAACAAAGAAAACTAGGTTGCCTCCTAGGAGCGCTCTTTTAATGTCAATAGCTTGACACAGATTCCAAAAGATCAACCCGGATCGGGCCACTTTGGTTTGACTACCGCCACCTCAGTATCAGAATCAGGAGCACTAGGGCGGAAATGATTTTCACCACAACAACAAGTCAAGTGCGCAATAAGATCATTAAACTTTTCTTTCCAAACTACACTGACTCTCTTCTTCTTGTTCTTGCGGATGATAGGCGTAGGTGTGCTAACATGCTCAGGAGTCTCAGGAGAAGGTACCTTACGGGTGGATATAGGAATGTCATCATCATCTGACTCAAAGAAATAAGATGGAACCTCTTCACAAATCATGACATCTGTATTCTCATCTCTTCTTTGGAAATAAAGAGTCTCAGGCTTTTCCTTTGGTTGCCCAAAATATTTCTTAAGTCGATGGCCATTCACTTTAAAAGCTTGATTACCATACCCGTTCAAAGTAATTACTCCACTGGGATTAACCTCGAGAATCTCAAAGGGACGCACCATCTAGACTTGAGTTTACCCGAAAGCGGTGAAGTCTAGTATTATAGAGTAAAGCCATTTCACCAACTTTGAATTCTCGGTCCTTGATCTTAGCGTCATGGAGCATCTTCGTTCTTTCCTTGCTAAGCTTAGCATTCTCGTATGCACCGCAGAGTCCGAATTAAATCGAGCCTGCTCAATTGTAACAATCGTTTCTCCCACACGAGTTGGCTATCGAAATTTAAAATTTAATTGCCCGTAAAGCTCGTGTTCAAGTTCGACAGGTAAATGACAAGCTTTGCCATAGACCATTTGGAAGGGTGACGTGCCCATCGGGTTTTAAATGCAGATGCGATAAGCCCACAACGCGTCATCCAACTTAAGACTCCAATTAGATCGATTATTGTTCACGGTCTTCTAAAATTGTTTCAGCTCCGGTTGCTTACCTCGACTTGGCCACTAGTTTTGAGGATGATATGGTGTACCAATCTTATGTTTGACACCATACTTCTCAAGGATCTTGTCAAGCGGCGCATTGCAAAAGTGAGTACCTTCATCACTAATGAGTGCTCTCGGACAACTAAATCTAGTAAAGATATTCTTTTGCAAGAATTTCTTTACAACCTTGTGATCATTAGTTTGAGTAGCTATGGCCTCGACCCACTTTGAAACATAATCCACTGCAGACGAGGATATACTTATTACCACATGAGGATGGAAAGGGTCCCATAAAATCTATGCCCCATACATCGAAAACTTCGCATTCAAGAATGGGCTTAAGTGGCATTTCCATCCGACTACTCTGCGCTTCCTGTTCTCCTGGCACCTATCACAACCTTTACAAAAGGCTTCGCATCTTTAAACAGAGTCGGCCAAGAGAATCCAAACTTGAAGAATCTTTGCAACCGTCTTCGGTGTTCCATAGTGACCTCCGGTAGGACCGCTATGGCATTGTTCTAAGATATCCCATCGATCATGCTCGGGAACACACCTTGAAGCAACCCGTCTTTCTGGACTCTCGAACAAATAAGGATCTTCCCATACGAGATATTTAAGATCGAAAAGAACTTTTCTTTTCCGACACGTCATATCCTCTAAATGACCACTCGCTAAATAGTTGGCGTAGTCGACATACCACGGCCTAACCGTTTCAAGCTTCATCAATTGCTCGGTCGGAAAATCAATGCCTATATCATTGTGATTCTCTCGCACCCTCATTTACTAAGCGAGATAAATGATCACCACAATATTCTCACTACCTTTCTTATCTTTAATCACAAGGTCAAACTCTTGTAGAATTAAAATCCATCTAAGTAACCTTGGTTTGGCATCTGCCTTATCCATAAGGTAGCGTAAAGCTGCATGATCTGTCCATACAACAACTTGAGATCCTAGAAGATAGCTTCTAAACTTGTCAATGGCAAAGACGACGGCTAAGAATTCCTTCGATCGTAGTATAATTGCATTGAGCCGGGTTCAAGGTACGACTCGCATAATAGATGGGCCTGAACCTTTTATCAACTCTTTGACCTAAAGCTGCGCTTTACACGGCGTAATTAGAGGCATCGCACATCAACTCGAAAAGGCTTGGTCCGGTCAGGTGCAACTAAAATAGGGGCATCGATAAGCTTGTCTTTGAGACAATTGAAAGCTTCTTTGCACTTTCGTGATCGAACAAGAAATCGACATCTTCTTTCAAGAGATTTGATAAAGGCTTGGCAATCGTAGAAAAGTCTCGAATAAACCGCCTGTAGAAGCCAACATGACCTAGAAAACCTCGTACCTCTTTCACTGTCTTAGGGTACGTCATCCTTTCGATGGCCTCGACCTTAGCCTTATCAACTTGAATACCAGCATTGGACACCTTATGTCCCAAAACGATTCCTTCGTCTACTAGAAAATGGCATTTTTCCCAGTTAAGCACCAGATTTTTCTCAACACACCGTTGGAGTACCATATCTAGATTCTTTAAGATTTCATCAAAACTATCGCCGTAGACTGAGAAGTCGTCCATGAAGACTTCCATGCATTTCTCAACAAGTCCATAAAAAATGGCCAACATACACCGTTGAAAAGTCGCGGGTGCATTGCATAGACCGAATGGCATTCTACTTTAAAAGCAAAAGTACCGGATGGACACGTAAACGTGGTCTTCTCTTGGTCATTGGGGTCGATGGCTATCCGGAAGTAAACCGAGTATCCATCAAGGAAACAATAATACTTATGACCACTCGGTCGTTCAATAAACCGGTCAATGAAGGGTAGGGAAAGTGGTCCTTGGCAAGGTAACCTCATTAAGTCTACGATAGTCAATCTGGACTCAGAGGCACTGTCACGAGTCGTAGGGCAACTTCCTCCCCTTTTTCATTCTTTTCAACCGTAATACCGCCTTCTTTGGCACAACTTGAGTAGGTGACCCACTCGCTATCGGCGATTGCGTAGATGATTCCCATGTCGAGCCACTTTATAACCTCCTTTTAACAACCTCTTGCATATGCGGATTCACTGCTATTGAGGTTGTCTTACATTTTAGCTCCTTCCTCCGCTCGGATTTTATGCATGCATATGTCAGGCCGATCCTCGGATATCACCCACTTGCCAACCGAACGCGAGGATGTTTTTCTTAAGCACTTCTATCGGTGTGCTTCTTGCTCTTGGTCGAGTTTCAAGAAATGATCAAAGGCAATTTATCTCCATCCTTAAGAAAGATATACTTAAGGTGTTTTGGAAGCGGTTTAAGCTCTAAATCGGTAGGTGGTTGCTCAATACTAGACTTTAACGGGCCACCTTCTCTCCTTATGAGCTTGAAGTGGTTGACAAGAGAACACCTCATCTTCCCGAGGCTCAACCCGGAAAGGCACTGGATCAAATCATCCATCGGAATCCTCCGGTCAACACTTGCTTCCTTTTTCTTGTGATCGATCATTTTTCTTAACTCTTCATCTTTAAGCTCTTACGCAAACTCTTCCCAATCATCTACTTCCCAATGAGTAGCTTCTCTCCAAAACTCTACCTCGTCCCAACTACCCATCGTGAGCTTCTTCTTCACCAGGGATGAAGTCTTCACGACTCAAACTCTTTGAAATCATCGTTTGTTGCTGGGCATCTCCATGCTTCTAACTCAATAATAGGCCCAGTGTAAGCGAGTGAAGATGACTCGTCAATGCCTACGGCTTGAAATGAATTAGAAGATGGTCCACAGTCAGCCGGATCCTCAATGTCCATGACTTCAAAAACACCTATCTCTGTAAGCTCCATTGCATCTTCATAATAGGCATCTCCGCCGTCCTCATATATGGCTTCGACAAACGATATTTCATCAATTACGGCTCTTTCGAGGATGTGTCCTCGTGTGAAGGTGACGGATGTGTCACCGACTCTAAGAGTAATCTGCCCTTTGCGTAAGTCGATGAGAGCGTTAGAAGTGTCTAAAAAGGTTCGGCCTAGAATTAGAGGCATCTCCTTATCAGGTGGATAGTCTAGAATAACCCAGTCGGTAGAGAAGACTAAATGTTCAATTTGCAGGAGAACATTAGCTACACAACCGGCCGCAATCCGGCTAGATTTATCTACCATCTCAAGAGAAATCGGGCGTTCCCGCATCCTTTATCTAACCCGAGCTTCTTGCATACATTTAATGGCATCACATTGATGGAGGCCCCGAGTCGCATAAGACATTTTCGAATAAATGGCCTTCGATCTCACAGGAGATTGAAGGTCCGCCAGTGGTCACCTCGCTTAACAAACAATTTTTCAGAAACCATCGCGCAATCCTCGCGAAGCACTTCTTCACCATCCCTCAAGCTTTCTCTTACTCCACTGCAATTCTTTAAGATACTTAGAGCATTTAGGCATTTCGGTTAATACCTCGGCTAAGGGCATACTAACTTGAGTGTCTCTAAGCATCCTCCTCACTCCAAAGATACCGCTTGTCGTTAGTGAGGGCTTTCTTTCCTTTTGGTGGATAAGGAAGGGCTTTATCATTCCCTTTAGCTTGATTCTTTATCGCCTCATCCTCCTTATCCTTCCATCTCACAAACTTTTCTTCCTTTTCTTAGTCGTGGTACGCGCCTTGACTTTCCTTTCTTTCCTCATCATCGAATTATTTTCATCCTCCGAAGAATTGTCACTAAGCTCCTCATCGTTGCTTTCTTCGGCATGTGATTTTCGATTCCCTCCCGAACTTATGGCGTCGGGGAGGGCTACTCGCTTCCGACATCTTGCCGGGTCCGGCCTTCTTACCACTTCTCGAGTCACTTCGCTCAACTCCTCTTCTTGCCCATACTCCCACCGAGGTGTAATGGCGGTGCAAACATTCACATCGACTTTCGGATTTCTCTCGGTATAACTCGGAAGTTTACCTTGAGGTGCGCTTGCTTATTTGGGTCCGCCATTTGACCAACTTGTCTCTCAATTGCTTTAACACTAGTGGGATGAGTCTTCACCATGTCTACCAAACTCATCGAATTTGTGTTGAGGACACATGAGGTGGTATGATTGTTGTTACGAGTTTGATTCCACCACCTTGAGGCCTTTGGGAGTTTCGAATCGGCCTTTGATAGTTCGAGTTGAAAGAATTCGAATTTGAAGGGCCAGGTGGTAACTTGGCTTGATTGAAGTTTTGTCTTTGAAATCTCGAATAGTTAGTTACGGTTGAAGTTTCGGAAGGGTTGGTTTTGATTATCCATTAAATTTACTTCTTCCGTCATCTCCGTTCCTACCGCACTCCCGGATCGAAAGGCTGCGTCAAGATTGGCCACCGCTTGCTTATCAATTCCATCCGAGCAACCAACGACTTTGTATCGGGATTGCTTGCAGTACCTTCTTTCTTAACAACATTGGTCTTCGGGAGTCGACCACATATTGTTCTTGGCGATGGTCTCGGCCACTCAGTAAGCGCCTCATCACCTCCCCTAAGAAGGATCCATGAGTGTGGAATCAAGATAGTCTCTATTAGGTTGAGAGACTCCTCAGTAAAATAGTTCCAAAGAACTCATGTCTATCATATCCGTGATTGGGGCATTTCTCATCAAGAGATTCAATCTCTCCCAAGCTTTGCCAACAGCCTCATCCTCCAACCGCTCAAACGTGGCTATTTCCGTTTCATCTCCATAATCTTGCCTGGTGAAACCCACTTGAGAGCGAAGGCTCTTTTGACATCATTCCATGTATGGAGGAATGATGTGCTAATGACTTAAACCACCGACTTGCTTCACCTTTCAAAGCAAAAGGAAATAGCTTTAACTTTACGATCTCTCGTAATCAACACCAGGATAATGGCCTGCTTCATGATTTGTACAAATGTGGACAAGAAGTCATGTGGATCTTCTGAAGCATTACCATGGAAAGAGCTATTCGAACCAGAGCAACTACTCCGTTCTTTAGATCAAAGTTCACTCCTCCCATGTCGGGAGGACGAATAAGTCTATGCCTTCGAGAAAATCTTGATTAAGATATGGAGTGTAGGGGTCTGGTTCAACTGATTAAGTTTGGTTTTGGTGGAATTGTTGAAGTTGTTGATTTATGCCGACCTGTCGATTCTCGCATTCTTCGCAGAGCTTGCATTTGTTGAAGGAGTAAATTTAATCGAGCTTGGGGTCGGGATTCGGAATTGGTGGATCTTGATCCGCCATTTTGTCCAAATCGGGGAGAAGCCTTCTTCTAAGGATAGATCGTTCGTGCTCAGGATCAAAGATCGAAGTCCTTCTTACTTCTCGTTTGCATAAACCAGAAGAAAGGAAAAGGAAGAAATCAACCCTTTGGGGTTGATTAGAATAGGTTTAGAAAAGATTAGATGGTTTAGAGGAAGAAAAGGAAGAAAAGAGAAGAAAGAAAAGAAGTGATGATTGAACAGGTGAATCGGCGCCCGGTGTTAGTGGACGTTCGTTCGTAATCGAACGCTTCGTCGATTGAATGAACGTTCGTTCGAGAGGACGAATTGAGGACGGGCGTTCAAGTTATCGAACGCTCGCTCACCACGAAAACCTAAAAACTAGAAAAACACTAAGACGGGAAAAAAAAACGTGTTGAAATCTTCTAGGCCAAATGGAGGGGAAAACAGTGGATTTTGACTCGAAAACGCGATCGAACGCCTACGGCGATTCACCACGTCGTCGGCGTCGGAACGAGCTTTCGAATTGGGGTCCTGCGTTCCAAACGGACACTCGAGCCGAAAGTTATGGTCAAAATACTACGCGTGCCCCTAACGACCCTTTTTGACTCGTAAAATTGTCCTAAATAGAATCCGACAACCGTTACCGACTCCCGCAACGGCGCCAAAAACTTGTTCGGTAAAACTAGTTTTACAATTTATAACCGAAACACCCCAAGTATAAGGATCGTAGTATAGGGTGTTTACGGGTCAAATCCAAGGAGTGGAATGTTTATCGGATTCAAATATAAATCTATATCGATTATGTCACAATTATCTATCTAAACTAAAGCTGAAACTAACTAAAACCTAAACCTAAGAATTAAAACTAAAACAGGAAATAAAAACAAGCAGAAATTAAGAAAACAGAAAAAACGGACGAGCGTTCACTAAAGTGAACGAGCGTCTGAAAACTAAACCTAATGGACGAGCGTCTGCTATTGCGGACGAACGTCTGAATACGAACTGGAACAGAAAATATGCAGAAAATCAGCAAGAAACTAGGGTTCTAAAACTTAACTAATGATTCGATTAAGAAACAATAAAGGGAAAACACAGCGAGGCGATCAGATTCCACCCATCAACCAACAACTCAACTAGATGATGATTTAGAACATAGTTTTTAGTAGTGATTTTTCACGGATTCACTTAGATATCTCTAACCAAATTCTAGGGTTTCGTTTATCTTTTTCAAGTAAACTAAACATGCAATCAAAACAGGATCACGAGATCGTTTCCAAACTCTTACTCAACTAAACATGCCTAATCTCTTATAACATGATTAGATGCATCACTTAAACGAAAGAGAACTCAAATAAACAGACTTTCGTAAATTTATTCAAGCATAAAGATAGATAAATAGATCGTTTCATAGAATTGATAATTCAACAAAACATGGCAATGTAAAACAGCGTTAAAAAGTGATGAAAAACTAGATCTTAAACTCACTAAACATCCAGTATCGAACTCTCTAGTTGGTTTTGTTGTTGATAGGCTTCCTCCGTCGACTCACTGCAAGGCTTTTAGCCAACAATCATGTTGAAGATGATTGTTGGATTGGAGAAGTTAATCTCTATGGAATTAGGGTTCTGGCCGCAGCTTTTTGGTGTGAAAGTGCGATCTCAATTATGTGGTATCTAGGTATGAAATTAGGGTTGAGAGGTCGCTTACATATATAGAGTTTTAAGTCGGTCATGACTAAGTCGGCCTTGAACGCCTGCCTGGTCTTCAGGACGCCCGTCCGGTGGATCTTGACTTTGCTCTGCAGACGTCCGTCCATCGCTGCGCCCAAACTCTCAGTATGTGATTTCTCTCGGACGCTCGTCCATGAAATCAAACGCCCGCCTAGTGGATGGGATGTGACGCTCGTCTGGATCGCTTTGAGGTCGGATTTCATCATCTTTATCCAATTTCTTTGAGCCAATTCCAACTCTATCTTGAATAATTCGACTTGAGCTTCATTTATCCTCATTATATGCACTAAAATTAACTCCTACATGATAAATAAACAATGCAAAAATGTAATAAAATCCAAATAATAATAATTCCATTAAATCAACACTTAAAATCATCAATTTTGCATACAACCCTCTTAAAATCATCTTTACTCAATAATTACACTTAAACCCTTAATTCTCATGTAAATTACGCAAATGTGGGGAAAATAATAATGAAATAAACCTTTAATAATCATATAAATATGGCCTTAACAATAGACGATCAAGGAAGAAAAATAATCGTTCTGTTTGAGGATTTTGTTTTTGAAATTAAGAAACTCTGAACATGATTTTTACAAAAACCTTTTATCTTTTAAAAATAAAGAGATATAAAAGCTGGCCATGAGTTTAAAAATATTTTTACTTTTTCAATAAAATCTTACTTAATTATAATAAAAAAAAATTGTTAAGTCATAATAAGTCTGCCTTTATACATGGGAGGGAAAGTACAAGAAACATCCTAATTGCTCAAGCTAACATTATTTTAAATCGAAAAAAAGGCAAAAGAGGTTATATGATTAAAGTAGACTTGGAAAAAGTCTGACAAGTTGAATTGGGCATTCGTGGAATTTTCTTTTTAATTTTTAATTTTTAATTTTATTTATTTGTAAAGGTTGGATTCTCTTGCAAAATTATAAAATCAATTAACACCCATCAAAATCAAGGGTGTGAGATCATGTTGTGGCATCCGTTGTGTAATTTTTGTTGTGCCTCTATCATTATTCAAAAATCATCATGTATAGTCTAAGGACCTCCAATCTCTCAAATTTTAGGATTGGTAACAAGACTTTACCTATTGGACTTGGTGAAGGGCTCAGACATTGAGACCTTTAGCTTTCTGTTCTATCTGTTTGTCCTTTGCATGGAAGTGTTGAGCCAATACATTGACAGAGAGCGCGATGTGCAAGATGGTAGTTGGTAGACTGTTAAAATTGGTCGTCAATATGCCCTCCTCTCCTCTGTCACATATTTTCCTCGCAGACGATTTGATCCTCTTTGGTGATCAAGCCTTAGTTAGTCAAGCTGAAGTGATGGAAAGTGTTGTAAATATATATGCCTTGCAACGTTTCTCAGACGGCGTATTAGCACCCATATATCAAAGTTCTCTGTTTCCAGGCTGGAATACCAACATGTGGTGGCTGACATTGTTAAAAGTGATATAAGGAAATATAGTAGCGCCTTTACTAACACCAATTGGTTTTAAGACAACTGTAAGTCACGATCCAATATGTGATCGAGCGAGAGGAGGCCAGGATCAATCCTTGCTTCCAACATTGTTTCCCAATTATATTGTCGCAGTGTTGGCGCCTCTTTGTTGGCCTTGTGTGCGCTCTTTATACGCTTTTGTGCTGTGTTGGCGAGAGCATTATAAGCGCATAACGAGGCGTGTTAAAAGTGAGCGATATAAGAAATATAGAAAGCCTTTACTAACACCAATTGGTTTTTAAGACAACTGTAGTCATTGATCCTAATAGACATCTCTAGCTATTTTGGGTAGAAACTGAATATGCAGTGTACCGAAGATCTTGTTAACTACCCAGGCGTGCGCCCCTTTTGCATTATCGGCTAACTAGAAGAACATATGGACATGTGTGGACAAAATGAAGAAAAAGATGACCAATTGGAAAACGAAGTGTCTATCCAAAGCAGTCATAATAATCCTCATTAAGAGTTCCTTAGTAACTCACCCTCTGATGTAGGAGTTGTTCCACTCGTTTGAATAAAATCACTCCATCAAAAAAAAAAAAAAAAAAAAAAAAAAAAAAATGACGTCATTTTAATATAATCTTTTATAGTAAGAAAATCCATGAGGGACACGTGCCCCAATGCTTTCATGTTGCCTCCACCCCTATTCCTAGTTGGGAAAAATAACCACTGTAAGACGAAGTATTCTCCTGACCAAAAAAAAAAAGAACATGGCATAATAAGTAAATGAAGAAACTAGACTTATCATTACATCACTTTGATTTTTCATAGGTCTATTATATGATCTAAATTCAAACTTTAATAAATCGATCATAGATACTGTATAGAGTGTACTTCAATGGTTGCTAGAGAAAACAGGACAATTCCAATGGTTATGTGGCAAATTGTGTCTACATCATAACACATGATATGTTCAGCTTAATGCATGACATTTGTTTCAATTAAAATCACTTGATTCATTCATTATCCTGGTTTTGTGGAAAATATATAATGGTCAACATCAAAGTTATAGCATATCAATCTTATGTCTCATAGCAGACATGTCTTCATCATTCTGTATGTCTTTATGTTGTTTGTTGCCTATCACTAAAATTGTAGAACTCACAACCTCAGGGAAATTCTGATGTGAAGAGTCTATACTAGACTGCACCGTTAAATGGTCGTCTTTGTCTCTTTTAAATATGACAATAATCCGACGCTACAGTCCATTAAGGACTCTTTGGGTTAGAATCACCCCACAACTCAACTCTTGATTTTTGAAATGATAGCTCACAACCCTTTGATAGGCAACGATCTTTGTGCCGATCGCCACATAAATGAGGGGATTGCACCTTTTTGGTCTGTGTTTGGAAAGTAATTTGGTCGGTTTCCATGTCGGTCTTCACTAGCATTAAAGAGATCGTTGGGTGTACTCTTTTGGTTTTGGTTACACTTATTAGGTGTACTCTTAGGTTTACACTTAGGTAATCAGTGATGTCCTATGTTGCGTTTGTTCACTGTTTGCTAGCTCCTCTCAACGTCAACAAATCTTTATAAATGTACCATCAATTTGCATATTGCAACAACTTGCACATGCCATTTCATGATTGAGAGAGATACGTACACTATAGAAAATGTTAACTAACTACACGATAAAATTGTACAGCAAAGTGACACAACACAGTTTTACATCATCGATAATGCTTAGACTAATGTCAATTAATAGATTTTATACCATTTCTTGTGGAACTAACACTACTAATACATTATACAATGCAATAGCGTATGGTGGAATGCGTGACAAAAGACGAGAAAAACAGACTTTACTCGCTTTGATATATATACTTACTACTTGACGATAACGGATGCCGTCACCAAATAATGTGTGTTGATTTAGCAGATAATTAGATCTCTTGAGGATAATCCAACTAGTAATTAATTTGATGGTTTTGCTGATATGGTTGTGTCAAGAATGGCTGCATACATACCCAGAGTGATGGGATCAAGCCAAAAAATCGTAGTTTTGATTATGAACATGATTATCCTTATATAGGTCTCCCTCGCGGGGGAGTTAATTAAGCTGCTATTGAAGTCATGGTCAATGTCATGGAGCCATGAAGAAGCAATCGTGGTGTAGAAATGGCCCTAAATACGGGAATTATGGAACAATTATAGATCATGGGTGAATGCTCCATTGATGAAATGTAACTGTCTCCTGAAGCCATGACCGACTCGCACTGAGCTGAGTGTGAGAGCCTGAGAGGCAGAGATGAACCTGCACACTATGTCAACAATATGAGGACGTGGGTGTCTTACGTTGAACTGACAATAAAAGATAAAACACGACCTGCGTCATGTCATACAGAGGACGACCTGCGATGCAGCGGCAGCCTGCTTATAAGGGCTACTTGTGATGTTAGGAGACAAGCTTTAATGAAATCATGTGATGTATAAGTCCCAATATAGAGCTTAAGCCCATGTTGGCCCATTTGCTGCGAAGGTCTTCAAGATTGTCTCATGACTCAAAGAAAGTGCGCGTGTATGGTCGGATGATCATACTCATGTCACTCCTCTTTCCCTTTATAAGGAGCTAAAGAACTAAACATGGCTACTAGCGATAGACATTAATTTTCTAGAGAGGAGTCCTACACTATTATTTACAATTTTGGACCTAAAACTACACAAAGTCTATTCTAGCATAGATAGTTCTTGCAAGATTTGAGTTCATTTGGTGTGGCCTAATCTCTTGTGAAGATGGGATAATTAGTACCCCCACTTGTGGAGAGGGATGAGGTGGTTCCATCGACACCGTCTGTTTTTAAATTGGATTTAAACTATATGGGGAGTGGATCCTCTCAAGTACATATAGTCCAGATCATTTCAGAAGTCCAGGCACTCCATATGTAGTCACTATAGAAAAATCACCCGTGAAGATGGTCCTAGTCGGTGTATGCTTGCTTGGTTGTCGGTGTGACTTTTTTTGTGTCTTCACGGTGTTGCGTATAGTTTCATAATCATAAGGATGAAGATATGAGGCCCATGACAACCATGAAATGGAATGATTGTACTGAAGGGTATAGATTTGGCCGACACCTATTGACAACAACTACATGCCCTTTATCTATAAGTGATCAAAACCAATTCCATTGAAGTGCATGACTCGTGTAGGTAATTATTTGCCTTTGATCAATACCTTGGCTGATGCCTTTAGTCAAAAGAACTCATCCCTTTTCGTTTCTCAAAAAGGAAAAGAAAAAAACAACAATCTTCCCTTTTTCTTAGTGCCATTAGCTATCCAACTTTTACTGTCAAGTTCCATTCAGCTGCAAATGAGATGTGATATAAATGGACCCAACAACCTCGGAGCGCATGTACATAGTCATTACACCACAATTTATTTTCAAAGTAGCATTCTTTTCATAGGATATATGTGCGTTTAGACAAGGGAATATGATCATACAAACTAAGGCGCGTCTAACTTTTCATTTCATACTGAGCCCACGGGTTACAGTTCCTATCGTCTTCCTTAGACATCTGAAACTGCCCAGAGAGACTAACCAAGACCCTTATTTGCACTACATCTAGTTTACTAATAGTAATTTTACTTGAAAAAAGAAACAAAAACAGAGAGTAGACTTAAGGGAAAAAAAAGTTCATCTAGAGATTAGACAATATAAAACCAAAACATACATATTGTTCTAAAAATACCATAGGATACACAAAATTATTTATTTTTCAGAAGGATAGTTAAACACAACCCATTAATTGCAAAAGCAAGTTTGATCTTGATATATAGCACAACCCCCCCTGGTACATGGCTCTTGCAAATATCCTGAGCCCCACCAGAGTTAATACTTGTGGTGCAAGACTGAGGCTTTTTTTTTCCCTTCTTTTTCCAGCTTATCTTATGCTAATGGCTTTGTTTTTTCGTCATCACCTTTCAAAAAGAAGCTAGGAGTGAAGCCCGTTTCCAACATCCGCTCGATTTCATCGAATTGCAAGCCTTTAGTTTCAGGGACCAGGAAGTAAATTGCTATCATGCCAACAAAAGTGAATCCACCAAACAAAAGGAAAGCACCACCCGTAGTAAGTGCCTTTGTTAAGGACAAGAACGTTTGGCTAACGATGAGATTGCAAGTCCAGTTTGAAACAGCTGCAATACCACCTCCTGTGCCTCTATATCTCAATGGATATATTTCAGAGTTGACAATCCATGGTGCTGTCCCCATTCCAGGCGCGTATGATATGATATACAAACCGAGCAACAACACAGCAAAGATACCGAATCTTGTTGGACAACCCTTTGTGTAAAAATCGCGCTTTTCACCTTCACAAAGATTCTTTTGTGGTTTTTCGTTGACTATGCATGCTCCCGGTGAATACTGATCAATCACAACATATCCAATGTTAATCATATAAAAAAACGTTTGGTATCAGAGCACAGAACGTCTTGTTCGCATAAAAAATACTAAGTAAACTAACTTACCCTGTCATTCCCATTGCTGCAGTAAGCACAACCATCATTAGCAACTTTCAAGCATTTGACACAAGTCCAAGAAGAAGTCTCAGAGAGAGCAGGGCAGGTGGAATTTGCCCCAAAATGAGTTGATTCAGTATAGCTAACATTTGGGGCATGAGCATTAACTTCGAAAAGAACGATAGACAGTGCCCCGAGGAACAATATCATTCCAAGGCAAGAAATCATCATCAGCCTCCTTCTTCCATACTTGTCTACGAAAAGCATACTTACAATCGAACCAAGGGCGTTAAGACCAGAAGTGATTAAGGATAGCAACAAGGCTGTCTGATTTGAAGCAAATCCAGCTAGTTGAACAATTGTTGGACTGTAATACATGACAGTGTTTATACCACAAAACTGTTGAACAACTTGACAAGTTACACCAGCATAAAGACCCCTGCGCACTACAACATTAGTAAAAGCTCCTTTTAAATTCGCAACGAAACCGGTTGGGCCTTTCTCTGCAAGTTCAGCATCAATAGATGCTTGTAAAGACATCAATTGTTCATCCACTTCATGTGCAGGGTAAATCTTGTGCAAAATTACTTTAGCTTCTTCTATCCTATTCTGAAAAAACACAATCGATTCATCAGAAATCGATCTTTTAACATTATCATAATCATCAAATTAACAGCAGTTTAATTAATTTATACCTGTCTGTAAAGCCATCTTGGAGATTCAGGAAGAATGAGCATCAGAATGAATTGGATAAATGGAGGAACACCAGCTACACCAAGCATCCAACGCCATGTACCATGCACCTAATCACATATCAAGTTAATTAAACCTAAAAATAAATAACAGAAATTATTGAATTTAAGAAGAAAAAAAGAAGTCTGTCAAATGAATTAGAGAATAAGATTACATTTGAGAATGCGAGATTGATAAGATAGGACAAAAAAGCTCCGCCGGTGATTAGCAAACCATTAGTACTGATTAAAGCACCCCTAATTTCAGCAGGAGATGATTCAGAGATATACAATGGAGCTGTCATTGAAGCCATTCCGACACCAAGACCCACAAAAACCCTGCCAATAATTATAACCCAGGGATGTGGAGCACTCGCCATAATAACGGCGCCGGTGAAAAACAGGAAATCAGCCAAAAGAATGGCTTTCTTTCGACCAAATCGATCGCTTAGCCAACCTCCGACAGCCGCACCGACAATAGCTCCGGCTATTGCCATGCTTACGATCATTTCCTGCACAGAGAATCAAAACCATGGCAACACAATTTTGAATTACAACACAATTGAGTTACAAAATCATGATTTATTTCACTTTGTCTTTCACAATCATTTAGCAGCACATTAAACTAACCTGCAACCATGTTTGCTTGTCAACCTCTTTAAAATCGTCACGGATGTACAACAAAGCACCAGAAATTACTCCTGTAATAATAATAATAATAAAGTTTTATTATATCATCAGGAATTTATATATGAAAAGTCATCCAAAATTTTATCATGAGCAGAGTATACAAAATAAACTTTAAAAAATAAATAAATTCTATTTCCTCCGTTTTTTTTATCTGTTACATTTCACAATTTACTCATTACATTTTCAATACATCATTTATTAATTTTTCCTCCTTTACCAATAAAATATTGGGAAAAGCTACAAGCGACAAAAAATTAATAAAACGGTCTGAAGACAAAAGAATATTTCATGATTATAAGGATGAAAAATCACAATTGTTACTTTAACATCATATTTCACGGCGTGTTAATTTTCTTACATAATCTGATTACTTCATATTTACTCTATTCCTTCATATTTATTACTTCATATTTATTACTTCATAATTGTTATTTTTGTCCTTATTAAATTACAGTGGCCTTCTATCCCGATTTTTTGATAATTTTATCCTTCTGGACAAAAGTCTATAAAATATTTACATCTCCAATAAAAAAACATTTCTAATACTAAAACTCATTTACCAATAAAAGTATTTACGCCTCCAATAAAAATAAAACATTTTCAACACTATATTTCGGTATATTAATTACTTTTTAATCATGTGAATCTTCTCTCATAGAATATATATAAAAACGGAGGGAGTATAATTTTTTCTAATGTTACGTTATTAATACAGTACGTGGGACGAGATTAAGTGCATGTTTAATGGTTTTGGCTAAAAGTAACCGACAGATATTATCGAGGGACATATCCTGTGAAAGGTTAAAAATAAATGTTTATAATGTAGATATTATCGAGTGACTTCTTTTATTTTTACAATCTTTTATATAATATATTTTTATTGTGAGTTATAGATTAGAAATGAATGATAATAATATATGTATTTCAAGTAAAAATCTTAAAAACACTTTTACACATGTCCATTTATTTATTTATTACGCGGGACGAGATTAATTGTAGCAATAACATTTAAACCTTTATAGTTAAAAAAACATTTACACCTCTTTAAAAAAAAAAAGGAGCTAAAATCTTCTCCTAATATATAGGGGTGGAAAGTAGGTAGGATATGTCAACAGTTACAGGTTATTAAGTTAATAGGGCGAAAAAGAGAATAAAGCAGAAAAAAAGTAAAGAAAAAGAAGAGAAAAAATAAAAGGGGAGGCACTGAGGCACGTGCTGTTAATTAATTAACCTGTATCGTAACCAAATAAAAGGCCACCGATTCCGGCAGAAAAAGCAAGAGCCATAATATACGGCCTCTGAAATACAACCCTGAAGAGCTGTGAAAACTCTTCTTTACTCGCTTTGTGAACACCTCCCTCCATTTTTTTCCGATTTTCTCTTTATTTTCTTCTTCCTCCTACTATTATATTTTCAATTTATTCAATCCTGACATCCACATAAATAAAAATAAAAAAAAAAACACCCCAAAAAATATTAGAAAATAAATAAATGTTGGATAATTATGTAAGAAGGAAATAAAATTTGTTTTAATTCAATTGCAGTAAAATTTCCTCCAAAATTAAGTACATCCTTTCCTGAAGTAAAAAGGTACAAAAACTCTGAAGCAGAAAAAAATTGACGGATACATTTTTCGTGACTCTTAGGTCAAAAAGGCACCATTTTCTCAAGGAAAATAAGCGAGAGTTGAAAAAGAGAACCTCTTAAACCACCTAAAAATATTTTTAAAAAAAATTTAAATATTATTGGTAAAAATAACAAACGATGAATATGACGAAACTACCAATCGGAAGAAGAAGGCCGATGGAATCCGTGTTTATAAAAAATGGATACAAAATTTACAAAACATTAATATTCAGAAATTTATGTATCCACGGTACCCCGAATTCTTCAAAAGAATTTGATAAAACATTAGTAAAATTAGAGTTTTGTTTTTGGAGTACAAAAAATGATTTTTTTTTAGAAGAAAAAAAAAACCATACACGGAATGAAATGCAGAATAGCTGGAAGATATGTATATAAATTTCAGAACTTGAATGAATGGCTCCGGCGTAGAGGGAAATTCTCTTTACCTCAGAAAACTCAATGGCAAATGATAAAAACTCAGAAGATTTTCAAATTCCTCGGAAAATGCTAAAACAAGATGGTTTTATCTCGTTTTATTTTATTTTATTTTTTGCTTCTAAGAGGGGGAGGGATTGAAGAGACGGTTTAAATTTGATCCAAACCTGTGGCTTATACTTATAGGCAAAATTGTGTAAGGGGGAGGAAGGCTGGTGGGAAGGGGGAGATGATTTTAGCCTTTAATTTTTTGATTTTTTTTATTTGGTAAAGATTCGGTTGTCTTTTGTGGGCCAATTATCTGTAATTGGAAGATATTACGGACAATACAAAAATTACAGAATATCCTGC
Organism: Gentiana macrophylla; assembly: GCA_026214975.1. Lineage (NCBI taxonomy): Eukaryota > Viridiplantae > Streptophyta > Magnoliopsida > Gentianales > Gentianaceae > Gentiana > Gentiana macrophylla. Next base: position 24,082,701 of record CM047806.1, read on the forward strand.
CTCTTAAAAAAAAAAAAAAAAAAAAAATTACACAGACAATAAGGTTATTGGTATCATGGCATTGCAAGCAGGGCCGCCTCCAAATGGAGGGATTAAATAAAAATAATTTTTTTATCCTAATTGAAATTTTTGTAGACTTACACCTGCTGATCTGCTAAGTTTTTAAAATATTGACCCTTGAACTGTAATTATATTTGAATTTGAAAAATTAATGCTTATATGTTCAGAATCTGATGTAAGGCTATCGATCCTCACCCAGTGTCGAAGAATTCAGAAATGGCCTCATCGATTGCAAATAGATATTCTGCATTTAATACGTTTAAACTAATTTCTCAAGTGATTTGATTTACGAATAGTCTTTACACACCTAAAGAGCTATTAAACGAATATGGGGAAAAAATAATTCTACACTCAAAAACACTTTGAAAGTGTACTTATACTTTCTTACTATATTTTTTTTTAGAAAGACATTTTCCCTAAAATCAAATCAATATTCTGTTTAAATTTAAGTCAGAATCTACCAACAACAAAATATACGGTAAATTTGAAAATAAAATCTGGTGTGAATAATATTTACTTTTGATAGTATTTTTCTTTTTTGGGGCAATCAGATCTTGTAATGATGCATCAAAAAAATGTGACAAGCACAAGCAACATGAACTCGTTTATTTCATCAATACATGATGACATACATAGGTCCCCCCCCCTCCCCTTCGTAAATATATATCTCCAGACAATTGTCTGAAACTAATCATTCCAGAGTGAGACATCAAACGTGTGGATCTCCCGACAAAGTTTGATGAATATACACAGCCTTGCGAAAGAAATAATTACCCAAACAATCAAAACCAAATTCCTTCAAGCATGCTTAGTCTGATAGCATTACCCAAACAATCAAAACCAAATTCCTTCAAGCATGCTTAGTCTGATAGCAATCTATAGTGTGTTTAGACCGCCGTACTCGCTTGGTTTAAAAAACTAACCCAAGTTGACAAGACTTTTATGCCTCACACTTATATGGATGTGGGCATTCAATTATTTTACCGATGTGGGACTTTACAAAAGCCACCATTAAATGTCTCATGTTAAGGAAGTAGCACTTCAAAAGTTCAATATCACTCGACTACTATAAAAGAAAATTTTCTCCCATGGACCTTTTAAAGAGAATCTATTTTTCATCCATAGGCCAACCGCGTATGTGGGTCATTTAAGTGTAGAATGAAATCGTGTGGTGTGTAGCGTGCCACGTAGTGTATCCACACGTAGATACACACTACACAAAAACTTCTCAAGAATATCAAGAGGCTGCTAGAACAATGTTGAGCTAAAAGAGAAAATAACTCTACCAATAGACTCAGCGAGAGAATAGACTAGTTGTTGACTTTTGGCTTTTAAGTCAAGCTCTATAGGGTCAACGGTAAGGCCTGTCGACTTAACAACAGAATGCTGATGTGAAGATTTGTGGAAAATTTATTTCTGAGATTTCATCTGTCAGGGAAGCTATCTGCGATGGCAAAGATCTGGACCACATAATTTCTACACACGGGTACTGTGTATTCCACCTCAAAAAGCTCTGCATGGCCCAGGATCGCCGCCACGCAGCAGCTCCTCTACTAGTGAGATTCTCCACAAGTAAACGACTCCAAGATTTGTTGTGTCCAACTTTTTTCGTTATGATATTTATTTTTTAGGCGATTCACTACTTGGGAAATTCCTCTGATAGAAACGACTCAAGATTTGTTGTGTCCAACTTTTCTGTTATGATATTATCTCCGTCCCACAAAAAGTGTCCATTTTTTGTTGGACACGGAGATTAAGGAAATAATTAATGTGTTGTATTTTAAGAATGAATAGACAAATATACCCTTAACCAATCATAAATGCTTGTTTTGGAATATGAAAGGATTATGGAAAATTAAATGTTAAAATAGGGGTATGATTGGAAAAAATGTATTTAATGATGTATTGAAAATTTAAATGGACACTTTTTATGTGACAATTTATTTTTTCGTTATGGACACTTTTTATGGGACGGATGTAGTATTTATTTTTGTTTTGATTCTTGTGCTTTTAAGTGTATTTCTCCGTTTTTGATTATTTTGCTTTTATATTGTTTTTTTCTTTCATTATTTTATTTATGATATAACTGTCAATGAAACTATACGTATTTAGTTAATCATATGTTGCCGATTGACCGGTTATCACTCTAAATAAATAAATAAAACGTTTGCTTACATCCCTAATCGAAACACTTTATCAATTAGACGGACTAATATTTATAAAGAAATTTTTTATAATAATATTAAAAGAGGCGAATTTCACGGTTCACGCCGCTCCATTGCAGCCTTTCGTATTGAAACAAGGAGGGGAGAAGATTATGAATTTGCCAAAATAAGAAAAATAAGGTGTTAAAAAAGGAAACCCTTATCAACACAGCTATTGTTCTCATCCATTTAAAAAAACACAACAAATTCACAATTCACCATTATTTGTTTTTTTTAAATTAATGTTGTTGAATTGATTCAGTTAGTAGGTTATCTTTGGACTGTTACGTAATTTAGCCATTGAATATGGACTACAGACCAACTTTAAAATAACGTACATCAATTAAACTAATATTGTATTCCTCTTAAAAAAAAAAAATATTGTATCTTGTTAAGTGGAAAGAATAATTGAGGATTGCCTTTGACTTTTATCGGCTTTTGTTTTCGTTTATTTCTCTTTTATCAAGTGTCGCTTGATCGGGGTAATGTATCCGCGTATTTGTTAGTTAGAGAATGGCTTCATCTTGTAGGATTTGTAGACTGAGATTCTTCTTCCCCTCTCATGTAATTCGTTCTTGTTTGGCAAATTTGCGATTAATAGTATTCATTGGATGTTCTAAAAAAAAAAATTTGTATCTTGTCATTTTAGTTTTATTCATTTATAATTTCTTAAAGATGTTATTTATTTATTGTAATATACACCGTTTATTATTTTGAATGTATATAATGATCAGTTTAAACTAATTATAATCAACGATACATATAACCATTGTGTCACAACATACTGTTATATCCGTATCATTGCTCATTCTTTATTTACTAAGTTTGAGTTGGCATTTCGAATCAACCACCACCACTATATCACAAAATACTACAGTTTTCATGAATTCATCTCTATCTATCTATATATATTATTTTTTTTATTTTTTTTTTTTTCCTTTTCTGCAGGGGGTGGGGGTGTATTTCCATTTTGCAAGAGTATCAATCTAAAAAGTAGTAATAAATTAATGAAATATAATGCACGACTCTCTTTAAACAGTGATTGAAATGCTTTACTACAACATGGACTTATTGCTTTGTGATGATTACCTGATTATATCTCTTTACTCTATTAAGTATTACTAGGTCACGATCTATTAGGATATTTTTATGATTTTATTTGTAAGGGTATTATGGTATTTACGGAATGGATTAGGGTTATGAGTATGACCTATATATAGTTGTGTAGAAGGATGTAATAAGAAGACAACTCAAAAATCAATATAGCCGAATTTTCCTTCTTCTTCCTGAAGCTTTTACGTTGTTAACATCAGAGAAACCATTACGATCCAATTTCTGAAAGAAAAAAAAACAGTAATCTATTATGGCGGACGAGAAGAAGCTTGATCCGTTTTATTTGAGTACAAGTGACAATCCAGGTGCGTTGATCACCCCAACGCAATTTAACGGCGATAATTATGATGAATGGTCAAGGGACGTTCGTGGTGGCCTTGAGATCGAAAACGGAAATTCGGCTTTGTGAATGGAGCAATCCCAAGCCGAAAGAGGAAGAAAAACTAGAAGATTGGTATACGGTGCAATCGATGTTGGTTTCTTGGATTAAGAATATACTTAATCACAAAATCCGCCATTTGCTCGGTGGTTATGAGGATGCGCAGGAGGCGTGGGATACTATACGATCACGGTATAGCGTAGTGAATGGCGCTAGGGTTTGCCAACTCAAGAAGGAGTTAGCGAGTGCAAGCAGTTGAAGGATGAACCGTTGCAACATATTATGGTCGGATAAGTAAGATATGGGATGATTTATCGACTATTACGGTGATGCCAAGTTGCAAGTGTAACCAATGCACCTGCAAAGTAGAGATGAATTTGGCGTTTGGCGATGGAGGATCGATTATTTTGGTTTTTACTTGGTTTGGATTCATCCTACGCCGCACTTCGATCACGCTTGTTGAATTTGGATCCTTTACCATCGGGTTGTGAGCATTCCAGAGCATATCCCAAGAAGAGCGTTAAAAACAAACCGGGGACCTGGTTCGAGATGATCGAGAAGCCATGATGGCGTTTAAAGTACAAACGGAGTTGAAGGAAAAACGCAAAGCCGAAAATGCTAAAAAAATTTGTAAGCACTGTCAAATTTCTGTACATGATGACCTTGGCTGTTTTGAATTAATAGGGTATCCGGATTGGTGGGGTGACCACCCAAGGGGGGGACGTGGTGGTGCCCGAACAGGTGGTGGCGGCTGGCGGTGGCAGGCGAAGCTCCAATGGCGGATAAAGAACACAAAGAAGCCGGGCGGCGGATAAAGCAACAACAAAGAACACAACAAAGGCGGATCAAGTCTTTGGAAATTATAGGGGTGTTGCTCATAAAACCAAGGCCAATCACACTCATACTGGAAGCACTACAGCGGCTCATGGACATCCAACAACTTTGGAGGAATCTGGTCTTACCAATTTAACTCCGGAACAATGGAACGCGGTGCTTGATGTGTTGAATTATGCCAAACCACGGGATCGTTTAAATGGTGAGAAATTGTGGATTGTTGATACAGGTGCAACACACCATGTCACCGGTGTTGGAAAGGTGTCCTAAACCCAATCGGGTTGGACCGGATCCGACCGGGTCGGGTCATTTACAGTCTATTTAGTTCATGTAATAACTTTATTATGATTAATAAAAGCACTTATGTTATTATATATTGTCTGTCTTCATATTATTTGTTGTATACATATATAGTAACGTCCCTAGTATCAATCTGTGATAGAGAAACCATGATAGTGATTATGGTTGATGAGATCTCTAATCACCATAATAAGGTTGGTACTTAAATGTCTCTAGTCTTATATATTATCAAATGGGACATTGATAGTATAATCGTACTAGCACGTATTGGATGTCTTCTATCTTTCGAGAAGGTAGGGATAGATCTCGTCTCATCGAAGTGTAGAGACACTTGACCGCACGTGGACGTGTATTGAGAATGCGTGACGTTAGGGACCGACTCCACTTACATTAAGTGTCACACTATGTGGCGGTTGTGTAATTATCCTTTTGACCGAGTCTTCATGGCATCACGGTGTGGATTGTCATGTTTTGACACTATTGAGATTTCTCCTAACCACGGGCGATCATGCGGTAGTGATTGGGTATGATATTGAAGCACGCGGAGTATACATGATTGGTCGTCCGGGAATCGCGTATCCTATGATTGAGATTGAATATCCGAAATGCCCTTCTTATAAGGAATGTCTAGCTCTCGAGAATCTTTGCAAAGTGGGAGTAAATGTGTTATTCCGAGGGAGCATGATATCCGGATTATAAGATACGATCGTCAATGTATTGACACTCGAGATACGATCGTATGGATATTATTATAGCGATAGGATTGTAAGTTACACGGTAATCGCTTCACATGAAAGGTAGTAGTCATTGCTTTTACTCTTCCGATAATTGGGGTCACGGTGTGTTGCTGACGCTATCCCGTGATCGTTAGGTATGAAGGGCATTTTAGTAAATTGCACTTTGTGTCTACGGCCAACATATTCGAAGCCTATCGGGTCACACACATATGAACATCGAGTCGGATTAAAATGCGATTATAGTTGATAACCAAATAAGGAAAGTTTATCTCAGACTATAAAGGTTATAGTGGTAAATTAATATGGTGGTATTTATTTATTATGAATAAATAAAATACAAGATATTAATTATATACAAATTAGATTAATTAAAGAATATTCCGGAAGTCAATTTGTTGACTAATGGGGCGCCACTTTTGTGTGTATAAGATACACTTGGATTGTGCACTTTAATTAATAAAGATTGCCATGATATTAATATAAGATATTAATTGATTTTGAAAAATAGATTTATGGTAATAAGATAATTATAATCATTATATGATATTGACAAAATAAATTATAATTAAAGAGATAAATCAATCTAGTTGATTTTCCTTATTTTATTAGAAAAATGTTTTCTTCTCCTCCACACTACTATTGGGGCGCCACCTCCTCTATAAAAGGGAAGTGGGTGTCAAGCTCTTTTGTACAACACAATTGCAAGAATTCATAATTCTTGTGTAAAAATAGAGAGCTCTCCACAGTGAGTTTGTGAGGGAAGAAAATGTCGATCTAGCACCGGAGTTTTTAGTAGCAATCCAAGGAGGATTCCGCAGGGGTTCGTGTGGATTAAGCGATAGAGGCCGGACGCGCGTGGGCGGCTTGCGCGATTGAACTACTCTCCGCTGACGGTCAAAGCGACGATCAGTAGATCATCAAGGTATAACCGTCAAACTACTTAACGTGTTTATTGCATTAAACGAAGAACGATCTAAAAGGAAATCAAATTTTAAATTCATTGCGTTAAACTAGTGATTTCCTAACAGTGGTATCAGAGACAGACTTCGTGCTTAAGCAATAAGCTTATTTTAATTGCGTAGTATTTAATCAATAGATGCAAGATTTAAATCACGAAACGTTAAAACAAAAAAAAAAATTTAGGGTTCATTGGGGGGTCGGCCGACTGGCGGCGCCCCCCTCCCTCGGCGGCGGCGGCGGTAACCCTAGGGTTGCCGTCCGTCGGCTCTCCCTCTTCCAATGGGGAGATCAACCCTTTTCGTTTTGTGATATTTTATTGTGCATAGATATCTCGTTTGTTTAGTTGTGTCATATGGCCAACCAATGTTTCAAATAGTTTGGACCATCGGGAAGCATATGGCATGTTGGCCTTTCCAAATTTTGATTTGGAATAGGCTCAAGCCCTTTCAAATATTTGATTTGTAAAGCGCCCAGCTTGCAGCCACTTCCAAAATTTTGATTTTGGAAAGTGTACTGCGCTAAACCAAAATTATTTGGCCTTTCCAAATTTTGATTTGGAATAGGCGCAAGCCCTTTTCAAATATTTGATTTGTAAAGGTTTAGCTCAAGCCACTTCCAAAATTTTGATTTTGGAAAGTTAGCGTGCGCACAGACTAAAATAATTTGGCATTTCCAAATATTTGATTTGGAATGCGCAACAGCGCTTTCAAATATTTGATTTGTAAAGGCTTAGCGCAAGCGCACTTCCAAAATTTTGATTTTGGAAAGTGGCTGAAGCCTAAGTTTAAATATAGTTTTGGAAAGGAAACAAATAGGAGACTTTATAATTTTAATTTTATGTTTTGAATAGTTCAAATTTAATTAAAATTGAAATCGATTTAAAATTAAATGTTAATTTTAATTTTCGATTAAGTCATATAATTAATTAAAAGTTATTTAATTATTTGACGTGATAAAATAAAGACGCATGAGTAGTAGTAGTTAAAATTAGAATTTAATCTTTTTCATATGATAAAATTGTATGGATTAGATGTGTAGATATAATGTGATTATATATTGACCTTGATCGATCAATGACTCGACCAATAGGATAGATGGGAATGTTTTCTTTATGTTGGTTAAAAAAAAAAAAAATTGTCCTAGCCGTTATGAAGAACGTGACCTAGTTTACTTTTTTGTATTTATCCCATTCCTGAGCTCCCCCGCCGTGTGCGGCGGGTGTAATTATTTATTATGTAACAAGAATGGAGCAAAAGTTCAAGACCAAGGAGAGATAAAGAACCCATTGGCGTCACAAAGAATAAAGATCCTATTAGCGGTTGCAGATACCCTTAGTTTGTGACCCGCGGTTTCACGTCGGTTTGTATTCGAAACCGCACTCTAGAAAAGTCCATGATCATACCGGTTATTTTATGCGCGGAATGTTGTGTATGTTTTACTTTATATGATATCGTAGTAATATGCACATAGTAGATGAGACCATAATTAAACAAAATTAATTAAGTGAATTAATTTAAAATTATTCCCACGCCAAAAATCGAGCCAAAATTGTCTCCCAATATTACAATGACGGTGAAGAGCCTTTGTTCGGATCCAACTGATCGGCCCACGTCGGGAGTTGACCTACCACGGGTATATCGTCATTATCGAGATATGATCGTTATGAGATCTCATGAATATTTGGGTTACGACTCGACTAAGAATCTTGCGGTGATTGGCCCACGTCCAGACCGGCCGATTTTAGAGACAAGGGTGGCTATCACATAGAGATGTGAATTGTCAAAGAGTTGACTAGTCAACCAATGGAAATCAAATAAGATTCGATCGGTAAATAGTACCCACCTTCGAAATTGACCCGGTCGATCGCCCACGCGGGGATCGAGTCAACTAGATAGGATTCCATCCACTAAAGAATTAATTAAATTCTTGAAAGCCAATAGGGAATAGTTGGCTAGTGGGAGTAAAACCTTATAAATTTCTTAGTGCAAATTTAGGTTTTTTATACATGAGCTTTTACTTATTCTATCTTTATTTATTGTTGTAGAAAATGTCAAACAAATTGAACCTTCGTTTTATCATCGAAAACAAGCTTGATTTAAACTAATTTTCTCGATTGGGAAAGAAACCTCAAAATCGTTTTGAGGCACGAGAAGATTGGCTATGTCTTGGGCGAGGCCCTACCGGAAAAGCCGGCACGAGGGGTTCGGCCGCAGATGTTGTCGAGAAGTACAACAAGCAATCGCATTCGACAGCGATCGATGCTACATGTATCATGCTTGCTTCTATGACACACTGAATCGCAGAAAGCAGCATGAGTCTATGGACGCTACTCTATCATGGTTCACTGAAGGAACTTTACGCTTCTCGCCTCACACCGAGAGGTACGAGGTCTCGAAAGGCCCCTGTTTTAATGTAAGATGGCATCTGGAATCGCCTTTGTGGGGTCACACGTGCTTAAAATGATCGGGTACATAGAGAGGCTTGGGAAGCTGGGCCACAAGTTGGAACGAGAGTTGAGTATTGACTTGATTCTGCAATCTCTACCTGACTCATTCTCGCAGTTTGTGATGAACTATCACATGAACAAAATAGATTGCTCCCTTGCGGAGTTATTGAACATGTTGAAGACTGCTGAGGGCACTGTGGGGAAGGGAAAGCAAGTGTTGCTGGTCACTTCAAGCAAGGGCAAGCCAAAAGCCCAGAAAAAGTCCAAGAAGGCAAAGGCTGCACCTAAGCCAACGCCTAAAATAGCGAAAGACAAATCCAAGGATGCTTGCTTCCATTGCGGTGAGACCGGACATTGGAGGAGAAACTGCAAGGGCTTCTTGAGTACCAAGAAGAAGCATTCTGATGCTTCGACTTGTGTATATTTATGATTGAGATCAACATTACTTCTTCTAAGTCTAACCACCGGGTATTAGATCATGGTTGTGGTTCTCATATTTGTCTGAATATGCAGGCACTAAGAAGAACTAGAGATCCGAGGAAAGGAGAGGTGGACCTCTGGCGTTGGAAATGGAGCAAGTGTTCTTTACTGGTTTGGCGTAGGAGTTTATTTTCTTCCATTGCCCGGTGGGCTAGTACTAGAACTCAATAAGCGTTATTTTGTTCCCCGCTTTACGAAGAGCATTATTTCTATTTCTCGCATTAGATGTTGATGGATTTTCTTTACGTTTGAGAATAAATGTTGTTCTTTTCACGTGATGGAATCTTTTATGGCTTTGGCATACTTAGCAATGGTCTCTACATATTAGATATGAATGTTGACGTACTTAATATAAATAACAAGAAAGCCAAAACAAATGACTTGAATGAATCCTACTTATGGCATTGTAGACTTGGCCATATAAATAAGAATCACATTTCCAAACTCCATAAAGATGGAATGTTTGATCAATTCGATTACAAATCGTTTGACACATGCGAAGCTTGTTTACTTGGCAAGATGACAAAGTCACCTTTTAGTGGCAAAGGGATAAGATCCAATGAATTGCTTGAGCTCATACATACTGATGTATGTGGCCCAATGTCAATTCAAGCCAAATGAGGATACTCTTATTTTATCACTTTCACTGATGACCATTCACGCTATGGTTATATATACTTAATGAAGTTTAAATCTGAAGCCTTCAAAAAGTTCAAGGAATCCAGAAGTGAAGTGGAGAAACAACTGGGTAAAGAAATCAAAACACTTCGATCCGATCGAGGTGGAGAATACCTAGACGGAGAGTTTCAAGATTATTTGAAGGAGAATGGGATTTCGCTGAATGGACCCCCGGGACGCCACAGATGAATGGCATATCTGAGAGGAGGAACCGCACCCTGTTAGACATGGTGCGATCCATGATGAGCTATGCAGTTCTCCCAAAATCATTTTGGGGGTATGCTCTAGAAACCGCATCCTACACACTGAACCGAGTTCTATCAAAGACGGTTGATTCTACACCATACGAGGTATGGGCAAAGAAGAAACCAAATCTGGCATATCTTAAACCTTGGGGTTGTCCAACTTATGTGAAGCGGATGATGCCTGACAAATTAGAGGCCAGATCCGACAAATGTCTGTTTGTGGGATATCCTAGAGAAACTAGAGGATACCAATTTTACCATCCTGAGGAACAAAAGGTGTTTGTTGCCAGGACTGGCCACTTTCTAGAGAAAGAGTTTATTCTGGATAGGGTCAGTGGGAGTAAGATTGATCTTGAAGAAATTCGAGAACCACTTACGGATAACAGTCCGTTGATGGAAGTAGAGGAGACACCACATACAAATGTGGCGCCACCCTCTACCGTAGACACAATAGCACCTCGAAGATCCACCAGGGAACGCCGTGAACCCGAGAGGTACACTGGCGTGTATCTCATGGAAGATGAGGACCCTAGAACTTATGAGGAAGTGCTATTAAGGCATGACAAAGAGAAATGGCTAGAAGCCATGAATTCTGAAATGGAATCCATGAAGGACAACCAAGTTTGGAACTTAGTTGATCCGCCTGAGGGAATAGTTCCCATAGGGTGTAAATGGGTCTTTAAGCGAAAGACCGACATGGACGGTAATGTGACTACCTACAAGGCTAGGTTAGTGGCAAAAGGTTATAAGCAAAGACAAGGAGTTGACTATGATGAAACCTTCTACTTTGTTGCCATGTTAAAATCCATTAGAATTTTGCTCGCTATTGCAAAGATACCATGATTACTGTAATCCGCGAGATGGATGTGAAAACAACTTTCCTTAACGGGAACTCGTCGAGGAAGTGTATATGACACGGTACCTGAGGTTTCACAACCAATGACGCCAGGATGGTGTGTAAACCGCAAAGATCCATTTATGGATTAAAGCAAGCTTTCGAGTTGGAATCTTCGCTTTGATGAGATTATCAAACAGCTTTGATTTCATCAAGAACGAAGATGAGCCCTGTGTTTACAAGAAGGTTAGTGGGAGTGCCATTGTGTTCCTAGTGCTTTATGTGGATGACATATTGCTCATAGGGAATGATGTGCCTATGTTACAATCAGTCAAAGCTTGGTTATCCAAGAACTTCTCAATGAAGGACTTGGGTGAGGCACCTATATTCTAGGAATAAAGATCTATAGAGATAGATATAAGAGGTTGCTTGGTCTCATTTGCAATCCACCTACATAGACAAGATGTGAAGAGATTCGGCATGGAGGCGATCAAGAAAGGATTCTTTGCCCATGTCACATGGGGTCTACTGTCGAAGGAATGAGTCCTAAGACAGAGGAGGAAAGTGGCACAAATGAGTAAAGTCCCTTATGCTTCGGCAATCGGGTCTATCATGTATGCCATGTTATGCACAAGACCAGATGTCTCGCACTCTTAGTATGACTAGTAGGTACCCGGTCAATCCAGGTGATGGTCACTGGATTGCTATCAAGAATATCCTTAAGTACTTGAGACGCGTACTAGGGATATGTTCCTGGTTTTCGGAATGATGATTTACTATTACGAGGTTACACAGATGCCGTTTAAAGCGACAAGGATGACTTTAAGTCACAATCTGGATTTGTTTTTACGCTTAACGGCGGAGGCAGTGAGTGGAAGAGTTCAAGCGGAGACTACTGCAGACTCTACAACGGAAGCCGAATACATAGCGCCTCGGAGGCGGCAAAGGAAGCGATTTGGATGAAGAAGTTCACATCGAACTTGGTGTGGCTCCTCCATTGAAGGTCCAAAGTGCCTGCATCTTTGTGATAATAATGGAGCGATATCTCACCAAAGGAGCCAAGGTCTCGTCGAAGTCCAAACATGTGCTACGGCGCTATCACTTGATTTAGAGATAGTAGATAGAGGAGATGTAAAGATAGAGAAAGTCCACACGGATGATAATATAGCCGATCCGTTAACCAAGGCATTGTCTCAAGCTAAGCATGAGAAACATGTTCACTTGCACGGGCTTAGGCATATGGGTGATTGGCTTTAGGCCAAGTGGGATATTGTTGGAAAGGTGTCCTAAACCCAATCGGGTTGGACGGATCCGACCGGGTCGGGTCATTTACAGTCTATTTAGTTCATGTAATAATAAAAGCACTTATGTTATTATATATTGTCTGTCTTCATATTATTTGTTGTATACATATATAGTAACGTCCCTAGTATCAATCTGTGATAGAGAAACCATGATAGTGATTATGGCTGATGAGATCTCTAATCACCATAATAAGGTTGGTACTTAAATGTCTCTAGTCTTATATATTATCAAATGGGACATTGATAGTATAATCACTAGCACGTATTGGATGTCTTCTATCTTTTAGAAGGTAGGATAGATCTCGTCTCATCGAAGTGTGTAGACACTTGGACCATGCGTGGACATGTATTAGAGAATGCGACGTTAGGATGACCCACTTACATTAAGTGTCACACTATGTGGCGGTTGTGTAATTATCCTTTTGACCGGAGTCTTCATGGCATCACGGTGTGGATTGTCATGCTTTGACACTATTGAGATTTCTCCTAACCACGGGGCGATCATGCGGTAGTGATTGGTATGATATTGAAGCATGCGGAGTATACATGATTGGTCGTCCGGGAATCGCGTATCCTATGATTGGGATTGAATATCCGAAATGCCCTTCTTATAAGGAATGTCTAGCTCTCGAGAATCTTTGCAAAGTGGGAGTAAATATGTTATTCCGAGGGAGCATGATATCCGGATTATAAGATACGATCGTCAATGTATTGACACTCGAGATACGATCGTATGGATATTATTATAGTGATAAGATTGTAAGTTACACGGTAACTGCTTCACATGAAAGGTAGTAGTCATTGCTTTTGACTCTTCCGATAATTGAGGGTCACGGTGTGTTGCTAGACGCTATCCCGTGATCGTTAGGTATGAAGGGCATTTTAGTAAATTGCACTTTGTGTCTACGGCCAACATATTCGGAAGCCTATCGGGTCACACACATATGAACATCGAGTCGGATTAAAATGCGGTTATAGTTGATAACCAAATAAGGAAAGTTTATCTCAGACTATAAAGGTTATAGTGGTAAATTAATATGGTGGTATTTATTTATTATGAATAAATAAAATACAAGATATTAATTATATACAAATTAGATTAATTAAAGAATATTCCGAAGTCAATTTGTTGACTAATGGGCGCCACTTTTGTGTGTATAAGATACACTTGGATTGTGACTTTAATTAATAAAGATTGCCATGATATTAATATAAGATATTAATTGATTTTGAAAAATAGATTTATGGTAATAAGATAATTATAATCAATATATGATATTGACAAAATAAATTATAATTAAAGAGATAAATCAATCTAGTTGATTTTCCTTATTTTATTAGAAAAAGGTTTTCTTCTCCTCCACACTACTATTGGGGCGCCACCTCCTCTATAAAAGGGAAGTGGGTGTCAAGCTCTTTTGTACAACACAATTGCAAGAATTCATAATTCTTGTGTAAAAATAGAGAGCTCTCCACAGTGAGTTTGTGAAGGAAGAAAAGGTCCGGTCTAGCAGCCGGTGTTTTTCTGGTAGCAATCCAAGGAGGATTCCGGCGAGGGGTTCGTGTGGATTAGCGATAGAGGCCGGACGCGTGGACGGCTTGCGCATTGAACTACTCTCCGTTGACGGTCAAAGCGACGATCTAGTAGATCATCAAGGTATAACCGTCAAACTACTTAACGTGTTTATTGCATTAAACGAAGAACGATCTAGAAAAGGAAATCAAATTTTAAATTCCGCTGCGTTAAACTAGTGATTTCCTAACAATCGGTGTGTTTGAGCAATTGATTAATGTACATATGGTGCGTAATTGTCCCGTTACGTTACCGGATGGAACTACATCACATGCCACACATGAGGGAGATTTGTTTTTGCCGGGTGGTCTTAAATTGCATAATGTGTTATTTGTTCCCAAGCTTGACTGTAGCTTAATATCTGTGTCACAATTGATGGATGATTTTAATTGCCGAGCTGAATTTACGTCTACCTTATGTGTATTGCAGGACCGAATGACGAGGAGGGTGATTGGAGTGGGTGAGCGTAATGGAGGACTTTTCTATTTTCGGGGAGTACCTAGAGCACGTGTTATGGCTGTTTCAAGTAAGGACTCATTTCGGTTGTGGCATAAGCGATTAGGACATCCCTCAGAGAAGGTTTTGAAGCATTTTCCTCGTTTGTTTGGTTCCGATAATTTTAATAAAAATTGTGATGTTTGCTTCCGTGCAAAACAACATAGGGGACGTTTTTTTAATAGTAATAAGCGAGCTAGCAAACCTTTTGAGCTCATACATTGTGATTTATGGGGTCCATATACGACTCCATCTACGTGTGGTGCACGTTATTTCTTGACAATTCTGGATGATTTTTCTAGATCGGTTTGGGTTTATCTTGTTTATGATAAAAATGAAGTTGCAACTTTATTTTTGGACTTTATGGCCATGGTGAGTAGGCAATTTGACGGTAGAATTTTACGAGTTAGAAGCGATAATGGAACGGAATTTAAAAAATTATCGGATCAATTTCGAAAGGATGGCATTATATTTGAAACGTCTTGTGTAAACACGCCACAGCAAAATGGTCGTGTCGAACGGAAACACCAACATATTTTAAATGTTGCACGGGCACTACGGTTTGAAGGTCACTGACCACTAACGTATTGGGGGGAATGTGTTTTGGCGGCTTGTTTCTTGATAAATCGCACCCCTTCGCGTTTATTAGATTATCAAACACCATATGAATGTTTGTTTGGGAAAACTCCGGATTTTGATATGATAAAAGTGCTGGGTTGTCTTTGTTATGCACATAATCTACATCATAAGGGCGATAAATTTGCTTGTAGGAGTCGTAAATGTGTGTTTTTAGGTTATCCCTTTGCGAAGAAAGGTTGGACTGTTTTGGATTTGGAAACAAATGAAACATTTGTAACTCGAGATGTCCGGTTTTGTGAAAATGAATTTCCATTCGCTACGTCGTCACCAAATAATTTCCAGCCACGGTTGTTAGAGAGGGCCGAGTGTCTTCCAAAGTGTGATAATCATGTGCCTAGTGATAGTGAGTCAGAAGATGATGAGCCAATTCCTCTAGCTCGTATGGAAAGTGAGGAGGAAATTAATGTCCCTAGTGAGGAGAGGGCCGAGGAGTCTACTACAAATGATGGGGCTGTTTTGGGACGTGGTAAGCGTGCTCGGTGCCTAATCCGGCGTTATAAAGATTATATCACTCATATGCGAGTTGATCGAGAAAAGTCCTCCAAAGACGCCTCCACTCGATCGCCCTCTTGGTAGTTTATCTCCGCTACATATTTTGTAGACTGTTCCAAATTTTCTGACACACATCGCAGGTTTGTTGCTAATGTGGCAACCGGTACTACACCCCGTAACTTCAAAGAAGCCATGAAATCCCCTGGTTGGCGACAAGCTATGGCTGATGAAATAAAAGCATTGGAGGATCAAGGCACGTGGACCTTACAACCTCTTCCTCCCGGGAAGAAGGCATTGGGAAGCAAATGGGTATTTACGGAGAAGTACAATGAACATGGTGAGTTGCAGCGCTTGAAAGCTCGTTTGGTTGCCTTTGGTAATCACCAGACCGAAGGCGTGGATTACAATGAGACGTTTGCTCCGGTTGCGAAAATGGTTACGGTGCGTGCCTTTTTATCTGTGGCGGCTGTCAAGGGGTGGATAGTGCACCAGATGGACGTGCATAATGCGTTCCTTCATTGTGATTTGGAAGATGAGATTTATATGCGAGTGCCTCCGGTTTTGAGAATAAAAATAAAAACTTGGTATATCGAACGCGAAGTCTCTATGGGCTTCGACAAGCACCATGTCTTTGGTTCGCTAAGCTTATGGTCGCGCCAAGAGGTATGGATTTCAACAATCATATTCCGATTATTCTTTATTTACTTTGGTCCGCGGAGAGATACGGCTAAATGTTTTGGTATACGTTGATGATATGATTCTCGCAAGTAATGATGTCAATAGCTTGCGCATTTTCAAAGCATATCTTGGCTCATGTTTCAAAATGAAGGACCTCGGCAAGCAGAAATATTTTCTGGGGTTAGAAGTGGCTCGGAATGCGGAGGGAATTTTCTTATCCCAACGCAAGTATGCATTGGATATTATCTCTGAAACAGGCATGACCGATTCACCGCCGGCTGATTTCCCGATGGCACAACATCATAGCCTTGCCACGGCTCAAGGCTCCTTGTTGGAGGATCCTAGTGTTTATCGACGGTTAATTGGTCGCCTAATTTATCTGGGTGTCACTCGGCCGGATTTGGCATATTCTGTTCATATTCTCTCACAGTTTATGCAGGCTCCTCGGATTGAGCATTGGGACGCAGCTCTTCGTGTTGTTCGGTATTTATCGAAGAACCCGGGACAGGGTATTTTACTTAAGGCGGATAGTCCTTTAAATCTTGAAGGATGGTGTGATTCGGATTGGGCGAGTTGTCCTCTTACACGTCGCTCACTTACAGGATGGTTAGTTTTACTCGGTACTTCCCCGGTATCGTGGAAAACGAAGAAACAGTGACCGCCTCTCGGTCTTGGTGAGCGGAGTATAGATCGATGGCGGCCATTACATGTGAATTGAAATGGTTACGGCAACTACTTGGTGACTTAGGCATTCAACTTCCACTCGGCAGCATTCTTCATTGCGATAGTCAAGCGGCGATTCATATTGCTAATAACCCGGTTTTTCACGAGCGCACAAAACATATTGAAGCGGACTGTCACTTTGTGCGTGATGCCATTACTACGGGGATTGTATCTCCGACCTATGTACCATCGAGACAACGACCATGGATATGCTTACAAAAGCACTTGGCGCTGTGAGCTTGGAATTTTTGTTGACCAAGTTGGGTGTGCGTTCTACCCGCCCTCCAACTTGAGGGGGGTAATTAGGATATTTTTATGATTTTGTAAGGGTATTATGGTATTTACGGAATGGATTAGGGTTATGAATATGACCTATATATAGTTGTGTAGAAGGATGTAATAAGAAGACAACTCAAAAATCAATATAGCCGAATTTTCCTTCTTCTTCCTGAAGCTTTTACGTTGTTAACACGATCAATGGCGAATCCAGGAAAAAATTTCAGTGGGATCACTCGTTAAAAAAATGCGGTAATCCAAAAAAAAATTCGAATGAGGTGGGTAATTAGGTCAAAATTTTCGGGTCGAAACCGGATTGTGCGGGTATTTAGGTCAAAATTGATTTTTTTTTATCAAAACGACGTCGTTTCGAGAAATATTTTTTTTTTAAAAATTATTTTAAAACTTGAGTGGGATCCTATGATCCCCTGGATACACCGGATCTGCCGGTGGTCACAATCTTCCCTATGGGAAATACATTGTATCTTTCCAGCAAAAAGAAATGAAAAAGTAATAATTTATAGATAGTGATTTATTTATTTGTCCTCCATGGTAATTTCCCACCCCTCTTAATTGAATTTTTGCTTTTTTGACGCAATATAAATATCCACATTAAGACTAGTATTTTTTTTTAAAAGGTTTCTACCACAATAATTCATCTACACCAAAATATCACAGTATATATTATTACTACACCGTTGATTTTTATGGGATCTATATAAATCAATATGTACTACAAGTTTAAAAATGCGTTATGAATTTGTTGTGACATTATGTTGTGTCACAATCACTACTCATTCTTCTTTTCCTTTTTTACTATGAAACCCAAATTCGAAGGGCATTTTTTTAGCAGGATGTTTGAAGGTTTTTATTTTTTATTTGGAGTGAGTGAAAGGAAATTTGAAGTTATAGTAGTAAATTATTTCATTTCAGTTGATATGAATTTCTTCGTAATTTTAAAGTGATGAAGCATGACTTTATGAAATAAATGGTCATATTGTTCTATTTCTTATCTGTATATATATATATATATATATATATATATATATATATATATATATATATATATATATAATTTGCACGCACTTTTATTATAATAAAATGACATGTGATGTTATCACATATGACTCACGCAAAATCATAAACTTCGAGAAAAAAATAAAAATAAAATAGATATAAGACACAATTATGACATTATATTATTATGCTTCATCATGAGAATTACCAAACATAAAATCACATATAAAACGTAAAACAAAAGAGCATAATAATACTCAATCCGTTTTTTTAACTGTCATATTAAAAAAAATAATTGATCATGTTCATAAAAAAATATGATTAACCTTAAGTTAAAAAATAACTAGATTCATTCAAAAAATAACAGTTAATTTTTTTTTTCAAATCTGACAGCCAAAAAAATACGGGGAGAATAATACTCAATGGTCAGGTGTTAGTAGGGGTGGCAAATTTGATAAAGTAATGGTTGAATAGTGTAGGTAGTGAATGAAATGAATTGATTAATATTATTTTATTTGTTACTGGTGAAATGATTGGTGAGAGAAATATTAATAAAATAATAAAATAATAATAAATAAGATAGTGGATGAATAAAATATTGAGTTGGATCCAAATGGATCCAACCTACCCTAAAACCAAACAGGGTCCGATCCCGACCCGAATACACACACACACACACACACACACACACTCACATATATATATATATATATATATATATATATATATATATATATATATATATATATATATATACACACACACACACACACACATCCCTAATTACTAAAAACATAAACATACTACACTCTCTGATTCCGTCGTTTCTCAATTTCTCTGCACCTCTCTTTTGCCTTATATTATTCCAGAGTGTTCTTTCTCACAAAAGCCACCGGCCGTCGACTCTGTCATTGTTAACTCATTTCTCCGCCCCACATTTTGAACTATTATTTTGATCAAATAATTGTTGTCATATTTTTATATTAACATGAATATTTTTTAACATGCATCATGTGTTCGGGATATTCATTCCTCGACCGACGAGATCCTCGAACATTCGGGATCCCATTGGATCGGGACCCGACGCTAATCGGTTACGGGTTCAGGAAGAAAAATTGAATCCGAATTTTATCGGACCGGATTTCAGATAGGAGGTTTACGGGTCGGATCCCGACCCGATGCCACCCCCAGGTGTTAGTGTATTACACATGCATGGTAGGACTTTGTTATAATTGGTCATAATAATAATAATTGTGCCCCTCCGGAAAGTGAAGTTATTGTGTGGTGAGGGAATTTGTGGTGAAGTGACGGGTGAAACGATCGTAACCAGCACGCTTTAATCTGAGAATGAAGGTGTGTGGTGTGTGGTGGCTCACATGCTGTGTCTCCATGGCAGTGTGGAGACACCACAGAATAATCTCCCCTCCGGAAAATGGGAGAGTAGTTGTCGATATACCATTTGCTAGTCAACACTAAATATGGACTGGAGGGAGTGTAGAAATTTCACCATTTAAAATGTCTATACATGTGGACAGTCTTGCATGCCGACGCCGTAGGCTATCTTTTGATGGGGGCGCTTTCTTAGAAATACCACTATCAAGAAGACAATTACTGACTACCATTTTTTGTTGAAATACCATTCCGTTTTTGTGTTTTAGGTTTTTGAACCAAACTAAACCCTAATTGGGCTTTTGAACTCCAATAGGGATTTGTGTCATCTTAAGATCGTGCACGTTTGAAAAAGGGAGAAAATTGCGAACCAAAATCGTGAAAATTGCACTAAAGTGGTATTTCCACATTTACACCACAGAATATGTGGCATTCCAGAAATAATCCTTTTTGATGGGGGTCGACCGGAATACATGGAGATTCGAGGCATTTATGTGGCAATGGAAGATGTGCAGCGATTGCATTTGCGGCGGGCAGTGGCGGATCCAGGAATTTATTCCACTGGTGTCATTGGAGTCTAAAACTACATCTTTTATCCCAAAAAAATTTCAATAGGGTCACCGGTGTCTAAAATATCAATTTTTTATCGACAAAACGACATTTTTTAACAACAAAACTACATAGTTTTAATACTAATTTTTTATAAAAAATTCCGGTGGGAATCGCGTGACCCGCAGGTGTCTTTGGATCCGCCTTCGGCGGCGGTGAAGAGTGAAAAGTGATTATCTGGGCATGCAGCAGCTCGGACAAATTGTGGATGATATCACTACTCATGGTTGTCTTCTGAAGGATTGCTTAGCTCTGCTCCAAAGTTTTTATTCCATTTCTTTCTCTTTTGTTCACCATACGGACAATGTATATGCACACCTTCTTGAACGCGTCATGCTTTGTATTTACTTGATTTGACTTTTTGGGGTAGTTTGCCCAGGAGACGTTACACCGCGTATTTTGCGGACATTAATTAATAAAATTTCATTTACTCAACCAAAAAAATGTCAATACATGTAGGTTTTTTTTTTTATAAAAAAAGGTATACATATATGCTTATAAGAAAATATTTTTTTTTTTGAGGGAAATAAGAAAATAATTAATAGTTAAAATGATTTGTGATTAAAAAATTAAAATCAGAAAAAAAAAAATTATAGATTGAATGATTTTGGTTGTGTTTTCCATTAATGGAAAAAAAAAAACCAAGTACCTATAACTATGGAAATTCGTTTTGAAATACTTCAAGTCGGAGAAAGTGTATCTGAATATAATAAAAAAAGCTATATATGTTCTTTTTTACATGTGAGTGTTTTTTTTGTTTGATGATCACTTAATTTATTATATAACAGCGACTCCATATTTTTTTAATCATTAAAAGTGGAAATATGGTATCATCAACAACAAAACAAAAAATAATAATAATAATAGTAATAAGATACCGACGAATAGTATTATTAAAATAGTAGTAGGGTTTTCACATTATTGTCAAACATTTCTATTGGACGTTACTTTGTAATTATTTCCGGTTTGCGTTCTCCAACACGTTATTAATTTTGATAGTCTTTCTCTTCTCACCCTCAGCGAGATTTCTTTAAATTTTCTCTTTATAATTATAATAATAATAATAACGCACCGTTATCATATTATTCCACTTAAATTTTTTATTTTATTTTATAAGGAGTCAAAGATAATTTTCTTTTTTTAACTGACCCGACTAATCCGTAATTCGGGAGTTCGACATCGGATCGTGTTTGCAGAGTCTGATTCTCATTCAGGAGTGATGTCTAACCAAAAGTTTTTTTCATGTGGCGCCGTAGGACTCACCACTTGAACCAAATTTACTTTTTGACATAGATGAAATCGGTTACCCTATACTTGGTATTTAGCGGACCCACAAAGAGTATATGAAAGCAACATCAGTATAATTCATCTTCAACATAGCGCAGGTGGCTCTTATATCAATTAACAGACGTAACATAGGTTGTCCACTGTCCTTAACAACCGGTGTGCACAGGTCGTCCACGGTCTTGTATAGCCGACGTTGCGCAAGTCGTCCTCGGCCTCGAATAGCCGTTACACCCTATGGAATGAGTATTCACTCCACGTCTTTGACCTCGATGGTGTGTAAAAGGATTATCATACTTATTTTCATGTGCTAATGCCTACATGTACCATCCTTCTATGTAATAGATTGACGTCCACATATTTTTACATTATGCACTTAACTTGATTTTCAATCCGATGATCCAAATGAATAGTTTATATATTACCTTCTCTCATCAAAGACGGTTGATTCTACACCATATGAGGTATGGGAGAAGAAAAGTACGAAATCTAGCTTACCCTTGGGGGTGTCCGACTTATGTGAAGCGGATGATGTCTGACAAGTTAGAACCTAGATTTGATAAATGATTGTCAGTGGTCTATTATAAGGAAACTAAAGGATACAAATTTTACCGCCCAGGAGAACAAAATGTGTTTGTCACCAAAACTGGTCACAATTGAAGAAAATAGTTCATTCGGAAATGGTGGTGGTGGGAGTAAGATTAATCGCGAAGAAATTCAAGAACCACTTATAGACAATAGTTAGCTGATGGAATTTCATCAGGCACCACATACTAATGAGGTGGAGACCCCTGCTCAAAACACAGTCTCCTTGAAGGTCCACCAGGACTCGTCGTGAACCACACATATACACTGGAGTATACCTCATGGAAGATGATGACCTTAAAACTTATGAGGAAATATTGATGAGGTCCGACAATGAGAAATGGCTAGAAGCCACGAAGGTCAATCTCAAAATTTAAATTCCAGAAAGACGGGAAACTAAGGAAATTTTCCCAACTTGAATACACAAGAATCGTTTGAGAGAAAATGTTGTTGGAATGCCAAAGTTAAGTGTACAATGCTAATTTCAGTTTATACAGGCAACACAAGCTGAATTGATCCTAACTAACTTCCTAACCAACTTAAACATTGTGTGTAAAGGCGTTTGTTGAAATGTTTCTTATAGCAAATCAGCAGTCTTCACACTAGTTTTCAACAGTCCTTTGCACCGTTTATTATGATGGATTTATATCATGATCAATTTACACTCATCATGATCAACAGTGCATATAACATATGTGGTATTTGTTAAAGTGTATAAAATGTTAATTATATGTATCCTCATCAGCTTAAACGTTTGGAAGATATGGTAGGTCAACATGGTATCACAGTGGAAGGTCTTAGGTTCAAACCTTGCGGCCAACATTATTCTCGCCATTTATATTGTGCAAGTGTTGAGGTTCTTTTGCGAAAGATGGTAGATGGTAGTTCAACATTATTCATTGTGACATGGTGTTTAGGCTCTTTTGCGAAGGATGGTAGTTCATTGTGACACCTCCTTTAGGAAAGATGGTAGTTCAACATTATTCATTGTGACACCTCATCAGCTTAAGTTTTTATGAAAGATGGTAATTCAACATTATTTATTGTGACACAACAATTGTGTCTCGTATTGGCGGATCTACATGGGCCAACGTGGGGTCACGTGACGCCACTGAGATTTTCCCAACTTGAATACACAAGAATCGTTTGAGAGAAAATGTTGTTGGAATGCCAAAGTTAAGTGTACAATGCTAATTTCAGTTTATACAGGCAACACAAGCTGAATTGATCCTAACTAACTTCCTAACCAACTTAAACATTGTGTGTAAAGGCGTTTGTTGAAATGTTTCTTCTAGCAAATCAGCAGTCTTCACACTAGTTTTCAACAGTCCTTTGCACCGTTTATTATGATGGATTTATATCATGATCAATTTACACTCATCATGATCAGTCAAAGGCATATAACATATGTGGTATTTGTTAAAGTGTATAAAATGTTAATTATATGTATCCTCATCGCCTTAAACGTTTGGAAGATATGGTAGGTCAACATGGTATCACATGGAAGGTCTTAGGGTTCAAACCTCGCGGCCAACATTATTCTCGCCATTAATATTGTGCAAGTGTTGAGGTTCTTTTGCGAAAGATGGTAGATGGTAGTTCAACATTATTCATTGTGACATGGTGTTTAGGCTCTTTTGCGAAGGATGGTAGTTCATTGTGACACCTCCTTTGGTGAAAGATGGTAGTTCAACATTATTCATTGTGACACCTCATCAGCTTAAGTTTTTATGAAAGATGGTAATTCAACATTATTTATTGTGACACAACGATTGTGTCTCGTATTGGCGGATCTACATGGGCCAACGTGGGGTCACGTGACGCCACTGAGATCCGAAAATTTATTTTTCGTATGAAGACGATATAGTTTTGTTGTTATAAAATGTCGTTTTGTGTTCACAAATACAGTTTTATGCTCCGGTGACCCCATTGGAACAATATTCTGATCCAAAATATAGTTTTAGGTTCCTGTGACCCAACTGAAAAAAATTTCTAGATCCGCTCATATAATTACTTATAACAAAACAAAAGCAATCAAATGTCACAACGATTCTGCCACGTATCTTTACTCATAACAAAACAAAAGCAATCAAACTTGATGATCCTCTGAACTTATCAAAAGCAATCAAATGTCACAACAATTCTGCCTCGTTTCTTTACTCGTAACAAAACAAAAGCAATTGAACTAGACGATCCTCTGAACTTATCTGTTTCTTCTCAAAAAAAGAGATGGCTGGGCTATCGCTGAAAGAACTTGCTAAATCTGAGCGAGTTTTTCTTATCTACTTTAATACTTTAATGAGTTTAGATGCCAGACGATATCCTAAGAAATAAAATACTTGTCGGCTATTAATGTTTCTCATCAAACCAATCATATCTTTTTTTTTGTGCGTCTCTTCTCTCTTCAATATTCTTTTTTTTTTCTTTCCCTTTTGCTTCTTTATAATTTCTTAATTTTTTTGATGAAGGTAATTTCACAAACTTAATACATAAAAAAAAAAAAAAAAACAAAATTCATAAAAGCTTAAATATACTTTGAAAACAACATTTGGCACGTGTAAGAAATATTTTCAACGTATAGCGAAACATGACATTATTTTATTTCAGATCTATCTTCATATTTAAAATATCAATTCAAGTCTAATGATTTTTGTTCAAATCATATATATATATATATATATATAAATAAATAAGACGTTGTTTTTTAAATTATGACATTGTAAATAAAAATATCAATTCGAGTCTAATGATTTTTGTTCAAATCATATATATATATCTCTCTACTTAATAAGAAGGCAAGTGTTCACCCTTGGTAATGACACTTTTTTTTATTAGTTCTCTCCGCTTTTCTTGTTCATCTACCATGTAAGCACCTATTTTTTTTTATTGTTTATCTCTTTTTACTATTTATCGCCCCAGTTTTTTTATTTTATTTTACTGTTCATCGGATTTTTATTTTTTTAATCTACATTTTAGCCTTAATCTTATTATGTGTGTTGTGCTTAAGATATATCCGATTTCAATTTAATTACATATTATTTTGCTTTCCATCTAGATCTCTTCTTTTTTTTATTTTGGCTCTCTTATCCTAATACGATACGACCACGTGATATTTCAATATACTATATACTATAGTTTGTCTGTGTGTTTTTTTTTTTTTTTTTTTTTGCATATATATATTTTATGAAGTTCTTCCCTAAGATCTCCACACGCGAATTGGCCAGGTTGGGTTGATGAGTATGCCACATGCTTTACATCTAACATCTAAACTGTGTGGTTCCGATCAACTCACCGGTCACTTCACTCTAAAATCCCTCACCACACAAGAAGTTTCCATATTTTACATTGTGTGTCTATGCCGGTTTTTTTTAGGAGCATCGTTTTTTGGGGTGCTACATTTTTATTATTTTTTTCCGTCTTCGTTTTTTTTACTTCTATATATTGTGTGTGTTGGTTTTTTTCTTTGGTCAATGGTTCAGTAGTGTCGAACGATGTCGATTTTGTGTCGTTGAGTGTTAACAGTGTGTTAGATTTTAATTAAAATTTTAATTAATATTCATTTCATCAACCGACAACCGTTGGATATGGCGTCGGGGTGTATCGAAGCGTGTCGTGTCGTGTTTTTGGTAGAACACGTGTTGTTGCAAATAATGTCGAAGATAGCTTCATTTTTTCGGTTAAAATAGATTTTAGTAAAAATTGAAAAAAAATTTGTTCAGTAGTGTCGAAAAGTATCCATACGATGTCAGGAGATGTCGAAGATGTGTCGGATATTCATTTCATCAACCGACACGTGCGGACATGCCATCGTCGAATGTATCGAGCGTATCATGTCGTGTTGGTTGTCGGACACGTATCGTATACCTTTTATGTTATTATTTCATCTCTATGATTATTAAAATACTCGATAAATTTACAATTTAGCGTAAGATGTGACGCCGTCTTGCCAGACGACATTCAATTTTACTAGTATATATATATATATATATATATATATATATATATATATTAGTAGAAAAATCCGTCAAATAATCTAAATAAGACGTTGTTTGTTAAATTATGATATTGTAAATTAAAAAAATCATGATTTTTTTTAAAGGTATGAAACATCCATGTCAAGGAGTGTCGACACCGTGTCTTAAATGTATCACGTTATGTAGGGTATTAACAATTTTAAAAAATACGTGCTTCACAGGGGCGGAACCACCCTATGCCTGGGTGGTGTCAAGCCCCCCCCCAAATTTTTATTATTGTATTAGTAGTAGTGTTAATATTAGTATGTTATGTGTATTTTTCTTGAACAAAAGACCTTATATTCTAGTGGTTTAAGAACAAATCCTTTTCAGTCTTCATAATTCTAGGTTGTAAATTCAAATCCCACTACCAACATTTTTTTTATTTTTTTTCCGGATTTTTTTTAGCTTTGTAGTTTATATACCAAGACCACCCCTAAATTTTTTTCTGGTTCCGCCACTGGTGCTTCAACTTGTCGATATGCATTGGAGGTTTGTTGTGCCGTAAATATGTCAAACATTGTGAACGACCTCTAGATTGAAATTTGGTGCTTCATAGAATATAGCATATTTGGTACTTTTTAAACGTCACACGCAACATATATAAATATTAATGTTCTGATTGTAAAATAGTAGGATTTATAATTTTTTTTTTTTTGATCAAAGATTTATAATTATTTTAAACATAGTAACGGGCAGAATATAATATATATCAATTTTTTTGTTATATTTTTCTCAAATAAAATTCTTGCCATATGGTTGACACTTTTTTTTAACGACGTACTCAAATGAACGTTTATATAAAAAAAATTCTTCAAATAAGTTAATTTGTTCTATAAAAAATATATGATAAATACACAGTTTTTTTTGGTTTGAAAAAATAAGTAGACAAAGTTAAAGGAAAATTAAGAATTTGTAAAAGGAAATAGAAAAACATTATTGGTTATTAGCTTTTAAGGCATTAATTATAGCATTAAATGTTACGGAAAAAAACAAAAAAGCATTGAAGGGTAAATAAGGAAAACTGCTCTGGATTTAGCACACTTGCTCTGGCAATAGTGCTTGCCAAAAGATATTTGTCGTATACATGGACACGTGTTTGTCATGTAAATACTGTTGTCCATGGTCGTTAGGGATGACAATAGGTACGGGTGGGTACGGGTTTGGCTATATCCATACCATACCCATCGAAACATTTCTTTACCCATACCATACACATTACCCATGCAGGTAGAAAACTTCAAACTCATACCCTCCCCATACGGATATCCACGGGTATGTGGATATCCAATGATATCTAATTTTATTGTCAATTAAGAATTGCAACTCCATATAGTAAAGAACGCCAACTCGCAAATCGAAACAAATGACATTGGTCGATCGACAACACGAAGTGATAATTTTTAATGTAAAAATAATTGTCCAACTAAGTTGGTTATCATTGCAATGAATATATGACTCAATCCCATTACTATTCAAAAGTAGTCACACAAAAAAAAAAAAACAGATATTAGATCAATATCAAGGTCAAAACATATTTTTTAAAAACCTACAAGAAAGCAAACACACTGATTATTCAATCTATTATACCGTTCTAGCAAGAAGCGAAAGAGACCATTCCATTTAACCATCAACATCATTTATATCATTATCTTCATCTTTAAAAATAGTCAACATACGATATACATCGGGTTGGTGAAAAGACGTAGAAGTTGTCATGAAACAACGTGGCGATCTGAGGGTTTCACTCCTCCACGTGTCGTCGCTTCATCGATTGGTCCTGAAACAATGTTATGGATAAAGCACCAAGGTATTCATGTCGATACCCAGGATCGAGGCTAAGGCCGCCTAGTAGACTCCAGGCTACGACGATCGACTATCGAGCAGTGTGAGACGACAAGTCCATAAGGACAGAGTCCACACCAGCTAGCAGTGTAGGACAACGAGTCTAGGGTCGATCACCGCAGGTCGGAGGTATCGACATCGAGAACAGAGTCCGCACCAGCTGTCCAAGCCCATTAACAACGATAGCTTGGGCAAGGGTTTAAGGCCCATTAAAGGGTAAATATGACAATAACATAAGCCGACTTAACCTTAGGGTTTAGGCAAGTATTGTCATTATAAATACCCCAATCCAGAACTACGTAAGGCTTGATTCACGGAACTTAACAGAGATCGTAGGCAATCTAAGATACAGTCTTAGACTCAGCCGCAAATACCAAAATCCCCCACCATCATACTCTTTTTGGCATTAGGGTTCTTGGGTGTTCTTCATTATATTCATATTAGGGCCCGGATTATTCAAGGTGACATAATTCGTCATCGTCACAACGCATAAAATTTAACAAGAAAAAGTAATAAAAAAAACATAGCTATCGAACCGAAAAATGCATTATAGTTGAAGAACTAATTAAAAAAATCATAAAATAGAAAGATGAAAAAACAACATATAAGAACAATTCTAAGTTTCTAACATTTTTGTTGCTACGATAGAACACTAAGGTTGCCGGAAAATGCAATAGGAATTAGCCGATTCGGAAGAGAAGTCACAACAGTAACATCCAATCTTTATAAAATACTCGCAATGATTGAGGCATGAGTATTAATTAAATTAATATTTATTTAGTTTCTTTTTCTTAGTGACAATGTGGCCTTTTTTCTTTTTAAAAAATGACGTTTTATTAATTTTCTTTCTGAGACTATTGATTTTTATGCATAATATATTATAAAAAATATATATACGGTGGGTCGGGTGGGTATTATGGCGGGTAGAGAATACATATTCATACTCTACCATACCTCGGCGGGTTTTGAAAAGTCTAACCCATACCCTACCCACTGTAACGCCCGCTCCCGGATACGAGTCCTTATCCGAACGAACGCTTCGGCACGTATAATATTAAATAAATCTAATATTTTACGTAAGCCTCTACTACGTCGTATCGAGTATAGCAAACGGAAGCTAAAAAGACTCGGCAAACACCATAAATACTACTATGAAAAGAACTCAACATACTAGAGGTAAAAATGTAACATTTATTACATTGGAAAACCAAACGAGATCTAAAAGCGTTAAATCCTCCAAAGCGAAACTAAAAAGAAATTACAAAACTTCCCAATGAAACGACACGTCTATAGTATAATAAAGAAAAGAACAAAAGTAAATTCTTCAAGTCCGCGTCCTCAAACGCGTCATCATCAAAGTCCGCTCGAACCCGGATCTATCTATTCATCTTCTCTCCCCAAACACATAGAAAAAACAATGCATTTGAAGTAAGTACAAAGTACTCAATAAGAGGTAGAAGCTACAAATTAACTAAGGCTCATTAACAAGTTTTATGATTAAGTAAATTATCTTTCTGAGACCGACTCAATCTAAGGTTCACTTCATGTCCATCAACATGTCATGACTATACGTTTTTAGCTTAGCTTATCTTGTTTACGCCAAGACTCAAGGGCACTACGCCATGTGTCCACCACGAGAGGTGCCAACCAACAAGTTGGCTTGCCTTTGTTAGTCCGCGCTTCCCGGTATGCATACAAGTCCGGTGAAGTTCCTCCATACGTAGGGTCTCAGGCTTACGGGGTTGTGTTCCTCCGTACGTAGGGCCTCAGAGACTTACAGAGTTATCCACCTGTCCGGATGAGTCACATAGCCGATGTTCACATGTGCCTAACCAAAAGTGACATGACGTTTAATCTTATTACTATGCAAGTATGTAATTACTAATGGTTATTAACTAGCCACCTAAGTGTTTTCAAGTAAGCTCCCTCACCCTTACTTCTCTCACTTAGACCACTAGACACGGACAAGGCCTAGCAAATTCTGAGACATTGATGAACTCTAGTTCATCAAAGCACAAGCCCTTTCATGCCTTCCGACGGATCCGAACTTCAACTCCTTTAAGAGTACATTCGGTGCGAAACTAAACGAATCGGAAGCTCAATCGAGGCTTGTTATGCTTAATTAATGTTATATGATCATGAAACAACATTTAAGACTCATACTATAGCTTAAACCAACTTATTTATCAAAAGCAGGGCAATGTGAGCACATTCCAGGGGACTGTGTGCACATGGGGCGAAAAATACATCCAGCCCGGCCAGTGTGTGCACATTCCATGAGAATGTGCGCACACTCTAGCACCTGTCCAACTGAAACAGCATTCAGCCTCAGCAATGTGCGCACACTGCTAGTCAATGTGCGCACATTGAGCGCACAAAACTCCCTAAACACGTTTTATGCACTTTTACGATCTATACTCAAATCCAAGCATGTTCAACATCAAAATACTCAGAAAAATAGCAGAAAACATGATTTTTATCTACCATAACAACTCTAAATCCTTAGGCAACACGAAGGTATGATTCCTAGCATAAAAATCATCTCAAACCTTAAAACGAAACCTAATAAACCATAATTAACTTGTAGGAAGATCCTCTTATCTATTAGCAAGCAATCCAACTTTCAAACTCTCAGAAAAACAACAAAACCTGAATCTTCTTGCACGAAACCTATGTGATCAATTCCAAAATATGTTAGATTCGATCACACGCTTCGATTGAAACAAAACTACGAAAGCTACGAGTTTTGATCTCCAAAACTCATCCAAGAACACATCTAGGTCGAAACTACATACATTGACAAAGCTCCAAACTTTTAGTACTGAAACGACGCCCTCTTCACGACGATTCCAACGCTCTACTCGAATCTGAAAACGGTTGAGAAACGGCTTAGAAATTGGAAGAAATCTCCTAGACCTTTCTTTTGCTCTCACACTGTCTCTCTCTTTCAACGTAGGGAGAAATTCTGATTTCATTTTGGTTATGGAAACTAATGAGATTTATTTTCCATAAATAGATAAAATCCCAATAATTAACCTAATCCCTTATTTTAATTAATTATCCTTAATTTCAGACTTTTCCCTTCAATTATATACAGATAACTCGACTTTACATATATATATTTATCTACAAAAACTTAATTCCAATAAAAGGAACAAGAATAATAATATTTATGTTGTAAAACGGATGGAGATAACTTCAGATGCAAGAAACAGAAACAGAAGCAATCAAACATAAACAATCAAAGAGAAAGCGAAACAAGAAGAACACTGATTTTAACGTGGAAAACCCCTCAATGGGAGAGGTAAAAAACCACGAGGCGTAAAAGAGATATTTTATTATGCCTTTGAATTTCTGATTTCAACACACACGGATAATGAGACAACAATCTGTATTTATAGGCACAAATCCCTAAACCCTAGCCGCCAGGAATCTTTATCGATCTCGCCATAAATACCCTTACACGTGTCCTCCTTTTAATGACATCAGAGTATATTTGTCACATAACAGAATTAATGAGATGTGGGACCTCTTTGTATTCAAGTACTCGGCGTGATTGTCACCTGGCTGATAGTCACCTGCTTTGAACCCTCGATAGACTCACACCTCTTGATGCACGCAATCGAATACACTTCTCAGCTGTCCATCACACAGCTGAGTCTTCAGATTGGTTCCACCCAGATGCAGAGTTTAAGTCACTTTACTGACAAATCTCCACCTTGACTTCAACTCTCACTAGAGTCAAACAGATTGCATAAACGGATGTACTTGTACCGGATGCATTCGTCAATGCCGGATGTACTTGTGCTGGACTATCTCCACACATCCACTCCAGCGACCGCCTCGGTAGAGTTTCCGAAGCAGTTACAAGCTTTGAATATTCAGTAAGTCCAGGCAAAGCTGAAACTTACTCTGCTGAACTGGTTTAGTGAACATATCAGCAGGATTCTCCTTTGTGCCAATCTTCTTCACTACAACCCTCTTCTCATTTCTCAGAAAATGATACCTGACATCAATATGCTTGGTTCTCTCATGATGAACCTGATCCTTGGCTAAACATATTGCACTAAGACTGTCACAATATATATCAGCCTGATCCTGATGCAACCCCAAATCATTGACTAGCCCTTCAACCGGACACCCTCCTTAATCGCTTCAAGAAGAGCCATATATTCTCGCTTGATGAGTTGATAAGGCCACAGAGCTCAAGAGTAGCTTTTTCGGTGACCACCTTGCATTTCCCAATGTAAACACATAACCGGATCATTGATTTTCTCATCAACATCACCTGATAATAATCGGCATCACAAGAACTCTGTGACTGCACGATATCACCACCATAAATGAGACCAACATCAATTTGTACCTCTCAGGTACACGAATATCCTTTTAAATGACTTTCGGTGTTCCTTTCCAGTTGAGCCATAAACTCGCCGACAACACTGATCGCTCGAGCAGATCAGGCCTAGTGCATACCATGGCATACATCGATCGCCAATTGCACTAGCATAGGGAACTTTGACATATACTCCTTCTCTTGGTGATGTGAAGCATAAATAGACAAATGAACATTTGATGCCATAGAGTATCTATTGGTTTGGCAGCGAGACATCCCAAACTTGGCCAATATCTTCGCAGACATAACCTCTTTGAGACAAGAACAACTTCTTCCGACTTCTATCTCTCCGGATCTCCATCCCCAAGATTTTCTTGGCAAAGACCCAAATCCTTCATTTCAAATTCAAAGATCGAGAAGGTTCTTGATTTTGAACATCAGACTTCCTTCTTTGCAGGCTATCAAGATGTCATCCACATACTGAGACAAGATAGATATATGATCCATCTTTGTGTAGATTGTAGTAAACACAACGATCATATGGACTTCTGTTATAACCTATTTGAAGCATGAAATCATCAAACCTTTTATACCACTTCGCTTGGAGCTTGCTTCAAACCATACAATGATTTCTTCAACTTGCAAACATAGTTTTCTTTGCCAGGAACTTGAAAACCCTCAGGCTGTGTCATGTATATCTCCTTATCCACCTCACCATGTAGAAAAGCAGTTTTCACATCTAATTGCTCAAGTTCCAGATCCTGTTGTGCCACCATTGCTAGTAACACCCTGATTGAAGTGTGTCTGACCACTGGTGAAAATATTTCATCAAAGTCAACCCCTTCCTTTTGACTGAATCCTCTTGCAACCAAACGTGCCTTATACCTGACCCCTTCTGCCTTTGTTATTCCTTCCTTTTCTTGAAGATCCATTTACAAGTCACAACCCCCTTGTCAAGAAGGCTGTTTGACCAATTCCCAAGTCTGATTCTTCAATAATGACTCCATTTCATCTCCCATGGCTGCATGCCCTTTGAGATGCTTCAGACATGTCATCGCTGCTTCACAGTAAGTAGTAGGTTCAGCAACCTCTACTTCTTCAGCAACTTGGAGTGCATATCCAGCCAAATCATCATATCCATATCTCCTTGGAGGTATCCCAACATTAGATCTTCTAGGCCTGTTGGCAATTAGACTCTGCTGATCAATGTTTGTATGGACGCCTCACGAGGTCTCAAGCAGACTCGCTTGGATCAGATTCTGGTTCATTATCCAGATCAGTATAGTGTTGATTTGGATCCACTGATTGTTGCATATCAGTAGACTCCACCTGAAGCTCCACCTGTTTCTCAACACTATCAGATTCAAAGATCGGTTTGCACTCGGTGAGACCTCCCCACTGATGAGTTTAACATAGAATTTTCATCAAACACAACGTCCCTGCTGAGGATTACTCTGGACTCTGCTGATGACCAAATTCTATATCCCTTCACTCCATCACCATACCCCACAAACACTCCCTTCTTGGCTCTTGGCTCCAACTTCCCTTCACTAACATGATAGTAAGCTGTACTTCCAAAAACCCTTAGAACTGAGTAGTCAGCAGGCTTGCCTGACCACATCTCAAATGGTGTCTTGAGATTGATTCCTGTGTGAGGACTCCTGTTGATTAAGTAGCAAGCTGTCTTAACAGCTTCTGCCCAAAATCTCCTTGATAAACCAGCTTGAGAAAGCATACATCTTGCCCTCTCCGAAGAGTTTGATTCATCCTTTCACTACTACACCATTCTCACGAGGTGTATTCTTATGATGATGATGTCCGGCAATACCTCATTTGCACAAAATGAATCAAAATCCGTCCGGTAATTCCGACCATTATCTCATACGAAGCTTCTTGATTTTCTTGCCTAACTGATTCTCCACTAGGGCCTTCCCACTTTGCTTGAAGTTCTTGAATGCATCACTTTTGTTCTTCATCATCACCACCCAAGTCATCCTTGAATAGTCATCTATGAATGACACAAAATATCTGTGACCACCCAATGACTCAACTCTTGATGGACCCCAGCGAATCGAATGGATATAATCAAGTGTTGCCTTTGTGTTGTGCAACCTCGCTGAGAACTTACTACGTGCAATTTCCCAAACACACAATGTTCACAAAAGTCCAGATTCTTGACCTTATATCCCCCAAGAAAACCTGCTGAAGAAAGAACCTGCATACCCCTTTCACCCATGTGACCAAGTCTCATGTGCCATATATGAGTCTCATTGAGATCGGTGAAGCTGGCTGAGATGCAACAAAGAAGAGTGATGTTGAGATCTGATAGATCCTTGTAATATATACAAGGTTCCCTCTTGATGCCTTTGAGGACTACAATTGAATCTTTAAAGACATTCAAATTGCCCACCTTCACCCTTGAAATTGAACCCTCTTTGTCATCCGGTAGACTAAGAGATACCAAGTTCTTGGTCATCTGTGGAACATGTCTTACATCTTTCGAGTGTACAAAATTTACCATCCTCTGCCCTTAACTTTCTCGAGCCAATTCCACAACTTCTGACCTTCTTTGTTGGCCATATAGATTTGACCACCATCTATCTCGCTCATAAGTAGAAAACCACTCTGTTTGGACAAATATGGTAGGATGCTCCAGAATCAAGTATCCACACATCATTGTGGTGTGTAGAATCCCGCAACTAGAACCAGATCCTCATCGATTGCTCAAGGTAGCTAAAGCTGCTGTGCTGCGAAGTGCCTTCCGCTGCTTTCTTCTTCCTTGGACAATTGGACTTCCAATGTCCTGCTCTTTCTGAGAATTCTGAGACATCAGTAGACTTAGGACCTTTGGACCACGACTTCTTTTTCTTCTTCCTGTCCATATCCTTTTCCACTATTGTTGCTAGCTACTAGCCCAATGAACATTTGTCTGCTCCAGTGACCTTGTGTCTAAGCTCCTGGCATGTAAGGCGGACCTCACATCCTCCAAAGCTCTGTATCCTTTCCAACTATGAAAGAGCGCACAAAGTTTTCATATGATGCCGTAATGACACCAACGGGATTAGGGCTGCATCTTCATCTTCAATTTTAACATCAATATTCCTTAAATCAAGCAATATTGTGTTTAATTTGGTCCAGATGTTCCCCTCGGTGGACTTCCTTCATGCATCTTCAAACCGAACAACCTCTGTTTCAACAACAACTTGTTGGTCGGTGACTTGGTCATATCTGAGCTTTCAAGCTTCTTCCACAACTTTTTGCTGCGGTGTCTTCCTCAAAGAACCTCGATGATAACATCATCGAGATAAGCACAACATGATGGTTGAATGTGCTTTCTCTTCCGTGATGGCATAATCTGGCTTTGACTGTATTTGGTTTGTCGATAAAGGATTCCACAAACCCCTTTGTTTCAACGATTGCACGATCTTGATTTGCCCACAGACCAAAGCTGTTCCTTCCTCAAATTTATCGATTTTTACGCCATGCCGACATCTTTCCTTGCTAAAGATCACAACTTTGTCACAGATCCTAGCACCTTTGTCAAGGCCTTGGTGAAGACGAAGTTGATCGCATGCAGATTATTTTCTCGAGAACCTGCCTCGATACCACTTGTTGTAAAGCGGATGGAGATAACTTCGG
The DNA here is from genome assembly GCA_026214975.1 of Gentiana macrophylla. NCBI lineage: Eukaryota > Viridiplantae > Streptophyta > Magnoliopsida > Gentianales > Gentianaceae > Gentiana > Gentiana macrophylla. Next base: position 24,118,869 of record CM047806.1, read on the forward strand.
ATGCAAGAAAGCGAAGCGAAGCAATCAAACATAAACAATCAAAGAGAAAGCGAAACAAGAAGAACGAGATTTTAACGTGGAAACCCCTCGGTGGGAGAGGTAAAACCACGGGCGGAAAAGAGATATTTTATTATGCAATCGAATTTTCTGATTTCAACACACACGGATAATGAGACAACAATGTATTTATAGGCACAAATCCCTAAACCCTAGCCGCCAGAATCTTTGTCTACGATTCGCCATAAATACCCTTACACGTGTCCTCCTTTTAATGACATCAGATATTGTGTCACATAATGTAATTAACAGATGTGGGACCTGCTTTGTATTCAAGTACTCAGCAGATTGTCACCTCGCCGATAGTCACCTGCTTTGAACCCTCGATGAGACTCCACCCTATCGATGCACGTGAATCGAACACACTTCTCATTGCCCATCACACACCGAGCTTCTTGATTGGTTCCACCTGGATCAGAGTTTAAGTCACTTTATCGACAATTTAATTTTCGTAAAATGACACGTCTGCTATTTTCTGAAAATCGGAATATTATACCATACTCTAACGGGTAGGGTCGGATTGATATCCACGGGGTTGGATCGAAATTGTCATCCCTGATGGTCGTAGGGAAATGATATGAGCACGTGTTGATAAAAAATCCATAAAATAATATTTCTTATCCATATTACATTATCCAGCCGACTTGACCATCTTTTTCAGTCTGTATTCAGAAAGAATATATTTGTCTAACTTGAACACTAGGAGGTATCTCTCCTATGCTACCACAAACTAGATCATACATGTTAGTTCTTCTTTTAAGTCAACAAATTTATTCAATAATAATATTCCCTACATATTTGTGTTGACATATGTTTGGATATATACTTGAAAACAAGTACCTGATATAACGAGTGTATATATAGATATAATAATGAATGAAGTACAATAATGTAACAATTTGGATTTGTTTAAATGTCTCAATCAATTTTCTATGCACCATTACTTGTTTTATCCACAATTATCAATTTTATATCACTTCTACGGGTTTTGCGTGCATAAATGATTAGGTATATTTTATTTGAGACACATTAAAAATATTGTTATTATTTAAAGCATTGAGGCCAAGTGATATAAAATTGGCTATTCAATAATTAATGATTGCAAAACAATAAATTGTTACGTGTGAAATGTATTTGTTGTTCGTGTTATAACATGTAAAGAATCTAGATGCAAAAGAGTTAATTACCAGATGCAATCTAACAGTAATAATCAACAGAAAAATAACATAAGAAGAACACAAGATTTAACGTGGTTTTCGGTGTTGTGCCGACTACTCCACGGACAGAAAAGAGATATTTTATCATGCACTGAATTTCAGACAGATTACACACACTACAATGATCATTACAATTGGTATTTATAGGCACAGATCCTTAAAACCCTAACCGCCAAAGGATCTTTGTCGGATTACCATAAATGCCCCAGATGTGGGTCCCTCTGCTGGCCCAACTCAGCTGATCAATACCCAGATGTAGAACTCAGTTGTATTCAAAAACTCAGCCAAACCTCAAAGAAATTCGACACCATAAGAAACTCAAAGAGACTCCACCGGTGACTTTCACCGACTTGAATACACTTACTCGGTGACCATCACTCACCGGTGACCATCACTCGGTGATTTCCAGGATTAGTTTTACTGGGATTTAGAGATCAAGTCATTTTGCTGACAACTCGGAAAATGAGCAATACACAGAAATAATATACATCTCATCCACCGAGTGATGAGTTTTGTGGTCCATATTTATATATTGATTTTTTTATTTTAAAATTTGATAATGTATGGTCTAAAAATGTTCTGTGTATTTTTTATATATAGTTTGTATGTGCCTAAATCATCATCCTTTGTTACTCTTACTACATCATTCCCTATGTATAAGCATGGTGATGTGAAACTCGGTATTTTTATGTAAGATCTTCTTTTAATTTGTAAATTGTAACTTGTAAGTGATTCTTTGGCTTTAACAAGGGAAACCAACTTTTTTTTTAATAAACAAGTCTTTTATTGACGAATGGAGAAATTTTATGTACAAAGTCCTATCTTGACCATTCTTTAATAAAAAAAAAATAGACAAAACATAGTCTCGCTTTCTTAAAACCTATGAGTGCCGAACCTTATATTTCCAAAATTTATAAACCCCAAGATATTTACAAGAAGATAAGTGGAATCAAAGTAGAGAGAGTTTATGTCGATCTTCTCAACTAGCAACAACAAATGTTTGTCTTTGCCATGAAAAATGCTCCGGTCGCTTTGCATATTCCGATCCCCGCGATTCCATCCGATCTTGGTAGAGTGCTCCAAACAGTCCTAGACTTCAGAATTCATGTTTTTCCACCACTTGAAGATCAATTAGTTCGTGACCATGGGCGTCACTGAGCCTAGGCCAATAATGTCACGACTTACGTCACCCTTCAAAACTGACATCTTTAGAACCCCGTTTTATATCTTTGTCGCGTATTTTTAAATATGATTTTATTTTACTTAATTTTTGTTGGAGAAAATGTGGAATTGAATTAAAAATGATTTTATAATCATTTTATTCAGTGACTTTGTAAGCGTATTTCGGATATATTCTTGTATAGAATATATGTAATGTTTTATTAATTCTGAAAACTACGTGAGTCGTAGATGAATTCAGGATTTGGAATCATTCAATTCGGATAACGAGTGAATGAGAAATTAACGCTTAAAGTCGGTTTGTTGGAAAATTGATGATATGTCATATCGAAACATGAGGCTTAAGTGTGTGTTATGAAAAGGAAAAATGGGAAGAAACTTTTCTCCCACATTGGTTGGAAGAAGGAAAAGAAGCAATATTCATATGATATTGTTTTAGTGTAGTTGGAATAAGAAACCAACATTATACACCGTTCTCTACGCTAAGCGCAGGGTGCAAATCCAATCCGGATTTACCCTTGGCTTGTGCATGCCCGCGTGCGATCGAGTTCGGTTTTGCATTGCAATCTGTTAATTTATTTTCGATCATTGAGGTGAGGCTCATCTGTGAGAGTGAGACTATTCATGTTCCTATCCAACTTTAAGTCGTGATTAAAGCCGAGGCTTTTAGCTTTCCAAGTTCCAACATAATGTCGATATTTGTGACATTCAATTCGAAGTGAGGTTGTTTCATTTCCATCGCTTTTCCATGTCTCTCGCTATGTAAACGAGCTACATGAATGGGAAGAAAAACACATGATACGTAAATACAACACGTAATTGCATACATACATACATTCTTCTACATACTTTGTTCTTGCATCAAGTGAAGAGTTTCAAGCATGTAGAGTTAAATCGTTGTTCGAGTTTGCGATACCGCTTATTACGAAAGGTAATCCGAGAATTCCCGGGAGACAATTTTCGCAAACGGGTACATACCGGGGCAAATTTGTCTTAAGGACGAGTTCGCTCTCGCTCAAATCGTCATTATCCTTTATTTTTTCTTTTCTGTACTTCTTTGTTATTGTTTATCAAGATCAATAAAATTGTTGTTGATTTTATTCGTTTTATTTATTTTAATTATACACGGGTTTAACGACTTAAGACAAATTTTTAGAACAGTGGTTCTAAATCAAACGTGTGTAATCGAAATATTTTTCACGAATATATCATCGTTTTATTGGTTTTGCCTATGTTCTTTTCTTTGAAAACGAATTTGAATTGAAAAGGTTTCGTTGAAATACGATTCTAAAGTTTATCTTACGTCTCGAACGAAATGGCAACCGACGGTCAAGTGACTCCTACTCCCGATGGTGCGCCAAACGGAGACAGACATCCCGAGCTTCATCGGCTCGTGTCTCGTGGTGACACAAACTACTACGCTCTCGGTGCTAACCATGAGAGACCGAGAAGTTCAATGGCTCCAACTTTAAACGTTGGCAACAAAAGATGTTGTTTTACATCACAACACTTGGGCTAGCAAGAATGCTAATCGATGACCCACCCGCCTCACAATGAGAAGATGTTGTTTTAAGGGAAATATTGTGTGAGTACTATTGTGCGGTTTTACACTAAAGGGTGAGCAGATTCAAGACTTAAGTTCACTGATTAGCCGAGTAAATCCGATAGTATTTCACTAAAAGCGGAGTTCAAAGCCGAAGCTACCTCTCCCGATGCAATATTTTTCGCGCTGAATCTCTTCAGAGTGCAGATCTGCATTAATTTCCATTCATGTGGGGATTGTTGGAGAAAATGTGGAATTGAATTAAAATGAATTAAAAATGATTTTATAATCATTTTATTCAAATGACTTTGTAAGCGTATTTGGATATATTCTTGTATAGAATATATGTAATGTTTTATTAATTACGAAAACTACGTGAGTCGTAGATGAATTCAGGATTTGGAATCATTCAATTCGGATAACGAGTGAATGAGAAATTAACGCTTAAAGTCGGTTTGTTGGAAAATTGATAATAATATATCATATGGGCTATTGGGCTTAAGTGTGTGTTATGAAAAGGAAAAATGGGAAGAAACTTTTCTCCCACATTGGTTGGAAGAAGGAAAAGAAGCAATATTTATATGATATTGTTTTAGTGTAGTTGGAATAAGTAACCAACATTATACACCGTTTTCTACGCTGGCGCAGGGGTGCAAATCCAATCGGATTTACCTTGGGCTTGTGCATGCCCGCGTGTGTCCTGCGCGTATTACGAATGCAGCTCGATTTGAAGGTTCACAAATCGAGTTCGGTTTTGCATTGCAACTGTTAATTTATTTTTCAGTCTGCTGAACTGAATCAAGGTTGCTGAGCCAACCTTGAGCCGTCTGCTCAGAGTGAGACTGGTGGGTCATCCATTAGCATTCTTGCTAGCCCAAGTGTTGTGATGTAAAACAACATCTTTTGTTGCCAACGTTTAAAGTTGGAGCCATTGAACTTCTCTGGTCTCTCATGGTTAGCACCAGGAAGCGTAGTAGTTTGTGTCACCACAGACACAGAGCCAGTAGACTGGGATGTCTGTCCTCCGTTTGGCGCACCATCAGGAGTAGGAGTCACTTGACCGTCAGTTGCCATTTCTGTTCGAGACAGAAGATAAACTTTAGAATCGTATTTCAACGAAACCTTTTTCAATTCAGCTCGTTTTTCAGCAAAAGAACATAGGCAAAACCAATAAAACTGATGATATATTCGTGAAAAATATTTCGATTACACACGGTTTGATTTAGAACCACTGTTCTAAAAAATTTGTCTTAAGCTGTTAAACCCCGTGTATAATTAAAATAAATAAAACGAATAAAATCAACAACAATTTTATTGATCTTGATAAACAATTGATTGATCCAGAATATCATGTTGAATCCGTAAAAGAAATCCAAATAAAAGAAAGAAGCCGCCGGCAATGGTAGGAGCAGCTCCGGTAAGCTTCAAAACCTAACTAAAAGTTATTATTTTTTTTGCTGACTGAATTCCTTTTGTGGCTACGCCACGTTTGTCTTTAATTTTTATTTTTTTATTCTTAAATGAAATATTAAAATAATAAATAATTGAAAAGTCAAAATATATTCCACCAATAAGAAATAAGAGAGTCTATTGATGATGGACCAATAGGAAATAAGCCTGTAAAATCCATCTTTTCTTCCACATTGCAAATAGCCACACTTTAATGTAATGGTATGATCATACCATGTTCCAGTTTTCCTTCTGCAGTCATATCTTTTATAATTCACTCTTCCATTTCATGTCACAATAATAACACTACTCATCCAAAGCTTAGTTTCATCAAAACTGCAACACAACATCAAACACACCATAAAATCACGTATCTCTATAGAAAATAGTCTCGAAAAATGTAATGAAATACTAATCATTTACGATCCCATCAAACTCCCCCACACTTGAATTATGCTTGTCCCCAAGCATCCTACTACTCTTGACTAGACCGTGAAATGCAAAATGAATGATGCATGATCCTAACATGTTTTCAAAGCACCAACAATATCCAAAAATGATGCACGTCCAACCTTCTTATCTATCTCAGATGTCATAATTCAAGTCAAATGGTGATCGGACATTGTATACCACACACTAGTATTCATACAACTTACATTATCACATTGATTCACAAATTTTCAAGTGCAAAATCAACAAACCCCAACATGTCCTCACGGATATCGCTCAGTATATTATATGCATAGGGACTATTCACACACCCTCAAAATCAACACACAACCAAGCATTACCATAAGTTTGCATATCAATCAAATCTCCACCACTATACATTCAAATCCAATACACAAATCATGAGGTATTTCACAGGGTTATAACGGGGCTAGGGGACGAGAAAATAAGGTAGGAAAAGGAAAGGGCTAAATTGTCAAGGAGAAAGAATCAATAACCACACCAATTATAACCCAGTCATCAAAATGATCCCAACCGAACGCACAACATGGCTCCAAAACATCACATCTCATAACTCAGAATAGAAGTGCAAGCAATACTTTCCAAAGAAGCTTGCAAAAAATGGCCGAGAACAAGTTACTTCTCCAACATATAAAACACTACTTCATTGTAATCTCATTTTTTAAGTTTTTTTCTTTTCTATTCTTTCATTCATTTTTTTCAACATTCAACCCTTTTATTAAGATCTTGAAACACACCTTCATTACATAATCGTGAGCCATACTTCTAAAAATTCACTTCTAGGTACTTCCTCAAAATTTTATGCAACTATTCATACAATCCCCTTGACAATAGGGTCAACAAAAGAGAGGATATCGTAAGAAAATGCCATAGGTTTAATTTTCGGAGTTTAATCAGAGAAAAAGGGTCCAGGCTAGGACGGGGCTCACTATGAATATCATGTAGGCTAACAAAATTGGGTCTCGAAGGGGTTAAATCTTAGGTGCCTCAATCACTTAAGTGCACTGAACCTGAAAATATGGTCTCAAAATGTATGTCAATACAAATTCTAGAATGACATTGGAATGTGTGGATACCACTCGAGAAGGAAAATATGAGCGAGTGCGCTCTTTGGCAAAGTAAACCACACTTTTAAGTGGATTTCGTTTAGGTTCAAAGATTTTACTACCCAAAACTTATAAACAAGTATTATAAAGTGAGTGTGTATCAATAAAAGCGTGTGCTTACAATGATTCTTCACCGTTTGATTCTTATTATATCACGCAAGATATAAATAAAAGGTCGGTAAAGTGTCAAGCATGTGCATTCTTGGTGCTATGAAGTTCTAAAATGCAACGCTAAATATTTAACATGCTATGTTTTTTTTTTTGTTTGCAAATAATAATGCATGATGTAGTCTAAAAATGGTAAACATGAATGACATCATCTCCCCACATCGAAACATACATTGTCCTCAATGTATGACCAAATGTGGAAAGAAAATGAAATGGGACTCAACTAATATGCTTTATGTATAGTGCTAATGAGATAACTAATATACATGCATTGCGAGTAGTAAGTAGAAGAGGACTTCCCTGAAATTGTGGTGGCATGTGGTACTCCATCCATTGTAATCGAGACATCAATGTCTTCATCTGTCCGTATGCAACATGTCTGTGTATGGTCTATATTCGTTCTGAAGATTTGGCAGCCTCCAACAACATATTCACTCATGAAAAATCAGACACAAATTGGATGTAGAAGTTGCCCCAACGATTTAATATCTGTAGAGACAAAACTGTTGAACGGTATGATCATACTGTTTCACTCAAACCAAACTGATTTCAATATAAAATTTTCAGCCACCAAAGCTATTTGAATGGTATGATCATACCGTTTCACCATTTATCAGGCTGACTGCATTCTTTAACAAATTTGAACTTTGCAAGTCTATAACCCTTCAAACCACTCATCAATTGTCTCCAATAAAAAAATAAAGAATAAACATTTTAAACATTGGGTTGCCTCCCAATAAGCGCGCTTTCTTTAATGTCTTTGGCTAGACATTGGTACCTCGACTATCCATTGTCAAATGGAAGCAGCTTTTCCTTGCATGGTTCTTCAATGAATATTCGAATACGAGCCATCCATTTTTCCATCGCCTAGTAGAATTGGTCGTGCCTTGGCTCTAAGCACTTTTATGAAGTATCTTCCCAAGAAAATCGGAGGCTGGATTAAGGGCCTCTGCATCCAAGTTCATTATAAAGTGGTCAAGGGGAAGACTACTTCTTTCCCGCTCACTTGCACATCCAGAGTTACTTCAAAACTATAAGCACCAATGGCTCATCAATCGTGATTTCCTTCGGGTGACTTTCTTCGTGATTAGACACATCATCCGCTAATTTCTCCAACCCCAGGTGAATTTCTCCACCTTTTTCTTGATCATCATTGTCATCATCATTATCAATCTGTGGTGTTGGATCAATCACGGGACAATCATCTTCATCATCATACCATATAAGAGGAGAGGGTGTTTTCAACTTTTGTTCCTGAAGCCGATCCACTTTAGTTTTCAGCTCACCAATTTGTCTTTGCATTTTCTAAATCCAAACAACATGCTCTTCTTTGAACTGCGAAGCCTCTTATGCCAACTCTTGAAGAGGTTTCAATTCGATTTGGATTATCTGTGCAATAGTGGTAGAAAAGGTCTTTATAAGTTCTTCTAAAGTATTACCCGGATTAGAAACTGTAATTCTTGTTCACTAGGCGGCTCGAAAGTAGACCAGTCCTGAGACGTTTGTTAGGCACCATAGTTGAAATTGGATTGGTCATTCCATCTTGGATTGTACTCGTGTGGGTAAGAAGTGTGGCCCAATCTTGATGGTTCGGCTGACTGGGATAATATCTTTCCTCATACAAGTTGTTCACCCGGTGTCTGTATTGATCATGATTCACCATAGGACTTGTGTAGTTGTAACCTGACATGCTTGCAAACAAGGGCAACTCAGAAAAAAACAAAAAAAAAACTATATACAAAATTTCAAAAGAAATAAATCACTTAACACCGTTCCGCGGCAACGGCGCCAGAATTTGGTGGGTGTCAAACCGCCAAAGATAATTTACATACTTCCTATAACGAGTATAGGGTGTGCAGGATAGTCTCCACAGAGAACGACGGATTTATTTCTCTTAAAATCGACAAAAGACTGTTGTTGGTATTTTTATAAACTAATTACTAATAAAACTAAGTAAACTAAGAATTTGAAAATAAATAAAAGAAATGTTCCAGTTAAATTAATTATATCCACCTCGATCAACTCAACCGATCACAGATGCAAAGATGACTCGTTAATTCATTGATAAACCGGTTATAGTTACTGGCACGCGCCAAGTAATCAATTTCTCCTAATTTTGATAATCAGGACACGGTCACTAATTACCATCTAACCGAAAGACACCCCTAGACACAGTCATAGTAGTTTGGTGTTCCAGCAGCACTACAATCTGAGAGACCCAAATTCTGAATATTAACGCACACGCGGGTTAATTTTAATTCAGATTATTCATCTTTATGATAGCGGATATTCACAGATACGAACCGAAAACCTCATATCATGTGCTACTTTTATGAAAATCACAAAACGAATATGAATTTGTTATTTCATCTAGCAAACGATTCAATGATTAAATTAATTATCTCGCGAAAATAACCAAACTAACCATTAATCATAGAGACAATTGATCAAAAGATGAATAAATATCAACAAATAAAATGAGGAATAAAACTCGATTTGATCTCATAGTTGCATCAATCAAGGCTTCAATAATAAATTAACTGGAAAGAAAATAAATTAAGAACTCACCATAAAAATTGATTGATCCAAAATATCATGTTGAATCCGTAAAAGAAATCCAAATAAAAGAAAAAAGCTGGCGGCAATGGCAGGAGCAGCTCCCGTAAGCTTCAAAACCTAACTAAAAGTTATTATTTTTTTTGCTGACTAAATTCCTTTTGTGGCTACGCCACTTTTGTCTTTAATTTTTAATTTTTTATTCCTAAATGAAATCTTAAAATAATAAATAATTGAAAAGTCAAAATATGTTCCACAAATAAGAAATAAGAGAGTCTATTGATGATGGACCAATATGAAATAAGCCTGGAAAATCCATCTTTTATTCCACATTGCAAACAGCCACACTTTGATCTAATGGTATGATCATACCATGTTCCAGTTTCCTTCTGTAGTCACATCTTTTATAATCCACTCTTCCATTTCATGTTACACATAATAAAACTACTCATCCAAAGATTAGTTTCATCAAAACTGCAAAACAACATCAAACACACCATAAAAGCACGTATCTCTATAGAAAATAGTCTCGAAAAATGTAATGAAATACCAATCATTTATGATCCCATCATAGGTTTTCTGTTATAACATGATAGAGAATCCAGATGCAAGATAGATAATTAACAGATGCAATCTAACAGTAATAATCAACAGAAATAACTGAAACAAGAAGAACACAAGATTTAATGTGGTTTCAGACGTTGTGCCGACTACTCCACGGACAAAAAAGAGATATTTTATTATGCACTAAATTTTAGACGGATTACACACACTTTCCAATGATAAAAAAGTTGGTATTTATATGCATAGATCCCTAAACCCTAACCGCCAAGAATCTATGTCGGATTGCCAAAAATGCCCCAGATGTTGGATCACTCTGCTGATCCAACTCAGCTGACCATTGCACAAATGTATAACTCAGCTGCACCCAAAACCTCAGCAGACCTTCAGCAGTATGCTGACACCTGAAGAAACTCAGCAGACTTCCCAGCTGACTTTCACAGACTTGGATACACTTCTGAGCTGAGCATCACTCAACTGACTTTCAGATTAGTTCTACCACATGTAGAGTTTAAGTCACTTTGCTGACAAATCTCCACCTTGACTTGAACTCTCATTCACGGTCAACCAGATTGCATAAACAGATGTACTTGTACCAGATGCATTCGTCAATGCCAGATGTATTGCATCAGACATTACTCCACGTAATCCACTCACCGACCGCCTTCAAATTTGAGCTTCTAAATTTTCAGATTATAAGCTTTGAATATTCAGCAAGTCCAGACACAACTGAAACTTGCTCTGTTGAACCATCTTAGTAAACATATCAGCAGAGTTATCCTTGGAGCCGATCTTCTTCACTACAACCATTTTCTCATTTCTCAGAAAATGATACCTTACATCATTATGCTTGGTTCTCTCATGATGAACTCGATCCTTAGCTAGACAAATTGCATTGAATTGTCACAATAAATCTCTCGCTTGATCCCGATGTAGCCTCAAATCACCGACTAGCCTTTTCAACGAGATACCTCCTTGGTTGCTTGAAGAAGAGCCATATATTACGCCTCGGTGAGTTGATAAAGCCACTATTACTTGAAGAGTTTCATTCCGGTGACAACCGAATTTCCCAATGTGAAAACATAACTAGTCATTGATTTCCATCGCCCACATCACCGTGATAATCAAGCATCACAAGACTCGTGATCGGACATTGAGTATCACCTTCATTAATGAGACCAACATCGCTTGTACCTCCGAGGTACCGAACATTCTTTTCACAACTTTCCAAGTGTTCCTTTCCAGGTTGAGCCATGAACTGCGACAACACCGATCGCTCGAGCCAAATCGGGCCTTGTGCACACCATGGCATACATCGACTACCAATTGCACTAGTATAAGGAACTTTTGACATATACTCCTTCTCCTCTCTTGATTGTGAAACATATACGTAAAAATATGCATTAGATGCCATTGGAGTATCTATTGGTTTTAAACAGACATGCCAAATCGCCAATATCTTATGTATATTGTTGAAATAGTGTCCTAAACCAAATCGGGTTGGACCGGATCTGACCAGGTCGGATTATTTCTACTATTTCTTTATCTTTATACATATATTAAATGGATTTTCTGTTGTTATATATTCTGTTCATTTATATGAACCAATTTGTGATTGTATATAAGATAACGTCCTCAGTGTCAAAAGCGTGAAAGAGAAACAATGATAGTGATTATGGTTGATGAGATCTCGATTCACTTTGAAAGGTTTGATACTTAAATTGTTGGTCCCTTGAAAAGGCTTTGGTTAAGCTTAGGGGGGGTGGTGAATAAACTTAACACTTAAAACTTTTGGAGTTAACAAACTCAAGAACTTCAAGAAACTCGCCGATACTTCAGAGGTCTCTTTGACACTCGATGAGTTCATCGATCGTTGAGTTTATTGAATTTGTGTCATGGAAATATATCAAAAATTAAGCCTTTTACTTGTTGTTAAATATGATACCAAGTATTAGATACTCAGTAGTGTATGTGTGTGATTCAGTTGCTAGTTTCAGTAGATTGATGTGCTAGATAAACTAAATGCAGAATATAAATGCAGAAAGTAAGTAGGCAGATTTTATAGTGGTTCCAGTGGTGTAATCTCGTCACCCACTCTTCTTCTCGTGATGTTGGAGGTAATTCACTAAGGATTCTTGAGGTAGTTGTTACAAAAATCCCTAAGTTGCTTGTCCTTCACCAATAACTATGGCTTCACAAACTGAACACTTGGAACATGTAGGATTGCTGCTCCAAAGTCTTCCACTAGTCCTTGATGGGTAGGATTGCCTTTTCACCAGCTCCCCCACAAACAACAGTCCTTGACACAACAGTGCTTCACTGTCTTCAGTAGATTCCTTGTAAAAGAAAGTTTGAATCAAGTAAGTGATTCAACTTTCAAAGCAACTTGATCAGGATGATATGATCAGCAGCTTGAGGTCTTCAAGTGTGTAAACTTGATGTAGCTTGAATGCAGATTACACTTGAAGAATTGTACTGGATCAGTAGCCTTATGCTCAGTAGGGTCAGCAGGGTGTTTGATCGATTTAAATCTGATAGCTCAAGATGGATCCTTATTTTTCTTCAAAAATCATCACTTGTATCTGAGTTAGGAGTCCTCTATTTATAGGTAGAAATCCTTGTGACTTATGTTTGAAATTCAAACATAGCCGGATTTGTCTCCATCTTGACTTGCTTTTTCTCGATCGTTTCTAGTAATCGATAATCGCCTGATTCCTTTTGACAGCTTTTACAATCATGTCACCCTTTGACTTGTATCCATTGGATAATGGTCTCGAATCTTTCCAACGTCCCTTTAATCTTAACCATTGATTTGTTTTATAAATCGAGAGGTTGTTAGCCGTCCCTTTCTTTGTAATCTTCCAATGTAGCCTTTGATTAAATCGAATATGTGTCCAAAGAGTTTATGAGAACATAAGTCTGGCGATATACACATTAGTAAGTGATCCATAATTTGTCGTGTGTTTAAAAACACTTCAAATTAATCTGTCTTTTATCTAACTTTTATTTATGAAGTTAGATTACACCTTTTGCACATAACTAAGTTCCAATTATCACTTAACTTGTGGAACTTAGACTTGTATGTACACAAGGTATATGTAATCGATTTAGGTCATCTGCACTTCCCTAAATTTCGATTCCATATCCTTGACTTTAAATACTAAGTTTGATCCCTTAGCTTTCAATAAGCGAGTTTGAGCCTCACTTTCAGCTTCTTCAAAGAGGTTCCCGATTAGTCTAATGACTCGGCTACCCCATTGATCTAGACTAGTCTCACGATGTAAGTCACCGACCTTTTACAAAGTGCTTGTTTGATCAAACCTATACAAGATCAAACTCTAATAAAATTATACATTTGATCTAGACATCTTTTTGCCTTTGCTCTATAACAGATAGTCTGGCACTCATCACTAAAACTTAGAAATAAGTCCAACATAAATATCTCTAGTCGTATGTGCTATTAAATGGGACATTAATAGTACAATTAGACTAAGCACGTATAAGATGTCTTCTATCTTATTGAAGGTAGGGATAGATCTCGTCTATCGAAGTGTAAAGACACTTGGACTGAACATGGACGTGTATTAGAGAATACGTACATTAGATTGACCTACTTACATTGTTAAGTGTTGCACTATGTGGCGGTTGTGTAATTATCCTAAGACCGGAGTCTTCAAGGCATCACGGTGTGGATTGTCATGCTATGACACTATTGAGGTTTCCCCTAGCCACGGGGCGATCATGCGGTAGTGATTGGGTGTGATCCTGAAGCATGCGTAGGATTCATGTTGTTCGCTTGGAAATCGCGCACCTTATTAGCGAGGGTGAATATCCGAAAGGACCTTCTTATAAGGAATGTCTTACTCTCATGATTCTTTTCAAAGTGAGAGTAAATGAGTTACTTTGAGAGAGCATGATATCCAGATTATAAAATACGGTCGTTGATGCTTGACACTCGACGCACGACGACCGTATGGATATTATTATAGCGATATGATTCTATTTACACGGTAACCGCTTTCACATAAAAGGTAGTAGTCATTGCATTTGACTCTTCCGATGATCGGGGTCACGGTATGTTGCTGACGCTATTCCGTGATCGTTAGGTATGAAGGAATTTTTATAATTTGCATTTTGTGTCTGCGGCCAACATATTTGGAAGCCTATCGGGTTACACACATAAGAACATCTAGCCGGATTAAAATGCGGTTATAGTGATAACCAAATAAAGAAAGTTTTATCTCGACTATAAAGTGTTATAGTGATAAATTAATATGGTGATATTTATTTATTATGAATAAATATAATACACGATATTAATTATGTTGATTAATTAAATATAATTATAACTTATATGCATATGTTCGAATATATATATATACATATATATATATATATATATATATATATATATATATATATATATATATATATATATATATATATATATATATATATATATATACATATGTATATATATATATACATACATATATGTGATATACTTGTATTTTGCAAATTAATTAATCATAGCATTATATTAATTAAAAATATCCCGAAGCCAATTAAAGGCTACATAGGCAGATTTAATGTGTATAAGATACACTTGGATTGTGCAATTTAATTAATAAGATGACCATATATTAATATTGGATATTAATCGATTTAAGATAAATAGATTTATGGTAATAAGATAAAGATAGTCAATATTAGATATTGACAATATCTTGAAAATATTTAATATAAGATATTAAATTAAATGAGATAAATCATTCAAATGTATTTTCCTTATTAGGATTATGTTTTCTTTCTCCTTAATCTATTAGGAAGGTAATCCTAATCAGATTGGGATAGCAAAAGGGCGCAGTTACCCTATAAAAGGAGAGAATTGGCTAACTCTTTTCAGACATCACAATTTCAAGAGACTAATAGTTTCTTGTGAAAATTAGAGAGCTTCTAGAGAGAGATTTTGAGAGAGAGAAAATGTCGGTCTAGCAACCGAGTTTTTTGGTAGCAATCCATGATGAGATTCCGCGGGCTATTCGTGTGGATCACCGGTAGAGGCCGAACACTGGGCGGCTCCGTGCGAAACTACAATCGTAGACAAAGTGTCGATCCAATTGGATCAACCAAGGTATTATCTTGTCTACTTCTTTTATGCTTGTTTCTTAAATGAAGTCGATCCCGATTGAAAGGAAATTTTTTTGAATTTACTTGTGTGCCCGCGTAGATTTCCTAACAAAGTGGTATTAGAGCGAGTTTGAGATTAAGCAATAAGCATGTTAATTTGCGTGATAATTAAATAAGTTAGATACAAGATCTAGATTCGCATAACAATAAACAAAACAAAAATAGTTCGGCGGTGGGGATGCTCGGTCGACATGTGGCGCCCACCTTGAGATTTCCGGCGGCGTTGGTCGCCCGTGCGTGGTTGGCGTCGGCCGAAAACTCTTGATGGACCCCAAAATTTGTTTTGTTGTTTTATGATCTTTATGATACATATATATCTCTTTGTTTAGTTGGTGTCATGTGCTAACTAATGGCTCAAATAGTTTGGGGCCATTGGAATGCCACATGACATTAAATAATATTGACATTTCCAAATTTTGTTCGGACATAGATGACCTTTTTCAAAATATTGATTTTGGAAAAGCTGCAGTCTGGCCCTTTTCAAAATTTTAGAAAGGCTTGATTGATGCCTTTGGTCTTCAAAACCAAATGCATCCCTTTTGATTAAGAATCAAAAAGAAAAGAAACTAAAGAGACTGAATTTTAATTTTGACTTACTTTTAGAATAGTTCTAATTAATTAAAATTAAAATTGAAATCATTTTGAAATTAATCGATAATTTTATTTTGATTAAAATTATTTAATTAATTAAATATTAATTAGTTAATTGATTGGATAAAATTATTTAATTGATTAAACGTTAATCGATTAATTAAGACGCAAGTTGTTAGTTTTAATATTTATCTTTTCATAAGATTTTAATAGTATGAATTAGATATTATGTAGATATAATATGTTTATATATGACTCCGATTGATCGCTAATCAATCACCAATAGGATATATATGAATGATTTATTTTTCGTTGGTTTAAATATTGTCCTAAGTCGTTATGAAGAACGTGACCTAGTTTATTTTCTACATTATCCCATTCCCATTAGCTCCCTCCC
This sequence comes from Gentiana macrophylla, assembly GCA_026214975.1. Taxonomy (NCBI): domain Eukaryota; kingdom Viridiplantae; phylum Streptophyta; class Magnoliopsida; order Gentianales; family Gentianaceae; genus Gentiana; species Gentiana macrophylla. The sequence goes on from CM047806.1 coordinate 24,135,354, forward strand.
CCGCAGCGGCAAATGTTGTATAAATTTATTAGATAGATTTTATTTAACAAGAATGGAGCGGAAGATGGAGACAAAGAAAGAAGAAGAAAGATCCCATTGGAGAATGGCGCATTAAAGATCATATTGGCGGTTGCAGCTACCCTTAGATTGTGACCCGCGGTTTCGTCAGTTTGTATTTGAAACCGCACTTAGGAAAAGTCAATGATCATTCCAGTTACTTTACGCATGTATTTATTTTGTACTTGTATTTATTTTATATGATACGATAGATGCATGACTAGGCACGATCTAGATAAATGTGTACGATATATATCTATACAGATAGATATATTTGATGAGACCATGATTAAAATTAATTAAGTGAATTAATTTACATAAATACTTCCACAACAAAAATCAAGCCGAAATATTGTCTCCCAATATTATAACGACGGTGAAGAGCCCTTGTTTGGATCCAATCGATCGACCACCGCCGGGAGTCTCGGTATATCGTTGTTATTTAGATATGATGATCGTATATGAGATCTCGTGAATATTGGGTTATGACTTGATTAAAATTTTGCGGTGATTGACCACCGTCAGGACCGTCTAATTTTAGAGACAAGGGGTTGACTAACACATAGTGATGTGTATCGTCAAAGAGTTGACTATTGGTAAAGAGTTACCTACCTTTCGAAATTATTTTGGTTGATCGACCACCGTCGGGAATCGAGGTAACTAGATTGGATCTCAGCCACTAAATTTTTTTGTAAAATTCTTGAAAGTCAATTGGGAGTTGTTGATTAGTGGGAGCAAAATCATAAACCATGAGACCATTTTTGATTTTGCATGTATAAAAAACAACACTCTTTTATCTTTATTTTAAGTTGTAGTTTTTAGCAAATTGTTATATTTATGTGTTTTATTCTCGATTAGTAAAACCAAATGACGACTCTTACCTTTTGAGAAACGTTCTCAAGTATGGTTAAGTAATTTTAATCCTTTTTAAATAAGCAATGACACGAGCAACCCTGTTATAGTAGTTAGAGACAAAGAGACTACGTATTTTATGGAGTGCTCCAAGACTTTAATTATTAATGATAACGGAAGCTCATGATATGATAAAATCACTTGAAATAAGTTTCAACGAATTAATCATGCATTAGATATGATCTAATATGATCATTCTGTCATACGATGACAATTAATTCAAACTTTGGATAAGAATGACCACATCGAATTTTGGAAAGGTTGTTTTCAAAATTGTAAGATTTAAGTATCGACTTATTTCTTTAATCATTGCTTGAAAGTTAATTAAAAAGTTCATGTTTTGAATATGATTCAAAAGCCAAATAAACTATCTAATAAACATTGGATTTTCTTTATGAAAGGAAATTGAAGACATAGCTCTTGTGATTTTCCTTAAGGCCCTGTTTGGATTGAATGATTTGAAGGGAAAGGAAATGATATGATTTGGACGGATTTAAATTTTGGTGTTTGGATTGTTTTAGTTTGAAAGAAAGGAAATGAGAGTAAGGGAAAAGGAGGGATAAGGTTCTTTATAACTTAGGTGGTCTCATTTCCTTCCAAAACAGGTGAGAAACGGAAGGAAACAATGCATTTTTCTTATAAATGTACTGACAATCCTTGTATCTCTTTCCTTGCTGTCTAGTTCTATCCAAACACTCAAAATAGACTTCACAATCCCTCTTTCTCCTCTCCTTTCTTTTTTGTTACTATCTTTCCTTTCCCTTTCTACGTAAATCCTTCAATCCAAACGGAGCCTAAGTCTTATGAAGACTAAAACTAAGAAAAATTTACGAGTGCTTAAAAGGAAAGTTAGGGCATGTGCTTAAATAGAGAACTTATTGAAGTATCTATTCTAGGCAAGTGTGTTGAGATAAATTTATCTAAGTTTAAGTCAACTCTTAGATATATGATATCTCGCGAGAGTGATTGAATTAGAAATATTAAATACGGAATACACTTAGATATGAAAGTGGAGCAAACGTTGCGACATTTTCGGTATTGTATTCCGAGTCTCGTAAACTGATAAAGGAACTAAATAAATGTTTTTGTGTTCCGGTTCTTATGAAGAACACGAGATCAGTTGAGTGTTAGGATTTAGTAGACATCTTCAATTGTAAGGAACAAATGTTATTCGATAAAGTTGAACGGTCACTATATCTAACATGCTAGATTACGATCTCTATATAGACGATATAAGTGATGAAATCTCAACTAAGTATTTGTATGGTTGTTATCCTTAATATTTGGTGGTCGTTTCTAGACATAGTCTCTATGAAGGGAATCGTGTGATCTCGATTTCATTCGATGACGTCTGAACCATGTGGTTATGAATTATGTGGGTAATACGTATTTTATCTAAATATTACTAAAATAACCTTATATGAAAAGGTTATAAAATCTAGAAAGCTGTCTAAAGCCTAAACATACCGATGTTTGCTGGCTCATGACAATTAATGCCACAAATAATCTGCTTATCAATCTCAATGACTATGTTTAGAAATAAGTCAAGTGTACTCAGTGAAGTGCGAAATTCGGAAAGCCCAAAAAGTTTGAGCTAGTATGGACATGAGATTGATGATCTACTTAGGAATTAATCTTCAATTGGATTGAAGCAAGTAATACCTGAAGGGTGTTTCAGAAGTCTTCTGAAATAGAATCAGATTCTCCCTTGAAGGATACCATCTTTGGGATACGCAATTAGATTGTGTTCCTAAAATGGAAACAACACTTTACATGATAAATGTGTGACGTAACCCATGCGAAGTATCCCTTACGTGTTTCGGGATAGTGCCCTTATACGATACATATACTTAACCAAGTTCCAAAGAATAGAGGTTGAATGAATTACATATCAAATATGGAATCAATGACATCAAATCCATCTTAACCGATGATTTATGGTTGTCGTGTTTCTAGCAAGCAGGAAGTGTCAGAAAAGCTTAGAGCCCAGTATGACATATGCAACTTTGTGGAATATATTTGCAAGTGCGTTAGATATCATTCATCCACGGAGCAAAATGTTTGTCTCCAAACATGCTGTCTTCTAGAGGAAGTGTTTCTTCCAAAAGAAACAGTGGGAGTAAATTTAGATCTCAAAAGAGTTTGAGAACCACAAAGAGATATTCAACCATTGGAACATGAGCAGACGCCGTATAGCGATAAGGTGTAAGACACTGCTCAGTGCATATAAGTACTATATGAATCTGCAGATAACCACACGCCTGGAAGGGCTACTGGTATATTCATCCGGAAGGATGAAGATCTCACGACTTATGTAGGAATTCTTGAACGGCAAGATTAAGGGACATGGCTAGAAGCCATAGTATTTGAAGCAGATTCCATGAGTGACAGCCGGGTTATGAACCTAGTATGTCTTACCTGAAGGGAATATCCCTAAAAGGTGTAGCTTGTCTTTATGAAAGACTGACATGGATGGTAACATGGATTACCATTAAGCTAAGTTGATGGCTAAAGGGCTACGAGGCAAAAACCTTGTAATTACCTTTATGCTACCGGTCGTGCTTAAATCTATTCGAGATAATGCTTGTTGTAGCTACGTATCATGGCTATATGATAGTGTTGAAAACGTTGGGACAAAGGATTGATGTTCATAGACGAAGAACGTGATGTGTAAGCTTATGAGATCCATTTATGGACTCAAACAAGTTTCTCAGATAAGTTCCTTACTTTGATAATCAAAAGAGTTTGATTTAATCAAGAAGAAAGATATGCCTAATGTGCGTAAAGGTTAGTGGAAGTGCTACGGTTTTCGAACAAGGTATTGAATATCCTTTTGGAATCAACACCCCAATTCACAATAATAAGTGTTGGTAGTTCAAGGTCTTTATGAAAGCTCTTGGAATGACAATTCTTATTTTGGAAATAAGAATCTATAGTGATAGATTTGGATACTACTTGATTATCACAGTTCACCCATATAGATGAGATGCTGAAGGAGTTTAGCATAGATCACGTCAAGGAATACTGCTAACCAGTGTTCTTGAGATCTATCTATGATAGGACGTCAGTCCTGAAATGTAAGTGTGAAAGAGATTCTGGTAAGTGTCGAGAATATCCTTAAAAGTGTTAAGGATAGGTTCTTAGTTTATTGAAACTTGGAATTGGATAAACGTAGATATACAGATACACACCCTGAGTCATATGAAGACATTGGGAGCTAAGGTCTGAGTTTGCAGTCACTTTGATTAAGTGACACAGTGAGCTGGAAATGTTCTTAGCTAGAAATCACTGGAGTTTCTACAACTGGGGCCAAAACAGTAATGTCTTGGGAGGCAAGCCGAGCAAAGACACGGATCAGGAGGTTAATTCATGAACCTTGAACGAGTTCTTCCACCTTCACTATATAGCTGATATAGTAAAGGATTTATTGCTTGAAGCAAGGACCAGGGTCTCGTCAGAGATTCATGTGTGTGTTGAGGCGGTTCCCTCTGACTTGGTCATTTGGAGCATGATATGAAGATATTATGAGTCCCCATGGATGGTGATCCGTTCACGCTTAGGGTTGGTTACGAGTATTGCATGAGATTCTTGTGTTTCAACTTGGTCTTGTGTGTACGAGTGATTGGTTTTAGGCCAAGTGGGAGATTGTTGAAATAGTGTCCTAAACCCAATCGGGCTGGACCGGGTCGGATCATTTCTACTATTTCTTTATGTTTATACATATATTAAATGACTTTTCTGTTGTTATATATTCTATTCATTTATATGAACCAATTTGTGATTGTATATATGATAACGTCTTTAGTGTCAAACTGTGAAAGAGAAACCATGATAGTGATTATGGTTGATGAGATCTCGACTCACTTTAAAAGGTTTGATACTTAAATGTCTCTAGTCGTATGTGCTATTAAACGGGACATTAATAGTACGATTAGACTAGCACGTATTAGATATCTTCTATCTTATTGGAGGTAGGGACATATCTCGCTCTATCGAAGTGTAGAGACACTTGACCTGCTTGTGGACGCCAGACAGAGAATGCATACGTTAGGATCGACCCACTTACTTTATAAAGTGTCGCACTACGTGGCGGTTGTGTAATTATCCTAAGACCGAAGTCTTCATGGCATCACGGTGTGGATTGTCATGCTTTGACACTATTGAGGTTCCCCTATCCACAGGGCTATCATGCGGTAGTGTGGGTGTGATACTGAAGCATGCGTAGGATTCATGTTGTTCGTCCGGAAATCGCGTACCCTATTAGTAAGGGTGAATATCCGAAAGGGCCTTCTTATAAGGAATGTCTTACTCTCATGAATCTTTACAAAGTGGGAGTAAATGAGTTACTTCGAGAGAGCATGATATCCAGATTATAAGATACGGTCGTTGATGATTGACACTCGACGTACGACCGTATGGATATTATTACAGCGATATGATTCTATTTACACGGTAACCGTTTCACATGAAAGGTAGTAGTCATTGAATTTGACTATTCCGATGATTGGGGGTCACGGTGTGTTGCTAGACGCTATTCCGTGATCGTTAGGTATGAATGGCATTTTTGTAATTTGCACTTTATGTCTACGGCCAACATATTCGGAAGCCTATCGGGTCACACACATATGAACATCTAGCCGGATTAAAATGCGGTTATAGTGATAACCAAATAAGGAAAGTTTTATCTCGACTATAAAGTGTTGTAGTGATAAATTAATATGGTGATATTTATTTATTATGTATAAATATAATACAAGATATTAATTATGTTGATTAATTAATTATTCATATAACGTATATGTATATGTTGAAATATATATATATATATATATATATATATATATATATATATATATATATATATATATATGATGTATTTTTCAAATTAATTAATAATAGTATTATATTAATTAAAAAATATTCCGGAAGCCAATTAAAGGCTACATGAGGCTATAAATTTAATGTGTATAAGATACACTTAGATTGTGCAATTTACTTAATAAGATTACCATATATTAATATTGGATATTAATTGATTTATGAAAAATAGATTTATGGTAATAAGATAAAGATAGTCAATATTAGATATTGACAATATCTTGGAAATATTTAATATGAGATATTAAATTAAATGAGATAAATAAATCAAAGGTATTTTCCTTATTTTATTAGGAATTTTTTTTCTTTCTACTCAATCTACTAGGAAGCTAACCCCAATCAGATTGGGATAGCAAAGGGGCGCAGGTTACCCTATACAAGGGAGGCTTGGCTAACACTTTTGTACATCACAATTCCATGAGACTAATAGTTTCTTGTGAAAATTAGAGAGCTTCTTAGAGAGAGATTTTGAGAGAGAGAAAATATCGGTCTAGCAACCAGTTTTTTTGGTAGCAATCCATGATGGGATTCCGGTGGGCTGTTCGTGTGGATTACCGGTAGAGGCCGAACACTTGGGCGGCTCCGTGCATAAACTACAACCGTAGACAAAGCGTCAATTTAATTGGATCAACCAAAGTATTCTCTTGTCTATTTCTTTTATGCTTGTTGCTTAAACGAATTCGATCCTGGTTAAAAGGAAATAAATTTTTTGAATTCCGCTGCGTTCCTGCGCAGATTTCCTAACATATATAACCCTACTGAGACAAAAACAACTTCTTTTGACTCCTATCTCTCCAGATCTCCATCCCCAAAATCTTTTTGGCAGCACCCAAATCTTTCATTTCAAACTCAGCATTGAGAAGGTTCTTCAGATTTTGAACATCAGACTTCTTTTCAGCAGCTATCAATATATCATCCATATACAGGACAAGATAGATATTTGATCCATCTTTCAACTGACTGTGATACAAACATCAGTCATATGGACATCTATTATAAACCAAATTGGATCATATAATCACAAACATTTTATACCCATGTCTAGCACCGCTGCTTTAGTCCATACAAGCACCTCTTTAACTTGCATACAAAATCTTCCTTCCCACGAACTTGAAATCCCTCTGGCTGAGTCATGTATATCTCCTTATCTACCTCACCATGTAGAAAGGCTGTCTTCACATTTAACTGCTCAAGTTCAAGATCCTGCTGTGCCACCATTGCTAGTAACACTGATTGAAGTGTGTCGACCACCGTGAGAATATCTCATCAAAGTCTACCCCTTATTTTCGATCGAACCCCCTTGCAACCAAACGTGCCTTATACTTGACCCCTTCGCACCGGCCATTCCTTCTTTCTTTTGAAGATTCACTTGCAAGTGACAACTCTCCTATTAGCTGGATGTTTAACTAGATCCCAAGTCCGATTCTTCAAGAATGAATCCATTTCATCTCCCATGGAAGCAAGCCATTGAAATGATTCGTAACATGTCTTCGCCTCGTATGTGTAAGGTTCAAAACCATCAACTTCTTCTCGCAACTTGAAGTGCATAGCCAACCATATCATCAAAACCATACCTCTTGGGAGGTACCCCAACAATTGATCTTCTAGCCTTGCTGATAGCTATACTCGCTGATCAATGTTCCCTGTTTGATGCTCTTGATCCTTGTTTAGCAGACTGGCTTGGATCAGACTCTGGTTTAGTAACCAGATCAGATGAGTGCTGACTTGGATCAGCTGATTGTTGCATTTTAGCTGACTCCACTTGAAGATCCACCTGCTTTTCAAATTTCTCCGATTCAAAGACTAGTTTTGATTCATCGACCTCCCACCGACGAGTTAATCATAGAATTTTCATCAAAGACCACATCTCTACTGAGTATAACCCTGGACTCTGCTGATGACCAAATTCTATAACCCTTAACTCCATCACCATGCCCCACAAACACTCCCTTCTTGGCCCTTGGTTTCAGCTTCCCTTCATTCACATGATAGTAAATCAGGCTTCCAAAACCCTTAGAATCGAGTAGTCAAGCAGCTTCCCTGACCATATCTCAAATGGTGTCTTGAGATTGATCCCTGTGTGAGGACTCCTGTTGATTAAGTAGCAGGCTGTGGTTACAGCCTTCACCCAAAATCTCTGTAATAAACCAGCATTAGAGAGCATACATCTTGCCCTCTCCAGAAGAGTTTGATTCATCCTTTCAGCTACACCATTCTGCTGAGGTGTATTCCTGACTGTATGATGTTTGGGAATACCCTCATCCTTACATAATGTATCAAACTTTGACCAGCAGAATTCCAGACCATTATCTGTTCTAAGCCTTTTGATTTTCTTGCCTGTCTGATTTTCCATTAGAGCCTTCCACACGCTTGAAATCGTTGAATGCCTCACTTTTGTGTTTCATCATCGCCACCCAAGTCATTCTTGAATAGTCATCTATGAATGACATAAATATCTGTGACCACCCAATGATTCCACCTTTGATGGACCCCAACAATCAGAATAGATATAATCAAGTGATTCCTTTGTATCTTGTATATGCCTCTTGAGAACTTGCTTCTATGTAGCTTCCCAAGCACACAGTGCTCACAAAATCCAGATTTTGGACCTTATATCCCCCAAGAAAACCTGCTGAAGAAAGGACTTGCATTCCTCTTTCACCCATGTGACCAAGTCTCACGTGCCACAACGAAGTTTCGTGGATCGATGAATCGCCGAGGATGCCACAAGAAAGCAGAGCCAGATACAACTGAGCCTTGTAATATATACAAGGTTCCCTTCTTGATACCTTTGAGGACCACAGCTGAATCTTTGTAGACATTCAGCTCTCCACCTTCTCCCTTGAAATTGAACCCTTTGCTGTCCAGTAGGAAAGCGATACCAAATTCTTGGTCATCTATGGAACATGTCTAACATCTTTCAGTGTGCAGAATCTACCATCCTCTGTCCTCAACTAAACTGAGCCAAATCCCACTATCTTGTAGACCTTGCTGTTTGCCATAGAAATATGACCACCATCTATCTGCTCATAAGTAGAAAACCACTACCTGTAGGGACAAATATGATAGGATGCTCCAGAATCTAAGACCAAACATCAGCATGATGTATTGAATCCCCAGCAACTAGAACCAGGCCCTCATCAGAGTGCTCAGCAGCCACAGCTGCTGTGCCAGAATTGCTCTCGTGCTGCCTTCTCTTCTTTGGACAATTGGACATCCAATGCCCATGCTCTTTACAGTAATTATAGACATCTGTGGACTTAGGACCTTTGGAATTAACCTTCTTGGATTTCTTCTTCTGTCCATGCCCTTTCCCACTACTACCGACTACTAGTCCAGCAGCCTGACTGTCTATCCCTGCTGCTTTGTGTCTCAGCTCCCTGGCATGCTAGGCTGCCCTCACATCCTCTAAAGCCACTGTATCTTTCCCAACTATGAAGGACTGCACAAAGTTTTCATATGAACTTGGTAATGACACCAACATAATTACGGCTGCATCTTCATCTTCAATTTTAACATCAATATTCACGAGATCAAGTAATATTGTGTTGGTGATCCAGATGTTCCTTCATCAAACCGTCTTCATGCATCCTCGGACTAAATAAAGATTCGCTTCAAGAAAGAACTTGTTGGTTAATGACTTAGTCATATACAAAGCTTTCAATCTTTGCCTAAAACTTGGCAAATTGTGTCTTTCTCAAAGAACTTCACCGATAACATCATCGGATAAGCACAACATGATGGTTGAATGCGCTTTCTATTCTAGATCGCGTAGACTGTTGAATCGGCATCTCCTTTACCAGATAAAGGAGTCAATAATCCTTGTTGTTTTAACAAGGCCGCATCTTGATTTGCCATGCAGACTAAAATCGCTTCTTCCTCGTAAATTTATCGAATTTTACGTTAGCTGCAGACATCTTTCTTTCTAAAGAATGTAACTTTTATCATGATTCCTAGCACCGTGAAGGTCTTAGTGAAGATAAAGGTTGTCCGCTCAGATGATTCTCTCGAAACCAACTCTCGATACCAGTTTGTTATAACAGATAGGGAATCGGATGCAAGATAGATAATTAACAGATGCAATCTAACAAAGTAATAATCAATGTAAATAATCAAACAAGAAGAACACAAGATTTAATGTGGTTTCCGTGTAGTGCCGACTACTCCACGGACGTAAAAGATATATTTTACTATGCATCGAATTTCCAGACGGATTACACACACTTTCCAATGATCAATACATTTGGTATTTATAGGCACAGATCCTTAAAACCTAACCGCTAAGAATCATTGTCGGATTGCCATAAATGCCTCAGATGTGGACCACTCAGCTGATCCAACTCAGCTGACCATTGCATAAATGTAGAACTCAGGTGCACCTAAAACCTCAACAGACCTTCAGCAGACCGCTAACATCAGAAGAAACTCAACTGACTTCCCAGCTGATTTTCACAGACTTGGATACACTTCTCAGATGGCCATAACTCAGCTGACTTTCAGATTAATTTTACCAGATGTAGTGTTTAAGTCACTTTGTCGATGATTTCAGTAGGACATCGAGTTTGTTCATAGATTTGATGTTTTCTTGTGCTTCCTTTCATAGGACATGCATAGATCTCGGAATAGTTGAGGTGTTGTTCATAGATTTGGTTCATATATAAGGTAAGGAGGTCTCCTATCAAAAACTTGTTTTTATTTTAAAGCGTTCACTTTTACTCATTGTTTTCTAAAGTTATGCATCAAACTGGTAGTTTAGGCTATGTGTATGCAGTGTCGGGTAAATCAGAAGTGCCAAAAATATGAGCTCGAGACCTCGTTCATTCACTTTTTACGACTGGCTCTATCATAGTCATGGCCTAGTCAATGTTTCTCAAATAGTTTTTGTCAGTTATGTACCTAAACATTGTATTTTTCACTATTATATTTTTTTCAGGAAATATACTGCAAATCCTTTTACGTATTATGCTCCAGGTCGTGGAGATATGTTTGGTTGTAAGGCGACTATAGACTTTTGTATGATCACATAGGGTAAAACATGGAATAGAACAAGAATTTATGTGATTTATGTGCTCCTACGTGCTTTATGTGTTTGCCCAAATAGTCTTGGTGATGTACATTTATTAATAGCAATGTATTGTATGAAGTACTATGGTTTTCAATGAATCATGTCGGAGGTATGACTAGTTACCGTGATTTGGCGTGTCACAATAGAGGTAGGGCTAGTCATATTAGTCGTGTTACACCGTGTCCTCATGTTAGGTGGTAGCACATGTTGTACTTTTGGTATTTGGTATTGTTTGTATAGATATAAATAATATGTGACATGTATGTGTAGATAATACAAGAACATGAACATGCTATGTATGTTAATAAAGAAATTGAACAAGTACGTGCAAGATGAACTAAAGTACCCAACAAGACATGTTTCTATGCATTGTTATTAGTATGATTTTAAAGTAGTTTCTAAACTTTATCCTTAAACTGGGTGAAGTAAATTTATGTCATGTCTCCCGGCATTTTACAAACATGAATCATATTTTTTGATCTTCTACTGAGAATCTAGCTAGTGTTTATTCCTTTCTTTTGGAATGAAAATGTACGCAGGTACCAAAAGGGGTTGATTGTGAGGTTGGTGAGCAACCTTAGGATGAAGATCACGGAGTTCTCCATATGTTTAGCCAGTTGTTTTTAGTTTGTTTTCTTTGAATAAGGCATATGTGCCAAGTTAACTTTAGTTGTTCTCTTTTCAGATATGTAGGGTTGTTGTGGATTTTAAATGTTGTATCATTTATTTATTATGTTTGCTTGACCACACTTACATTTTGATGAGTTTAATCTTGGGGAAGACTATGAGGGGAGCAGTCTCTGCATGTTTTTTTTTGTTCCGCGCTCATTATTATTACTCGGCATTATGCCAGGCTTAGATAGTGTTTAGGGTTTCATCAAAGTCACGTACAAACATTCAATTTTTGACTAATGATTATGTATCTGAGAGCGGGGTGTTATAGTTGGTATCAAAGCCTAAATTATGGTAACTTGCGTATAACATTTTGCATAGGATTTGAATTTCTTAGATTGTAATCTCCTGAAGTATATATCTTTTAGGAGTTGTTCATGTTGGTCTGGATATGTTGGTACATAGATTTGACAAGATAATGTTGAATATATTTGGTAGGGCCCCAATAGGCAGGATGTTGTTGGCTTTGATGATGAATATCAGATGATGAGATTTTCAACTTTAAGTGCTTCAAGATAGTTTAAAAAGATGATCTTTCAAGTTTGAATCTTGTCTAAGTCCTAAATCACGGTAGGAATATATGAAGGAATGATTTTATTGTTGGAAAATTTAGTACTTAGAATTTGACAAAGAAGTAGAAAGTCCAAGGCACGTTAAGATCATTGTCTTTTAAAAGATGTTTCGTCCCACTCAAATGTCACTTAGGGATCAATCGAAAATCTCTCCCATGATACAATGGAGGTGTTTGATTCAAACAGTGATTTGTTTGAATCGAACCCAAGGACACTCAAAAAAAATGTTTCTTGTAACTCCCCCAGACCCTGGGCCTAGTAGCGCTAAATGAGTCATAAATGTCCGGTCAATCGCTGCTAGACCGCCGCCCTAGCTTGGTCTAAAAGGGCTAATGATGAGAGTCAACTTTACTATGCCCCGGTGCATGTTTTAACCCCCATTTATGATACTTTTGGCTTGTATTGGGTAGTTTTAGACCATTTATAGGGCAAAACACATTGAGCAATCACTTTGAGGTGAACCGTCACATTGATGGAAAACCTCGGCATTTTACGATGTTTTTGACCCTTTTCGAGCCCTATTTATCTTGTGGGATTATGCTTGGTATATTGTGCTATAGAAATGCAGAAAATAGGTGACTCGTGAGCCCAGAAGATGAGGCATGAGACTTAGAATAGCATAACCGAAGCCCGGGGATGGAACGGATCAAAGGTGGTTGGTGCTTTCACCATCTGCTCACTTTATCTGCATTTTTCTCCCAGATACATGCATTTTATGGGCTTGTGGTCTTCATGAAAGTTGTAGATAATTGAATGAGATTTCCAACGCACTTTGAATCACTCAAATCGGAGCTCTACACGCAGAGATATTGCCCAATTACTGAAGGCCTATCAATGCTGAATAATAACACAGAAGGAATGTGCGCACATTCAGAAAGGTGTGTGCAAATTGGATGGACAGGTTGTATTGTGTGCGCACACCAAGCGGAATGTGCGCACATTAGGCCATTTCAAGCATAATTTTTGGAGCATATATATATCTTTTTGCACAGATTTTTGGGACTTCCTCTACTTTCTACACTTCATAATTCACTCCTTGATCCCCAAATTCATCTCTAAGTCGTAAATCCTTCTCCTCACCCTTAGATTAATTCCTACACTAGATACTACTTCAATTTAGCTTAGATTCTAGCTATAGTTTCTTCTCTACTCTTGGATTTTATCATTTTAGGTCTTCTTCATCATCAATTGACAATGGGTGGTGTTAAAACTTGATGTAATCCGGATTTGCTGCGATTTTGGTAATTAATAGCATCTTTCTTCTTGTTTTATGGCTTCAATTCTTGTTTTGATTGTTATTTCTTGTTTAATGATGAGTAGCTAAACTTTTCATAGCCAAATTATGTGAAAATTGATGAAATCACCTACAATTGATGAAATTGGAAATGAGTAGTGTTTAATTGTTGTTATGTCGATGAATTCATGTCTTAAAACTTGTTCTTAATGCTTGAATTAGCTTGTATACTTAGTTCATGAACTCACACACCACTTTTATAAATGTATGTTGCGAAGGGGTGTGGGAAAAGGGGTTTTAAGATCGTTATTTACAATTGACTGAGTTGTTCAGATCAATTGGGTAACGAGGTTTGTCGGTGTAAATCGAGCGGCTCTAGTTCTTAATCTTGTTTGGTCGATTAAATCCTTAAAGCGGATGTTGAACCGGGCAAAGGTACTAGGTTGTTTGCATGGCGTCTAGTACTATCTTAGGAGTTTGCACCCATGAATGAGTCGATATAAGCATTAGGATGGTTGGTTGGTAGTCTTCATTCCCAAATAATCGATTAGAGGGGCGAAAGTATTCAATTTGATCGTGATTTGGCTATGTCTCTTTCTCTCTTTATCTCTCGTTTAAATATCGTTTTAGCATAATCAAAACCTGAACAAACTTGATTAGCCTAAACTAAGTATGAGAATGACTTTGGAATTCGATTGATTCCTCGTGGGATACGACCTTGCTCTCCACTATAGTGCTTCCGACCCGGTACTCTGCCGGTTAAGGTTGGTCGTTACTATTTTGGTCATCAAGTTTTCTGGCGCCGTTGCCGGGGAGTTAATCGATATCTCATAAGTCGTTTGAAGACTTAGGCTTAGGTTGTTTTTTATTTTATTTTTTTATTTTTTTTTAAATTTCTTTTCTTTTCTTGGTTTTTTTTTTCTTGATGTTGGATTTTGTTGAAAAGTCACACCATCTACTACGGTGGTGGTGGTGACTAGATACCGTGATTGTGTTCTTGTTATTCCCTTGAATTGCAAAGTGTATGGATCCGTATTGCCATGAGGATCTTCTCCTACTCATTTGGAGGCTTTAATTTCGGTGGCATGGGTTTGGATTCCAACCATATTATCAGTTCAACCCATACACATCACCATACAACAATGAGTGGGAGAGTCCTCCAAGTTCTCACTTTCAATACACCAATGCCTATTTGCAATATGCTCAACCTTCACAAATACCTCCTACTCCACAAAAGAGTACGATCAAGTGTTATTGGAGCAAATCAACAAGACTTTGCAAGAGCAAGGCCGTGAGTTGAGGATCTTCGGATTAGTTCCAACAACACATTTACTACTCTTCAATCGGAAATAAAGAGTTTGGAGAACCGGGTAGAGCAAGTTGATTGAGAAGAGAAAGGTTGAGATGAGTGCTAAAAATGATGAAATTTCATTTTTTCCACCGTCGACTATTGAGGTAATCACCCATCATGAGTGTCATGAAGAAGGTATGAAACATTCTACTAGTGAATCATTTATTCCTTCTTCTTTGAACCTTATTGAAAAAATTGTGGTGGTGGATCACATTGAATATGTTGATGTTGTGGTTGAGCCAAAGTGTTATTACTTGGTGTTTGAATCTTTGTTACTTGGCATATGCTCTCATTCAGGGAAGTTGAATTCATTGTGTTGCATGGTAAATTTCTTGAACCAATCATGGTGGTGGGGATTGAGCCTTTTGTTTTTCTTGCTCTATTTTAAGGGTGTGCTCAATTCTTTTGATTTTTGTAGGGAGACGCAACGGTTTGCTCTCCTTTGGTATAACTATCCTTAGCATTGTTATGGGTAAAGAGTCGAACTAAGGACTTTAAACTTAGAATGTTTTAAGTAGATGCTTTTATTGTTGTTCTAAATAAAAGTGAATGGAAGTTTTTTTTTTAATTGCCATGTTCTTGAGGCTTTCGAGCAAAAGATATGCAATTTTTTTTCTTTCATTCCACTCGTGCTTCGTTGCTTTTATTTTAGTTTCTTAATAAGTCAAGCCAATGACGTAAAACAAAGGCGCTCGGGGGAGGCAACCCACCGCCGCTTCTATTTTTGCTTTAGTTTTGGTGCTAGGAGTGGTCCAGGGTGATGCTTTGGGGATCTTGGTACCGCTTTTGAGTGGTTCTTCTTCAATCCGTTGTTGGCTTGTATCTTTTGCATGGATGTTGTTTTACTTGTTTGATTGTCTTTTCATCCCATGCGCCGAGTCGGTTCCCTTTTGGTTTCATATGATCGTGTATGTGACTTTACGCTCTTTATTATATCTCGATATTTGTTGCTTGCTTTTGGCACGGTGGTCGTTCCCGTGCATGCATTTTCTTGGTGTTTTTGTCTCATGGCTTCAGGTATTCGAGTGGAACTTTCATGGATATGTCACGTACATGGTTTGCGCCTTTCTGCCGGGTTAAGCTAAGCCTTCTTTCTCCTTTATCATTCACACACTGAGGACAGTGTTGCATTTAAAGTGGAGGGTGGTAGGCTTAGATTTGATATGTGCTTCATTGTTTTTCTGGCCATTGTGTTGTATGCTTCTCGTTTGGTCACTTTTTTAGCAAAATTTGAGCAATTTTTAAAATTTTCCATGGTATTGATGTTGCATTCGTATGTTGAGCATTCACATTGATAGGATAAATGGTTTAGTGAATGTTTGAATGCACGTTACTTGGCTTACTACCTTATCTTGAAAATGAGTTTTTCACGCACGTATAGCTTCGATTTCATGAACCGCGGTGATTAGTGACCGATTATGGTAGACTTAGGCACAATTCGGCTACCTAGAACTCATACCATTAACTTCGAGACGAAATAGAAAGGCCGACCTTGGTAGAGTTTGGGACGATAGTTATGGCATTTCTTTGACCTAACTAGAGCCAAATAGCCATCCCGTGACATATTCCATAGTAACCCCTCTAAGCCTTGGTAGGATGGTTAGACCCCCATCCGACACTTAGCCATTCGTTTGTAGCTCGTAATTTCCCGACCCTCAAGCCTTATTTGTGGTCTACGTTCCCTTGGACACCCTACGAGTCAAGCTTAATCTTTTCATTTCGAGCACACTTGCTAAAGCAAGTGTGGGGTGGTGGAGGAGTACATATGTATAGAGGAGTTGGCTTTTACGAGCTATTTCACGATTTGGAGGGTATGAGCTCATTTTTTTATATTGTATGTATGTGATGGCCTTTGACTCAAACCTATTTAAATTGTATAGTGCAGCTTTCTAAATTCAAAAGGTTTCTTGTCTTTAAAAAAAAAAAGAGAAGAAGAAAACTCAAAAGAAAATGAAATCAATCAAAGAAAGCTTGCATTAAAGTCAATAAAAGTGTAATAAAGGTTGAGTCAAAGAAAGCCAAGCGTTTTAAGACTTGTGTTTTGATTTGATTAGTGATGTTGGTGTTTGGGACGAGTCTCCGGTTTGGAAACATGATTTCATCTACATTTGAGCCTCGTTACACTTGAGACATAGTGCGATATGGCATTTTACTTCTTGGATCATGTTTCGAGTTTCATTTTGAGCTAGAGAAGGGGAGAGCTAGCTACGTTTTGTATTTGTACACCCCGTGATTAAGCTTGCTCGTGTTTTCTCTTTGTTGTTTATTCCCCAGAAATTCCCTTCGGTTAGCCCGTCCCGAGCCTAATGTTACAACCGTGCAAGTCCTACTTGACCTTGATTAGCCTCGGTTGGCCCTGATTAGTGGAGATGCTTATGAAGTATGAGCCTATGGTGTAGTCGTAATCACCAAGCGTCCATAATCCAAACCGGTAAACCGTGGTAAATGTAGGAGAAGCTATTCACACACACACACATCCCATTTGCTTGGTAAGGTATGGTTAAGTTGCATGCATTTACTCATTTATTTGTCGGTTATCTTTGATATGTGATTGGGTTGACCTACGCGTGTAACGTTGACTCTTTGGTTTCTTTTAAAACGCTCATTTTGCTCGAGGGCGAGCAAACGCTAAGTGGGGGGTGGTTGATGAGAGTCAACTTTACTATGCTCCGGTGCATGTTTTAACCCCCATTTATGATACTTTTGGCTTGTATTGGGTAGTTTTAGACCATTTATAGGGCAAAACACATTGAGCAATCACTTTGAGGTGAACCGTCACATTGATGGAAAACCTCGGCATTTTACGATGTTTTTGACCCTTTTCGAGCCCTATTTATCTTGTGGGATTATGCTTGGTATATTGTGCTATAGAAATGCAGGAAATAGGTGACTCATGAGCCCAGAAGATGAGGCATGAGACTTAGAATAGCATAACCGAAGCCCGGGGATGGAACGGATCAAAGGTGGTTGGTGCTTTCACCATCTGCTCACTTTATCTGCATTTTTCTCCCAGATTCATGCATTTTATGGGCTTGTGGTCTTCATGAAAGTTGTAGATAATTGAATGAGCTTTCCAATGCACTTTGAATCACTCAAATCGGAGCTCTACACGCAGAGATATTGCCCAATTACTGAAGGCCTATCAATGCTGAATAATAACACAGAAGGAATGTGCGCACATTCAGAAAGGTGTGTGCAAATTGGATGGACAGGTTGTATTGTGTGCGCACACCAGGCGGAATGTGCGCACATTAGGCCGTTTCAAGCATAATTTTTGGAGCATATATATATCTTTTGCACAGATTTTTGGGGACTTCCTCTACTTTCTACACTTCATAATTCACTCCTTGATCCCCAAATTTATCTCTAGGTCGAAATCCTTCTCCCTCACCCTTAGATTAATTCCTACACTAGATACTACTTCAATTTAGCTTAGATTCTAGCTATAGTTTCTTCTCCACTCTTGGATTTTATCATTTTAGGTCTTCTTCATCATCAATTGACAATGGGTGGTGTTAAAACTTGATGTAATCCGGATTTGCTGCGATTTTGGTAATTAATAGCATCTTTCTTCTTGTTTTATGGCTTCAATTCTTGTTTTGATTGTTATTTCTTGTTTAATGATGAGTAGCTAAACTTTTCATAGCCAAATTATGTGAAAATTGATGAAATCACCCTCTAATTGATGAAATTGGAAATGGGTAGTGTTTAATTGTTGTTATGTCGATGAATTCATGTCTTAAAACTTGTTCTTAATGCTTGAATTAGCTTGTACACCTAGTTCATTAACTCACACACCACTTTTATAAATGTATGTTGCGAAGGGGTGTGGGAAAAGGGGTTTTAAGAGCGTTATTTACAATTGACTGAGTTGTTTAGATCAATTGGGTAACGAGGTTTGTCGGTGTAAATCGAGCGGCTCTAGTTCTTAATCTTGTTTCGGTCAGTTAAATCCTTAAAGACGGACTGTTGAACCGGACAAAGGGTACTAGGTTGTTGCATGGCGTAGTTTGCACCCATGAATGAGTCGATATAAGCATTAGGATGGTTGGTTGGTAGTCTTCATTCCCAAATAATCGATTAGAGGGGCGAAAGTATTCAATTTGATTGTGATTTGGCTATGTCTCTTTCTCTCTTTATCTCTCGTTTAAATATCGTTTTAGCATAATCAAAACCTGAACAAACTTGATTAGCCTAAACTAAGTATGAGAATGACTTTGGTATTCGATTGATTCCTCGTGGGATACGACCTTGCTCTCCACTATAGTGCTTCCGACCCGGTACTCTGTCGGTTAAGGTTGGTCGTTACTATTTTGGTCATCAAGTTTTCACCTGAGTTAACAAGACCTTTATGTCTCACACTTATATGGGGGTGAGCAATCACTTATTTTACCAATGTATCACATTCTCCCCCCTTATAAGGGACTGGCGTCCTTGCCAAGATGGCCAAGACTTGTCCCTGTGGACTTGTCCAGTTCGTCTCTACCAGAAGACTCTAGAGGTGGCCTGTGGCACTTAAGTTCGTCTAAAGGTGGCCTGTGGCACTTAGATCCATCTGATAGTCAGCTCTGAATACTATTTCATAACGCCCTGCACTCGGGCCTGGTAGCGCTAAATGAGTCATAAATGTCCGGTCAACTGTTACCGCTGTCCTCGCTTGGTCTAAAAGGGCTAACCCGAATTGACAAGATCTTTATGTTTCACACTTATATGGGGGTGAGCATTCACTTATTTTACCAACGTGGGATATCAGCCACCCGAACTGAACCTGGAGCAATTGAGGAGGAAAAATATATATACACGTATTCTATAGCTAGCAGGTGGTAGTTTGGTAATATAGAAAAATAGAAGATCAAATACCTTCATGATTGGATGAAATATATTCATGATATGTGAAAATGGAATTAAGAAAAATACGCAGATATGGTTGTTATTAATATAATAAGCCATGTGAAAGAAACGAGAAGCTAAAGCGGAATAACAATGGAGAGGAGCAATTGTGCAGAGACAAAAGATAAGTTTTTGATATTATTCAACCGTAATTCATCAATTACATGAGCCTTGAATTTATAGTACTCTCCTCAGAGATTCAGATAAACCCTAACTTATTTGAAAACAATTTAAACAATCTAACTTATTTATTCAATCTAATAGATAAATCTATCTTGCAGGTTGTTGACGTTTGAACTCTTATTTGTTGCTGTCAAGGTAATCCGCTCACTTTGTAGAGATAGACTCCAGTTTATCTTTTGAATTCGTAACTGTAGATAAAGCCAATTACTTCGCATATTCCAGTTCAGATTTGGTTTGAATTGCATCCTTATCCCTCCAATATCCCCTTATTTCTCCTGCTCGATCTATTTGATTTTCATTGCTGTCGGAATCTTTGTTGTTGTCAGAATAGATAGTGTTAATACCCCCCCGCAAACTGTGTCTGGGGTGAAGGCAGAGTTTGTGTAAGAATTGTTGAAGTGAGTAGCGAGTAGAGGGTTTTGTAAATATATCAGCCACTTGAAATTGAGCTGGAACATGCTTGGTAATAAGCCTACCCAGAGCCACGCGTTCTCGGACAAAATGGTAGTCTAGCTCAATGTGTTTAGAACGAGCATGAAACACAGGATTGATTGTGAGGTGGAGAGAACTTAGATTGTCGCAGTAAAGGGTAGGTGGAGGTTGTGGGAGTAGGAGATCCTTGCTGAGGTACTGTAGCCATGTCAATTCTGCTGTTGTATGTGCTAAGGCGCGATATTACCTTGGTGCTAGAGATCGGAGATGGTCTCTGCTTCTGGCACACCATGAGATCGAGTTGGTGCCCAAGAACGCAAGATATCTTTGTTGTACCTTCGGGTAATGGGGCATCCAAAATTCCAATCTGCAGATCGAGTAGGCGAGATAGTGTGAGTGGTGAATCTCTTTGTATATTGTAGTCCTAGGGCCAAGGTGCCTTTAACATATCGGAGAAGCCTGTAGGCAAACTTGAGATGAGCTTGTGTAGGTGCCTGTAGGAACTGAGATGCATAGTTAACACTATAGCTAATGTCTGGCCTTGTAAATGTGAGGTACTGGAGAGCTCCAATCAACTGCCTGTAGTAGGTAGGGTTGGACAGGAGGGGGAAGCTGGATCTGGGTGGGGCTTGAGCTCCAAAGGAGTGGCAACAGGTTTGCAACCCACCATTTGTGCTCTTTCTAGTAGTGTGAGAGCATAGTGAGTTTGAGATAAGTGCATTGTGGAACCTGCATAAGAAATTTCAACTCCAAGGAAATGGTGAATCCGGCCCAAATCTTTCATAGCAAATTCCTTGTTAAGAAGCTCAATAAAAGAGAATATAAGATGATCATTAGAGCCTGTGAGGAGCATGTCATCAACATAAAGTAATAAATACAGTGAGCCATGAGTGGAATGACATACAAAAAGAGAGGTATCAGCCAAACTACAAGAAAACCATAAGCAAGGAGATAAGGCCGAGATCTATCAAACCAGGCCCTAGGGCCTGTTTGAGACCATATAAAGCCTTGGTGAGTTTGCAAACATGGTTGGGAAGGTGAGAGTCTGTCATACCGGTGGTTGTGACATATAAATTTCTTGATGACTAAACCATGCAGGAAGGCATTCTTAACATCCAGTTGTCTAAATCGTCTGTGTCGGCTAAGAGCAAAGTGGCTGGGACAAGTCTAATAGTACCAGGTTTAATGAAAGGGGAAAAAGTTTCAGTGTAGTCTACACCATCAACTTGGTTGTAGCCTTTAGCAACTAACCTGGCTTTAAGTCTTTCTAAGGAGCCATCAGGGTTTAACTTAGCTTTAAAAACCCATTTTGAACCAATAATGTGCATGTGTGGTGTTCTAGGCACAAGATCCCATGTGTGGTTGTGATCTAAAGCCTGAAGTTCTTCTAACATGGCTGCTTTCTATCCAGGGTGTTTAAGGGCTTCTGTCACAGTCTTAGGCTCCCTGGGAATGGTAGGGAATGAAGAGACAGTTAAAGCATACTTAGGATTTGGTTTTATGATGCCTTGTTGTGCCCTAGTGAGCATGGGATGGTGAGGAATGGGTGCTGGTGGGGTAGCTGGATCAGAGTGGTCACTGGATGGGGGAGATTGTGGTGGTGTTGTTGGATCAGAGTCAAGGGAATGTTCTGGAGCAGGTGAGTGTGGCTCAGGAGTTGGTGTCGAGTTCAGTGTACTAGTGGGGTTAGGTGCAGGTGTATCTTGTGAAGCATGCTGCATATTTAAAATAGGGGTGGGGATAGGAATGTCTGGTAAATCCTGGGGTTGTGTGACAGTGTCTTGAGGAGGGACAGGATGGTGTTCTGGAGGAGTGTGTGGTGAGATCCAGTCCTCAAAAGTACTTATGGTGCATTGTGGAGATGGTTGAAGGATGGACTGTGTGTGCTTGTAAGGGAGGAGAGTCTCATAAAAAACTACATGTCTAGAGATGAATGTTTTTCTGGTGGGAGGATGGTAACACTTGTAGCCCTTGTGCTGCATGCTATAGCCTATAAAAACACAGGGTAAGGTTTTTGGATCAAATTTGTTGGTCTTAGAGTCCCATGTGTAAGGAAAGCATCTAGTGCCAAACACTCTAAGAGCACTGTAGTTGGGATCTCTATGGTGGTGTTTGTGATAGGGTGAGTCATAGTTGAGAGATGAAGTTGGAATTCTATTCATGAGGTAGACATCAGTGGAAAATGCTTCAGTCCAGAGGAATAATAGTAGACTACTGTGGAATAACATGGTCATACCTAGCTCTCTAATTGTCCTATGTCTTCTCTCAACCATACCAGTCTGTTGGGGTGTGTGTGGACAAGAAAGTTGGTGTATAATGCCAGATTTCTGAAAGTGAGTGGTGAGTCTATTGTTTACAAACTCTGTTCCACAATCTGAGTGGAAGATCTTAATGTCCTTTCAAATTGTCTTTTCACATAGGTCTCAAAGTTCAAGTAAGCATCATAGAAATCAGATTTAAGTGACAAAGGAACAAACCAACTACATCTAGTATAATCATCCACAAAGCATGCATAGTAAGAGAAACATCCAATAGATTTGAGAGTCTTTGGACCCCATAGGTCACAGTGTATTATTTCAAATGGAAATGAAGTAACATGTTCTGAATCAAAAAAATGAAACTTGCTAATTTTTCCTAATTGGTAGCTCTCACAAATGTGATCTGGCTTTATTTGTCCTACCACATCAATAAGACCCTTAGACTTCAAATGTTGGATAGTGGCCATCGGGAGTGTCCCAACCTCGATGCCACGATTCACTCTTGCAGTCATCCTAATCTGTTGGAGAAATGCAATTCAAGGGTGTTCTGCAAGACATACAAGTCACCCCTTCTTTTCCCTGTAGTCAGGATCTGCCCTGTTGTTTGTTCCTTAACAAAATAGTAAATTCACAAGTAACAGGTGTATCTGTATTGATTTGACTGACTGAAAGTAAATTTTTTGTTAATTGTGGAACCAGTAAGACATCCTTTAAAGGAATGACAGTGTATGCATGTTTAATACTTGATTGATCTGTACCAGTGATTGGTAGTGTGGAGCCATTTCCAATAATAACAACATCTGATCCTACAGGTTTGTGAATGTTATGTAACATACCGACTTACTGTCATGTGGTGTGAGGCCCTGTATCCACAGTCCATTACGTATCTGCAATGGAGTTGTCAGGGTAAGTGTTGCTAATACTTGTGGAAGTTCACTGGCCTGCTGATCTTTCTGTAGTACCCACCAACAGATCTTGGCTATGTGTCCTATGACACCACAGTATTGGCAATTCTCATTTTTGTACAGCTCCCTTTCCTCATTGGTCATCCTTCACCGCCCTGGTGGTGGTGGCTTTCTACGAGTCATCCTAGATGTGGTATTGCTTCTTGGTTCTTTGAGCCCGGAAGCCTCTCCACGATGACACAAACTCCGCTCTCTTGAGTTCTTTGGTCCTTTGAAACCTGGTGGTGCGATCTGGTCCGATTCTCATCCATAAAATGCCATCTGTGGTGTGGCTTGGTGATAAGATATGTTCACACTGGTGGAAAACCAATTCCTTATTTGATCCAAGTTTTGTAGGTGAGACACCAGTTCGGTGTATGTAGGCCTTGGTGGTTTGAGCATAGTAGTGGTGAAAGTTTCATAAGTGGGACCCAGGCTTGTAAGAAGAAAGTAGACTTTTTCAAAGTCTTGAACAGGTTTTCCAATAGCTGCAAGGCTGTCACATAGGCCCTTGAATTCTCTGATATGATCTGAGATTGTTTTCCCTTCATCATTCTTTAGATAGACCAGCTATTGTTTAAGGGTAAACTCTCTCTCCTGAGAGTCTTGTGCATAGGCATCCTTCGATTGCTTGCCATATCATAGATGCGGTGTCTCAGGCCTATTACCGATCTAGAGATTCCTCGAAAGTGATCCAATTAGCCATCCTCAAGGAGCTCGCATGATTTTTTCCACTTTGTGTATTCGTGGATTTGGGGCTATTATTTCTTTGCCTTCTCGCATTGGTACTTTTGATGATCCGATCGATGGTGTCGCTTTGGATCGTTTGTAAGGTGTGCAATAAGATCCTGGCTTTCGCAAGGCAAGAGCTTGTTCCTCCGGAGTGGATAGTTGCTCTGTGTGAGCTTGAGTGTGATGAAAGTCGCGACATTGAGTGATAGTGTTTCCATCTGCTTTTCTTTGGTTTTACGAGTGTGTTTGTGAATCAATGAAACTGTTTGTTTTGTTTGGATGCGTAATTCGTAGCTTTATTTCTTTGTTTGTGTATGTGGTTTGGTTTGCTGTTTGTGACGAACTGAATATATGTGGTTTTCTTTGCTGCTTGTTTGTGATTGAATAGTTGATGTGGTTATGCAGATTTTAGCTCTGATACCATGAAAGAAACGAGAAGCTAAAGCGGAAGAACAATGGAGAGGAGCAATTGTGCAGAGACAAAAGATAAGTTTTTGGTATTATTCAACCGTAATTCATCAATTACATGAGCCTTGAATTTATAGTACTCTCCTCAGAGATTCAGATAAACCCTAACTTATTTGAAAACAATTTAAACAATCTAACTTATTTATTCAATCTAATAGATAAATCTATCTTGCAGGTTGTTGACGTTTGAAATCTTATTTGTTGTTGTCAAGGTAATCCGCTCACTTTGTAGAGATAGACTCCAGTTTATCTTTTGAATTCGTAACTGTAGATAAAGCCAATTACTTCGCATATTCCAGTTCAGATTTGGTTTGAATTGCATCCTTATCCCTCCAATATCCCCTTATTTCTCCTGCTCGATCTATTTGATTTTCATTGCTGTCGGAATCTTTGTTGTTGTTAGAATAGATAGTGTTAATACCATGACTGAATCATAGGATTATATTTGTTCGAACCAACGGTAGTCCGACTGGAAGCCGGAGAATAAAGAACGAAAAAAAGAGAAGAAATAAAGAAACAAAGGAAGTAGATTTGGACATCATTCGGTACAACGAAGCGTGAATAATTTACTGGGAATTTGGGATCTTCTTCAAATGAAGCCAAAACCGAGGTAAGGGGGTGTTCTTAATCGGGTTGTGTTGTGTGTAATTCGTGTTTGCAGTTTTGTATATAATTGTTTAGCAGGATTTGTGATAATTTTGGTACCAAAAAGGTACCAACCTGTGTTTGGAATTGAATTGAATTGAGATCGAACAGGTACATAAAAGGCCAAAAACATGCACAGGAATCGACCGGGCTTGTGCCAGTTAGCAGCGTGGCGCCCAACCCTTTGTTTGTCTTTTTGTGTTCTATTTTAAATGTAATCCCGATGCTATGTGATTGCTTATCCTTTTGGGATGATAATTGTTAATTGGCAATGTCTAACCGACCACGGTAGCCTTGGCTCAAAGACCACAAACCGAGATCCTCTCAAGGGGAGAATATGGGAGCACCGGAAGACGTTTAGGTTTTATGGTACATTGACTTAGTAGTCAATGATCCCTTTACAACGTGCTAGGTAGTGTAAATAGAAGGTCTAGGACTAGATGTCCATAGGAAGCCTTTTAATGTGAATGAACTAGGTGGTTAGACTTAAATTCGTAAACTACATTCGTGTGAGTCTAAAAGCTAAAACATCATTATCATTGGTGAGGCACGTCTATTCTTCTTAGCATGGGACTATTACACCCTCCACTTGGTCGAGCCAAGGGGCGCGTGTAACTCCCACACACGGGACCTAAGCCCATGCCGTAGAGGTGCTTCCCGTGTGTAAAGGCGATGCGTTCACCGTGCGTAGTGTCCTTTGATATTGATGTAAAAAACTTACTTGTGCAAGGATGTACTATGTGAGATAGTAGAGAGTGAGTGTGATCTAATTATAACCTATGTGCTAGAGATTGTAGAATTAATTTGCTAGATATGATATATTGTTATTTATTGTAACCGTTTCTTCTACCCTTTACTAAGTACGTAACTACTAACCCCCTTCTCTCTTTATTGTCCCCACCCCGAGAAGGTGGTTGTCTGGATGATGATGATTTTGGTTATGATAATGGAGTTGACGGAGCTGACGTTTGAGCTCTAATGTGACGATGAGTTGGACATTTATTTTTTTATGCAATTTATTATTCAGTTTTTGAGAGATAGATTTTAGTACCCTTTCAGTTTCAAATTGGGATGTAAAAAAGTAAACAACATTTATTTCGTTGTTTTGTCGGTCATTTTTTCCTAGACGTAGATTTTGGGACTTGGTAATCCGTTGTTTGTCGTTTGACATTCTTTTCCGAGTTATATTTTAGTTTTAATTAATCCGCTTTTACTCTGATTTATTGTTACGAGGCTTATGTATATATTACTTTTGACGATTTAAAAAGTCAATATACGCATGCCGGGTGTTCTTTCCGGATAAGGACTCGGTATCCGGGACGGGGCGTCACATTTCTGATGATGCTGTAAGACGTATGAATATTTTCGTCTGCATACTTGTGCCTTTTATAGGCTGAAGGTACCCCATAAACGAATGGAGATACTCCTTGAATGAAATGGTAGAATCATATCAGTTCGGCCTAAAACAAGCAACTCTTGAATTTTCTGAGTTGCATCCATTCGTAGGTTCATGAATCTTCATGAATCCGTTCAGGAACTGATGCATGGATTCGGAAAAATGTAGGTCGAACCCCGTTTCGCTGTGATAATATTAATTCGTACGGCAACTCGTATGCAAACGATTATAAAATATTTATTTTATGAAAAAATATGTAACATTTATGACATGCACAAATGGTGAGAAACAACTTAGTAATTACTTCAAACGTATATTTGTATGTTATTATCCAACAATCATCTTTTCTCGGTAACCGGTATTCTAGTCGTGAAACTCCGTATTTTTCCTAAAAGGTATAAATGTCTTTTTGAGATTTTGTATTTCCCGGTAATTTTAATAGGTTAAGTTTTAATTATATAAATAGAGATAAAATACATTGTAATGGTAATTTGTAGAATTTTGGTAGTGGGATATTTTGTAAGGGGAAAAAGGTAAATGTACCAACCCTGTTTATATCCCTTTAATCTCAAAACCCTTTTCATTTCCCCACCCAAGAGAGATGCGACAATGTGCATGAAGAAAATATGAAAGAAAAGAAAGACATGAGAAGAAGAGAAGAGAATCTTCCACTTTTCTATTAGCTATCAATCCGACCGTCGAAATCACAAACTAATCACACCAAAATAATCACCATGAAGGGAGCTTCGTTTTGATACAAGTTTTACTTCGATCAGGTTCGGAACTCATTTTATAGATCTAGAAGTTTTTTTGGCCAAATAATGCTTTAAAAGGCTGTAGTAATCGTATAACTTCATTTTGGTTGTAGATTCAAAGTAAGTTGCTTAGATTTTGAAGATTTTGGAGATTTGCTTTTGGATCTAGCATATCTTCAAGATTCAAGTGGTGTTCTTAGAGCTTTTTGAAGATTTGTTTTAAGACTCATCCCTTTCTTCAAGAAATTGAGGTAAAATGGTGTTAAACCGAATCTTTAGTTGTTTAGTTGCTTTATAGCTTGCCCATGAACCTGTAGAAATGCTAGATTTTATTGTTGTAAGTGTTAGAAATGGTTTGAAATCGAAATGCGAGTTTGTACACCGTATTCGAATATTTGCGTCGTTTGGCGCATGCCAAAAGTTTTTTACGCTCGTCAGACAACAAAAGAGACTTGCAGAATGTTGTTTAAGCTTTTAGGCATGCCAATTGTACCGGAACTGAGCAGAATGCTTTCAGGAGTCTTTGGCCGGTGCCAAACCCTTTTAGCAGCGTGTCAAAGTACTCACTGTGAGTGTAGAATCTTGTTTTGTTCTCTCGTTTGAGCATGCCTTAGTGTAGAGCCTTATGTGGAATGTTTTAAAGTGAGATGTATGTGTTCTATTGGATTTGGCTCCGCACCGTGTCTCACGGGAGCATTGGAACATATTTCATTTGGCCTTGCGTGATTATGGGTCTTATTTGTTATGCGGCAAATTTAAGGGTTTGGTTTCTGGTGGATTCAGCTCAGCACCTTGTGAAGACCCTCTGCGAGGAGAAACTCGGGATCATCGGAAGCCTTATTCCTTAGCCTGGTGGATGTTGGTTTGGATATCGATGTTTTTGTTCAATGTGATACGTGGTGTAGTGTAAAGTTGGTCTAGAAGTCATTAAGGAGCCTTTTATGTGTAATGAATCTAAGCGGTTAGAATAAACACCTAAATACATACGACTTGTGTAAAAGCCAAAACATGTTGGCATTTGGTTAGGCATGTTTTAGCATCGCTTCATGGAACTATTACACCACCAAATGGTCAGATACCAAACGGACTCGCGTAATATTCCACACGTTAGCTATTACCCCTTCATAAGGAAATACCGAGGGAGCGGGTAATATTCCACGTGGTCAATCATTGCCCTTATGTATGGAGTAAAATCCAAGATCTCAGGAATGAACGACATGGTCTTCGGCCGTGCCCCGAGGTGTTGAGGATATGTCATGGTGCATACACACCATGCAAAGTGTCCTTGGATCAATATGTAACGAATGTCTTTCTTGGTTGTGTTTACTAGTGAGACTAGTAGGGGGTTTGAACTACTTGAACACATGTGATATTATTATTGTTGAATATTGTGTTATCGCATGTGTAGATTCGATGCTTCTACTGATGTGATCCGTCCCGAGGATTTGGGCATGACTGAATGCGGCCATGTAGACCATGAAGACCGTTAATTACTTAATAGACCTGTTTTATTTTACTTTGCATTGGATTTATTTAATAAATGTCTTTTGGGCCTAAATGGTAGTAAGACCCATCAGAAAATAGGCCTATAAGATAGTATATTGAGTTAAGTCTTTGTTTTTAGCAAATAAAAGCCATTTGAGCTTATTAGAGTTAAGTTAGCCCCAATAGAAAATAAAGTGACGAAAATTACAAGTTAATTTTGTACCACATAGTTTAGGAGATTATTAGTCTTTTATTTTATAGTCTATATAAAGGCATTCTACTTGTAATTTTATAGACAACAATGGAATGATTAACTTTAGAGTGAAATATCATTATTTGAGTTCTTTGAACTTGTGAGTGTTCTAAGTAGAGTACTCAAACCGTAACTTATCAAGGTCGTGAGCATACATTGTGGCATTCGCAAACCGAGGTTCTTAGATACAAGGATATCTAGGGGTCAAGGTCCTTAATCCAAGGTTCTTAATCCAAGGTTCTTAGATACACGGATATCTAGAGGGTCGCGGAGCTCGTTTCCATTGTTCCTACAATCGATCCTAGGGAAAAATCCGGTGAGCCTTCTCGGATCACTTCATCTACCCTATACTAAATACTTTTGTACTTACCCCGTTATTATTGTTCTCACCCCGAGGCGGTGGTTTTGGTGTAGAGTTGAGTTCGAGATTGCTAAAGTGTGTTTCCGAAGTTGCAAATTTGTTGAAATTTATCTTTCTTTTATTCTCTTGTAATAATGGTATTGAATCTTCAATTTTCTTGTGTAATAGATTGAGATAGTTGTCACTTCTAGTTGTAAAGCAAGAATGATAATAGTTGAATGGATTTTCAATCAATTGTGTAATAGTTTTGGGACTTTGTTTTAGTTTAGGGCCATGTTATTTTTCGATCGTTTTGTAGAATCTTTTAGCTTTCCGAGTCTATTTTTTTGTTTTCCGCCTTGTTCTACGATGAGATGATGCCAAACTTACGTATATAATCGATTGTTTTAATTATATATGTATCAGACGTCTTTTTCAGATTAAGAACTTTGTATCCAGATCAGGAGCATTACACCAGTTGATTTTCTCTCGTAAGACCTTTGACAAAAGATATATTTATTATAAAAATGAGTTATAAGGCACCTTTGCATTAATTCCTCTGGGTAAAAGCATCGCCCAATTTTTTGAAAAAGTGCAGCTACACTCAAAGTCTTCAGTCTTGACGTTCTGTCCATGACGGGCAAGTGGGGGTTCACAATCTCGACATATTTCACATATAATTGTGATATTAGTGTAGATATTTACTTAAGATTATATAATTACTTAAGATATTATTTAATTAATCATATCTTAAGTAATATCTTAAGATATTATGTAATTTTTTTTCAAAAAAGAAGAAGATATTATGTAATTTTCCTCAAAGGAAAAAAAGATATTATTTAATTAAAAAGCACTCTTAAGTCTTATCTCGGGCGGTTTAGTAAAAAGAATTGAAAAAGACCCAAAAAATAAGAAAAATGCATACACCCAGCTTCACCACTCTCCCCGTTTCTCCCTTAAAATAAAGAGAGTTGTTAATCGCCCCCCCCCAAAATCAAATCACCCCTCCCCAATCTATTTTTTTTTATTTATAATTTTGTATGTAAATTTTTATTATGATGATAACTTTTATTTAATAATTTATTTTATAATAAAATTTATACTTTTGAAATCTATTAAACAATACCTATCAAACAAGCCTAATATTGAATATGTAATAATGTATTAAAAAATTATTTTAACGGACCTAATATAATATTTTATTTATTTATATTATTTAGTTGAATCCGTTTAAATTTCAAATGATAGAATATAATAATTTTATCGAATCCAACTATATGCTTCAATGAACACTAAAAAATCAAACCTCATTTAATTATAATTTATTACATAGAAATAAACACAAACAAACACATAATTAATATATATTTCCTCCGAAATATTGTCCCGGTGGATCCATCTGCATTACATCGTACCACAGTTGAATACATGCTTGATAATCATGAGCCCATCCGTTTGATTCGCCTGATAATTTCCATTTCATGATGGGTGGTACATGGTATTAGGGTACAAGAAAACTTGTACAAAGTGATCTCTATTAATACGACTGATAACTATATGTTGTCATTTGGAGTAGCTCAGAATCATTTGGGACCTCAAAGGCAATTGAGTATGACAAGCCGTAGCTTCCCAATCGAATGTGTGCCTTTATAGCATGGTATTTGAAGCTAAAACGACCTCATTGGTGCGATGATCGCACTGAATAACTCAGTGCTTGATGGTTTGAAATATTCAGGTCTTCTTAGTATCCTTGATGCCCAATCTTTATGAAAATAAAGATTATCATACATGTCCCGGTTTTGCAACATCTCTTGCATAAGTTTCAGTCGTACCTGAGCGGCTGAGCCCATTGGTCTTCAGAACCATGGAGTAGCGCAGCTATCGCTCTGAATCCACAATGACCATCGGCTTTGACATCTACACAAATGGGAAATATAGCGATAGCGATACCGAGGAAATTTTTGAATGAGGATCCTCATATTTCTCCTCGAGTGCCTTGTCGGGTTGTACTCCCAAGATCACTACACTTGGGAACTTGAGTGGACAACTTACTCCAAGTGCACGTGGATAGCATTTTGTGGAATTGGCTTGCCCATAAAAGCGATTGAAGATAATATCGTAAGCACATTGCAATCCGTGTGTCAATTTGATCTTACAATTGCAATTCTCTCCTTGGTAGGGTGGAAGTTTTTTAGCACGTTCTATCAACTTACCAATTAATTGCATTGCATTTAATGAAATGCGACCTCTGATTTCACTATAAATGTCATCGTGTAGATGTTTATGTCGTGGAATGTTAAGAGATTTCTGAAACGACTTTTTAATACTCCCAAATTGATTGTCCAACATCTTTTCTATTTTCTGAAAAGACGTTAAAAGTGATGCCGAAGTATCCCCGAAATATCCTGAATATGTTGGTAGAATTAATGATAGGTGGATAAAAGAAAATCAATATGTGGATAAATTTTTTAAATTACATCACAAAATTAATATTTTAGTTGTACATTTTATATTCATTATTGGGCTCATTTTAAAGGCTTCATTGAGTACATTTTAGAAAAATATTATTTATAAAAAATAAACATATTTATAAGAAGTTATTAGCATTTAACTACTGCTAATATAGATATGAAAAAAAAAGTGAATTGACGTGATGGGGGTTTGATTTGATTGGGGTGGGGTGGGGGGCTTTAGTACCCCTCAAAATGGACCCCATGTCTTACCCATTTAAACCCTAAACCCCAACCATCCCTAATCAGGCTTGTCCTTTTGTGATTGGGGTCATATGCCAATTTTTCAGGGTCATAGGATTAATGTAAAATAATGACGGTAATAGTTATTTTTACAAGGAAATATTGAAATATGGCTAGATTTTACTTAATTTTGGTATAAACCAAATATTGTGGTATATAACAAAATTGAGTAGAACTGTACAAGCGTGTACAAGCGTGTACAAGCGTTTAAAAAGAAAAGCAGAAACAAAAACTATACAACAAAAGATGCGAGAACTAAATTGTAGTCCTAACTATGCCAGGCTAAATGTAGTTCACGTGCTCTCCGAATAGCTTGGGATATGAATACCGATTTCTTAGGCCTATGCCGATCTGCGTGGTGGAACTCTTCATAACGCCAGTACCAAATGCTCGAAATGAGTTCCCGGAAGAGAAGTCTCCAAAACAAAATATTGTCCTTCTTATACATATCTTTCTGGAGGCACTTGTCAACATGAATATTGAATTTTTTTTGCCAATGTTGGTGGTGCACAATTTCCTTCAGACCTTATGGAATATGAATAGGAATATGAATTCAGACCTTTACCGATTTTTGAAAAGGAAATAAAATAAAAAATGAATTGAAATACACTACGCACGTGTACTTTAAGAGGACTAAGTCGTAGCGACGGCCCTACCTAAACTCATTCCTCATTTACACCCATTTTGACATGCGTATAATCCGGAAATTATACGTATCATCCAAATTGGGCTTTGAGCGGGTCAAATGGAATTTCATCCCACAATTGGACCTTAGATGCGAAGGATCCACCCAGGAACAAGCCGACCTCATCTTATCATTAATCAACCGACAATGCCATTTAGATCGATCCCAAGCAAAACAGGTCATCTACAAAGTGCAAAGACGGTTATATCGCATTAATGGACATGATTTCGCGATTGATCCTCATTAACTGCCACAATCCATGATTGATTACATCCTATAATTTTAGCTTAATTGAGCCATGATTGCCCAAGATTGGCATCACATTGGCCCCTCAATCATAGGCACTACAAATCGAGGGATCTTTATATTAACTTCTCAATCCTATAAAAGATCATCATACTCACAATTCATAAGTGCGTTGTTGGTTTGATTTCATACGTACACTCTCGATACGTAGACAGCTTCTAAGACACAACAAAAAATCATCAACAAAATCTCTACTTTGATTAGTTGGAATTGTTCCAAAATGATCCAATTATCCGCAAAATTAACCCGACAATTTCCCCAATCATCACATTCCGTTGTTTTTATTCTTAATTGTTTAAACACAGTTCGACATGTACTTAATTCTAAATTAACAAAGGGTTTTTTTTTTTTTTTTTTGTGGAAAATAAACAAAGGGTTTTTAACTTCAAAATCCTTACAAAAATGTAGTCCTCTCAACATCATCGTTATGAGGCAACAAGAAGCATTACCAAACAATGCTATTTTCGTCATACCAAACGTATAGTTTGGTGATCTCTAGTTAAGATGGTCGATATCTTGTTCATGAAACGTCAAAAAAATTAATACGTTTAAAAAAAAAAAAAAAATTAATATGTTTCTTTCTTAATCTAAAACAAGTAATGATACGAATACAATGATTATGCCATAACGAGTGACACAACGGTGATCTGATCCATTAATAATAATATGTCTAAATTGATCAGATATAAATCTAACATGTTTAACTGTGCAGATTATCGTTGTGTCACTCGATGGTCGTGGCACAACCGTTGTGCCAATATCATTACTCATCTAAAACATATAGATCCCTTGCGAATTTGCAAGAAACTCTTTTCGTGAAATTTTAAATATTCTTTACGTGTTAATAGAAAAATGGTATTTTATTTTTCCTTTTTAAATTGGGGCTACAAAACTTACTAGCATGTATTTAAGAAAACATTATAGAACTCTCTTCTTGACGACTTTTCCCTACAAAAGCTTTTAGGCTTTTGGTGGAATATGCTCAAAAAGTTGCATGGACCAAAGAGTAGCATTCCTAATTATATTATATCGATGCATCTTCCTCAGAATTATTGATACAATTTATTTTACTTCTAATACACTTCAAAACACATCGATCATTTAAAATCACATACATACATACATATATATATATATATATACACACACACACACACACACACATAGGTGATGACGGTCAAATTATACCCGTAAAAGTCATCAACGTTGACCTTAAATCGAGATTAATAATGTATATTTCATATTAAATCACTCGTTTATATTTATTATTTAATGTTAAGTGATTATTAATATGATATTTGGTATTTAGCTATTTTATTATTAAAAGCCGATTTATTGTGCGATAAATGTTGATTTTGTAGATCACGACAAATCGAGAGGATTAATGTCATTCAATCAATGGTCTCAAGATAATAGAGGAAGAAAATCGGAGCATTAAATGAAAGATTAATCGGATCAACACGCAGCGCGTGCGGTGGGGAGCAAGATAGGCGAGAGAAAGCGATTAACATGTGCAAAAATAGGTTCGGTCGACCGAGCCTATAGCTTCGGTCGACCGAGTGTAGCATCTCGGTCACTTATCGGATTTTTTCGTATTTACCTTCTAGATCCTTCATAAGTCGGCAGAAACTCCTATATAAGCAGCAGCTACGAGAAATTGTAAATCATCCCATCATCCCTTTATTCTTTCTTCAATCTTTCAATCAAATACACACATTACAATGTAGGATTAATACATTGAAGGTTTCTCAACAATGTAGGGGCTTCAATATGTAAGCCTTTATATTTTCTGTCTATTTATTTTCCGTAATTAAGTTCTCCCCATTATAGTTTTATTGTTTGAGTTAATTGTTCATAGCTAGATGATGTAGATCTAGGCTATGACGTTAGGGGTGTGGCGACTCCTTGTCTATGAGGATCCCAAAATCTACGTCATACACTTAGTATTTATCCATGAATCTGCATTGTTTAATTAATGTGTATCTAAGTTACTTTATATGAATGCTTTACTTAATTCTTTGTTTAATCCGTGGTGTATGATGAAACTTTGAGAGATATATTCAGGGATGCAATCTGGGGAAAGGACCATTCGGTCGACGAGAGTGTCAGTATTCGGTCGACCGAGCCAACATGTTCATCCGTTAGATAGCCATGTCTTTATGGTTAGGTTAACTTAATAGAATTTATTATCTCGGTAGGTATGGCTATGGCTACGTTACTCGCTTAGTTTAATTAAAGCGTAAAAAGGAAATACCGATATAAAACTCTTAGGTAGGCTTATGAATTGCTCTTCACGGACGTTCGGCGTTATTCAGGTAGGTTTATATTTGGGGATTGCTAGCACTGATTATCGTACGTCGTAGATTAGCATGAGACTATAACTTGGTAATTGCTAGTTGGGCGAGAGCTTGAGTAATCGTTTAGGAAATACGCCTAACCATAGGAATGTTGCCTAGGCGAGGTGTACGGTTAATATCGGCATCCTTAGAGTCGTAGCGTGTGAGTTATATGAGATGGAGGCACTTAAAAAGCGAAGTCACGTAACAATATCACGGTGATACAGTGACTACCGGTGCTAAGTCAAGTTAAAGAGGATGACTCCCGTAGCCAATCTAAGATAGATACAAGCGGATTGTGAGTTAATAAGTTCGATTTATTATATAAATTATCTAGGTCCAAACGATAAAGACTATAATTGGGGAGGTTAATTACGTTGTGTCGAGTCGTGTCTTTACCTTTCTTGTCTTATGTTGGTCGTAGACCGCCTACATGTCCTTGACATGTTTAATTAATTGTTTGTATATAATCGACCCACAATTGGTTCCTGTGGGATCGACCTTGATTCACTATAGCTATACTACGATGGGCCTAGTCCTCTTGCTAGTATTGGTTTATGGTGGTCAAGTATATTATAACTGATTGACCCCGATCAAGTTTTTTGGCGCCGTTGCCGGGAACCAACGGTCAATTTTATATATAAATAATTTTCTTATTCATGTCAAGTTTTTTCGTTTTAGAGTCTGCTTTTGAGTCCCTCGGTTTTATCGCTATGTGTAAAAATTCGAGAATGGGAATAATTGGTTTCGCTCCCAATGAGAGGCGCCTCTCGTTGCCGCCGAGCCTGGTTCTATTTTACGGGACTTCAGCGTGTCTGTTTATCCTCGTATGTTTAATCCGTGAGTCCGATAGCGACATGGGAAACCATGTTAAAATCGTCCCACGGTCTGTTTTGTTTTTCTTACATTTGCGAAACCAGGAAGCAATAGTGCGAGTCGGTAATTTTTAGGGCGTGAGAAAATAACCCAAAGCAAACATGTGGAGCTACGAATCTAAGATGGGAAAAGCGATGGAAGCAATACCTTTAAAGCACCAAGATGGCTCGAATTTTTTTAAAGGCTTAAATTCTTCATGGTACAATGTTGAAGGCAAGGTTCTACTTTTTTTTTGCTTATGTTTTACTACCTTTTTGGTTTTTGAGCATAAGTTAGCCTATACATGAACCTTAGTATGAATCTTGGCCGGAGTGGTTTGTAAGATTAATTCTCTTAGTGTGGAAGGTTACGCCCCAAATCTGTCTCATCTAGAAGGTGTAAGGAAACATGTAGTCGTTGAAAGAAGCGGTGAATAAAGAGTTCCTCGTAGTTCATTAAAATCTCTTTGTCCTATGCATGAGATTGCTTAGCCTGCTTGGCCAAGGAGCAACAAATTGTGTAGTTTAAGCATTCACAATCTAAAGAAGGCGTTGAGTTTTGAGAGAACACAATCTTACGCTTTTCGTTGAGTTTTATGGTGATGGCTCCTCGGTGAACCCACCTTAAGCGAAGCGAGATTACGCTTTGGGTGACAATTTTGAAATCGGAGACTCTTAGTACATGGGTTCGAAATGGTCTAACCATGGTGGGCGAGTTCAACCGAAGCCGGCTCAATCGACCCCCTCACGCGTGTGATATGCGTTCTGGTGAGTTCAACAAGGCGTAGCATAGCCGATAAGCCTTCAAGGCTAAGCGGGGCTTAATCTTGACGGATTGGCCTCGAATCATCACATATGTTCCAACAAATAAGAAGGCGTGAAGCTTGCCTACATAACCGACCTTATTCGGAGTACTTTGATTCATTGTTTCTTATTGTCAAGGCCAAAACCGTAATTTTAACCGAGTTTCTTAGAATTCACTAATTCCTAAAAGCGAGAGCGAGGTAAGAGCTTTGGATAAATGGTATGGATAAATGTCGTTTTCTAGGTCTCACAACCAAGGGAAGGGTATTAATCCGCCAAAAGCAACAAGCCCACCTCTTATAGTGCGCGAAGGGTCAAAGTCCAGCGATCCAAGAATGATAAGCGACAAGGATAATTTTTGGAAAGTCGAAGTGAGGACTTTAAACTCGAGAACTACTTCTTTAAAACCCTTAGGATTTCTTTTTAGGATTTTAGGTTTTGTTTTCTTTGAGTCAAATAAAAGTAACGTGACATATGTTGAGGTTTTTATTTTGCCGTGTTCGATGGCCATTGGGCTAAGGATGTGCAAAACTTTTTACTCAATATAGGCCACGTGAAATAGAGTTCCGTAGGAGAGTCAACAAATTGCTAAAGAAAAGGAAATTTAGCAATCCACCTTAAGATGGAGGCATTAAGAGAACTTGAGAATTACTGAAAATGTAACAGAGAATGATTGGTGTGAACAAGAACAATTTTGGTCAACTTCTAAAACCTTTTAGAAAGGTGATCCAAGTGAAAATCAAAGTAGTGTGCAATTCATTCTGCAATTATCCTTATCTTTCCCTTTACACTTTTTCACCTTCAAACTTTTCGATCCTCTCACCAATCTGCCCCAACAGTTCACATTTCTAACCATTCTTTAATCGCCTCTCTTTCTTTACATCCGTTTCACTCTCCCACCCAATCTCAATGCCTTAACCATTTTCAACCCAACAATAAACACAATTTCTTACCCACCATTTATCTTTTCTTCCCAACCTTATGTGTATCTTTTTCTAAACCCATCATACTCTCAACCTCCATTTTGTTTACAAAATACCTTTGTGTTGTGGAATTTGAAATATTGCTAAGCTTTAATGATTATTTTTTATCATTTTGATTTTCATGATCCTAGTTGGGGTAAGTAGAGCTCTGACCCTAGCTAGATTTTAAAGGTTTTTGGTTCGATCAAAGTACAACTTATCTTTCTACCGGAAGTTTTAAATTTCACATTTTTTCCGTCTATTCCGGCATTTATAGATGATCAGTTTTGTTCTACATTATCACACCGATCAGACCTTGTTGATGACGGTTATGACTTTTACGTGATGCATTGGGTTGTTTGTAATTTCGAGGAGTAGTTACATCTCCCTAAGTTGTTGATATGCAATGCAAGCGAGAAGTTTCTGCGTTAGGTATTCAATTTTATCTTTAGCCAATAGGTCGCATTCAATCTGTTATACCTTACCAAGTTTCTCTTCCTGGATTGAATACCTTTTCGATCGAGTCACCCTCGTGTTTTCCCACGTGGGGTAATGCTTTTTGATCTTTGTCTTCTCCACCCGGTTTTAAGAATATTTAGGCGGTGGAGGTTATAGATGAAGACCACCATCTTTAGTTGCTTGTTTATTTTTCTTTCTATTTAGTATTTTTCTTGTCTTTGGTCGTATAAAATAAAGTGGCTTAAAATGTTTTTCGGTATTCATACCTAATTACTGCCACATTATTTTATAACTTCCATAGACATGGTATTTGACGATTTCGTGGAGTTTGTTTGCTTATACAGGATGTGTCTGTTTCGCCACGACGTGCTGAAGATTACTCCGATATTGTTCTTTTACTTGAGAGCCGTTTCCAGAGCTAAGTTTTTTTCTTAAATTCTCATTTTTTTTGTCATTGGGGACAATGCCATGTTTAAGTGGGGGGTAGAAGACTTAGCTATGATGTGATATGTGTTAAAATTGAATGAAACGGTACATGATTGAAAAAAAAATTGAATAAATACCATATTATTTATCTCGTACCCTAAGAATTGTGAGTTCCTAGCTAAGAATTGATAGGAAATAAACCAAGTTTCATGAGTACGTGATCACTTTATACTTATGTTAAGTAAATTTAAGGATATTCATGCCCGTTTTTGCGAGTAGTTATTTATTATTCAATTACTCAATCTGTGAATCGAGTATACCGCGCAAATCATAATAACTGAAGAGATTATGTGTACATTTCATAGATGATTGGTTATGTAAACTTAGTGTCAATATCTATCTGCTGATGCATTCTTATATTTTAGCCATTAAAGCGGAGTAATAAGCTTGAGGCGTACTGTGTTTGACAATGCGTTAAAACACTGGGCTTGTAGTAACATTACCAAAGTAGCCCCGCGCTTGTGGTAATATTCAATGCTATGCATGATCTAAGATAGGGGGATGCTCTAAAAGGTTTTCTTCCTTGAGATTGATAGTATTTGAAAAATATGAAGATATGAAAAGAATATTCAACTCTTTAAGAGGCTTTGAGTAGTACTCGGTCTCCAAGTCCAAAATCCCTACAGATACGCTCTTGCTTATTGCTCTAGTGCTCTGACCATTGCGATGCATAAGAAGTATGAATCTCGAGGTTGGTAGGTTGAGATTGCGAAGTTAGCATAAACTCTAATCTTGCCACAAATATATAAAACTAAATGCACATGCACACATCACTTGATTCATAGTAAGTAGTGAATAATGGATATCTTATGAGCATGACTAGTATGAGTTGACTTGAGTTTCTTGTGTAAGTATGATTTGACCATAGAAAATGTCGTCT
The DNA here is from genome assembly GCA_026214975.1 of Gentiana macrophylla. Lineage (NCBI taxonomy): Eukaryota > Viridiplantae > Streptophyta > Magnoliopsida > Gentianales > Gentianaceae > Gentiana > Gentiana macrophylla. The sequence goes on from CM047806.1 coordinate 24,175,401, forward strand.
TGGGAATGACTTATTGATGCTTTGTTGGGACGATCAAAGTCTAAGTGGGGGTAGTTGATGACGGTCAAATTATACCCGTAAAAGTCATCAACGTTGACCTTAAATAGAGATTAATAATGTATATTTCATATTAAATCACTCGTTTATATTTATTATTTAATGTTAAGTGATTATTAATATGATATTTGGTATTTAGCTGTTTTTATTAATAAAAGCCGATTTATTGTGTGATAAATGCTGATTTTGTAGATCACGACAAATCGAGAGGATTAATGTCATTCAATCAATGGTCTCAAGATAATAGAGGAAGAAAATCGGAGCATTAAATGAAAGATTAATCAGATCAACATGCAAGCGTGCAGTGGGGAGCAAGATAGACGAGAGAAACGATTAACATGTGCAAAAATAGGTTCGGTCGACCGAGCCTATAGCTTCGGTCGACCGAGTGTAGCATCTCGGTCACTTATCGGATTTTTTTGTATTTACCTTCTAGATCCTTCATAAGTCGGCAGAAACTCCTATATAAGCAGCAGCTACGAGAAATTGTAAATCATCCCATCATCCCTTTATTCTTTCTTCAATCTTTCAATCAAATACACACATTACAATGTAGGATTAATACATTGAAGGTTTCTCAACAATGTAGGGGCTTCAATATGTAAGCCTTTATATTTTCTGTCTTTTTATTTTCCGTAATTAAGTTCTCCCCATTATAGTTTTATTGTTTGAGTTAATTGTTCATAGCTAGATGATGTAGATCTAGGCTATGACGTTAGGGGTGTGGCGACTCCTTGTCTATGAGGATCCCATAACCTACGTCATACACTTAGTATTTATCCATGAATCTGCATTGTTTAATTAATGTGTATCTAAGTTACTTTATATGAATGCTTTACAATTCTTTGTTTAATCCGTGGTGTATGATGAAACATTTGAGAGATATATTCGGGGATGCAATCTGCGGGGAAAGGACCATTCGGTCGACCGAGTGTCTGTATTCGGTCGACCGAGCCAACCTGTTCATCCGTTAGATAGCCATGTCTTTATGGTTAGGTTAACTTAATAGAATTTATTATCTCGGTAGGTATGGCTATGGCTACGTTACTCGCTTAGTTTAATTAAAACGTGTAAAAAGGAAATACCGATATAAAACTCTTAGGTAGGCTTATGAATTGCTCTTCACGGACGTTCAGCGTTATCTAGGTAGGTTTATATTTGGGGATTGCTAGCACCTGATTATACGTACGTCGTAGATTAGCATGAGACTATAACTTGGTAATTGCTAGTTGGACGAGAGCTTGAGTAATCGTTTAGGAAATACGCTAACCATAGGAATGTTGCCTAGGCGAGGTGTGTACGGTTAATATCGGCATCCTTAGAGTCGTAAGCGTGTGAGTTATATGAGATGGAGGCACTAAAAAGCGAAGTCACGTAACAATATCACGGTGATAGTGACCTACCGGTGCTAAGTCAAGTTAAAGAGGATGACTCCCGTAGCCAATCTAAGATAGATACAAGCGGATTGTGATTAATAAGTTCGATTTATTATATAAATTATCTAGGTCCAAGCGATAAAGACTATAATTGGGAGGTTAATTACGTTGTGTCGAGTCGTGTCTTTACCTTTCTTGTCTTATGTTGGTCGTAGACCGCCTCATGTCCTTGACATGTTTAATTAATTGTTTGTATATAATCGACCCACAATTGGTTCCTGTGGGATCGGCCTTGATTCACTATAGCTATACTACGATGGGCCTAGTCCTCTTGCTAGTATTGGTTTATGGTGGTCAAGTATATTATAACTGATTGACCCCGATCAAGTTTTTGGCGCCGTTGCCGGGAACCAACGGTCAATTTTATATATAAATAATTTTCTTATTCATGTCAAGTTTTTCTGTTTTAGAGTCTGTTTTGAGTCCCTGCGGTGTATGCGCTGTGTAAAAATTCCCGAATCTGGAGAAGTGGTTTCGCTCGGCGAGATCGCCTCTCGTTGCCGGCGAGCCTGGTTCTATTTTACGGGACTTTGCGTGTCTGTTTATCCCCGTATGTTTAATCCGTGAAGAGTCGATAGCGACATGGGAAACCATGTTAAAATCGATCTATGGTCCTGCTTTGTTTTTCTTACATTTGCGAAACCGGGGAAGCAATAGTCCGAGTCGGTAATTTTTTGGCGCTGAGAAAATAACCCAGCAAACATGTGGAGCTACGAATAAGATGGGAAAAGCGATGGAAGCAATACCTTTAAAGCACCAAGATGGCTCCGGAATTTTTTTTAAAGGCTTAAATTCTTCATGGTACAATGTTGAAGGCAAGGTTCTACCTTTTTTTGCTTATGTTTTACTACCTTTTGGTTTTTTGAGCATAAGTTAGCCTATACATGAACCTTAGTATTAATCTTGGCCCGGAGTGGTTTGTAAGATTAATTCTCTTAGTGTGGAAGGTTACGCCCCAAATCATCTCATCTAGAAGGTGTAAGGAAACATGTAGTCGTTGAAAGAAGCGGTGAATAAAGAGTTCCTCGTAGTTCCGTTAAAATCTCTTTGTCCTATGCATGAGATTGCTTTACTTGCAAGGGAGCAACAAATTGTGTAGTTTAAGCATTCACAATCTAAAGAAGGCGTTGAGTTTTGAGAGAACACAATCTTCGCTTTCGTTGAGTTTTATGGTGATGGCTTCTCGGTGAACCCACCTTAAAATGTAAAGCGAGATTACGCTTTGGGTGACAATTTAGAAATCGGAGACTCTTTAGTACATGGGTTCGAAATGGTCTAACCATGGTGGGCGAGTTCAACCGAGCTTGGCTCAATCGACCCCCTCCACGTGTGATGTGCGTTCTGGCGTGAGTTCAACAATACGTAGCATAGCCGATAAGCCTTCAGGCTAAGCGGGGCTTAATCTTGACGGATTGGCTCGAATCATCACATATGTTCCAACAAATAAGAAGGCGTAGCTTGCCTACATAACCGACCTTATTCGGAGTACTTTGATTCATTGTTTCTTATTGTCAAGGCCAAAACCGTAATTTTAACCGAGTTTCTTAGAATTCACTAATTCCTAAAAGCGAGAGCCGAGGTAAGAGCTTTGGATAAATGGTATGGATAAATGTCGTTTTCTAGGTCTCACAACCAAGGAAGGGTATTAATCGCATAAAAGCAACAAGCCCACCTCTTATAGTGCTTGCGAAGGGTCAAAGTCTGGCGATCCAAGAATGATAAGCGACAAGGATAATTTTTGGAAAGTCAGTGAGGACTTTAAACTCAGAACTACTTCTTTAAAACCCTTAGGATTTCTTTTTAGGATTTTAGGTTTTGTTTTCTTTGAGTCAAATAAAAGTAACGTGACATATGTTGAGGTTTTTTATTTTGCCGTGTTCCGATGGCCATTGGACTAAGGATGTGCAAAACTTTTTTACTCAATATAGGCCACGTGAAATAGAGTTCCGTAGGAGAGTCAACAAATTGCTAAAGAAAAGGAAATTTAGCAATCCACCTTAAGATGGAGGCATTAAGAGAACTTGAGAATTACTGAAAATGTAACAGAGAATGATTGGTGTGAACAAGAACAATTTTGGTCAACTTCTAAAACCTTTTAGAAAGGTGATCCAAGTGAAAATCCAAAGTAGTGTGCAATTCATTCTGCAATTATCCTTATCTTTCCCTTTACACTTTTTCACCTTCAAACTTTTCGATCCTCTCACCAATCTGCCCCAACAGTTCACATTTCTAACCATTCTTTAATCGCCTCTCTTTCTTTACATCCGTTTCACTCTCCCACCCAATCTCAATGCCTTAACCATTTTCAACCCAACAATAAACACAATTTCTTACCCACCATTTATCTTTTCTTCCCAACCTTATGTGTATCTTTTTCTAAACCCATCATACTCTCAACCTCCATTTTGTTTACAAAATACCTTTGTGTTGTGGAATTTGAAATATTGCTAAGCTTTAATGATTATTTTTATCATTTTGATTTTCATGATCCTAGTTGGGGTAAGTAGAGCTCGACCACTAGCTAGATTTTAAAGGTTTTGGTTCGATCAAAGTACAACTTATCTTTCTACCGGAAGTTTTAAATTTCACATTTTTCCGTCTATTCCGGCATTTATAGATGATCAGTTTTGTTCTACATTATCACACCGATCAGACCTTGTTGATGACGGTTATGACTTTTACGTGATGCATTGGGTTGTTAGTAATTTCGAGGAGTAGTTACATCTCCCTAAGTTGTTGATATCCAATGCAAGCGAGAAGTTTCTGCGTTAGGTATTCAATTTTATCTTTAGCCAATAGGTCGCATTCAATCTGTTATACCTTACCAAGTTTCTCTTCCTGGATTGAATACCTTTTCGATCGAGTCACCCTCGTGTTTTCCCACGTGGGGTAATGCTTTTGATCTTTGTCTTCTCCACCCGGTTTTAAGAATATTTAGGCGGTGGAGGTTATAGATGAAGACCACCATCTTTAGTTGCTTGTTTATTTTTCTTTCTATTTAGTATTTTTCTTGTCTTTGGTCGTATAAAATAAAGTGGCTTAAAATGTTTTTCGGTATTCATACCTAATTCTTGCCACATTATTTTATAACTTCCATAGACATGGTATTTGACGATTTCGTGGAGTTTGTTTGCTTATCTGAGGATGTGTCTGTTTCGCCACGACGTCTTGAAGATTACTCCGATATTGTTCTTTTACTTGAGAGCCGTTTCAGAGCTAAGTTTTTTCTTAAATTCTCATTTTTTTGTCATTGGGGACAATGCCATGTTTAAGTGGGGTAGAAGACTTAGCTATGATGTGATATGTGTTAAAATTGAATGAAAGCGGTACATGATTGAAAAAAATTGAATAAATACCATATTATTTATCTCGTACCCTAAGAATTGTGAGTTCTAGCTAAGAATTGATAGGAAATAAACCAAGTTTCATGAGTACGTGATCACTTTATACTTATGTTAAGTAAATTTAAGGATATTCATGCCCGTTTTGCGAGTAGTTATTTATTATTCAATTACTCAATCGTGAATCGAGTATACGCGCAAATCATAATAATCGAAGAGATTATGTGTACATTTCATAGATGATTGGTTATGTAAACTTAGTGTCAATATCTATCTCTGTGATGCATTCTTATATTTTAGCCATTAAAGCGGAGTAATAAGCTTAAGACGTACTGTGTTTGACAATGCGTTAAAACCTTTGGGCTTGTAGTAACATTACCAAAGTAGCCCGCGCTTGTGGTAATATTCAATGCTATGCATGATCTAAGATAGGGGATGCTCTAAAAGGTTTTCTTCCTTGAGATTGATAGTATTTGAAAAATATGAAGATATGAAAAGAATATTCAACTCTTTAAGAGGCTTTGAGTAGTACTCGGTCTCCAAGTCCAAAATCCTACAGATACGCTCTTGCTTATTGCTCTAGTGCTCGACCATTGCGAGGCATAAGAAGTATGAATCTTTGAGGTTGGTAGGTTGAGATTATGAAGTTAGCATAAACTCTAATCTTGCCACAAATATATAAAACTAAATGCACATGCACACATCACTTGATTCATAGTAAGTAGTGAATAATGGATATCTTATGAGCATGACTAGTATGAGTTGACTTGAGTTTCTTGTGTAAGTATGATTTGACCATAGAAAATGTCGTCTTGGGAATGACTTATTGATGCTTTGTTGGGACGATCAAAGTCTAAGTGGGGTAGTTGATGACGGTCAAATTATACCCGTAAAAGTCATCAACGTTGACCTTAAATCGAGATTAATAATGTATATTTCATATTAAATCACTCGTTTATATTTATTATTTAATGTTAAGTGATTATTAATATGATATTTGGTATTTAATTGTTTTTATTATTAAAAGCCGATTTATTGTGCGATAAATCTTCGATTTTGTAGATCACGACAAATCGAGAGGATTAATGTCATTCAATCAATGGTCTCAAGATAATAGAGGAAGAAAATCGGAGCATTAAATGAAAGATTAATCAGATCAACATGCAAGCGTGCGATGGGAGCAAGATAGGCGAGAGAAGCGATTAACATGTGCAAAAATAGGTTCGGTCGACCGAGCCTATAGCTTCGGTCGACCGAGTGTAGCATCTCGGTCACTTATCGGATTTTTTTGTATTTACCTTCTAGATCCTTCATAAGTCGGCAGAAACTCCTATATAAGCAGCAGGCAACTACGAGAAATTGTAAATCATCCCATCATCCCTTTATTCTTTCTTCAATCTTTCAATCAAATACACACATTACAATGTAGGATTAATACATTGAAGGTTTCTCAACAATGTAGGGGCTTCAATATGTAAGCCTTTATATTTTCTGTCCTTTTATTTTCCGTAATTAAGTTCTCCCCATTATAGTTTTATTGTTTGAGTTAATTGTTCATAGCTAGATGATGTAGATCTAGGCTATGACGCGTTAGGGTGTGGCGACTCCTTGTGCATGAGGATCCCATAACCTCGTCATACACTTAGTATTTATCCATGAATCTGCATTGTTTAATTAATGTGTATCTAAGTTACTTTATATGAATGCTTTACAATTCTTTGTTTAATCCGTGGTGTATGATGAAACGCCGAGAGATATATTCGGGGATGCAATCTGGGGAAAGGACCATTCGGTCGGCCGAAAGTGTCTGTATTCGGTCGACCGAGCCAACTGTTCATCCGTTAGATAGCCATGTCTTTATGGTTAGGTTAACTTAATAAATTTATTATCTCGGTAGGTATGGCTATAGCTACGTTACTCGCTTAGTTTAATTAAAGCGTGTAAAAGGAAATACCGATATAAAACTCTTAGGTAGGCTTATGAATTGCTCTTCACGGACGTTCGGCGTTATCTAGGTAGGTTTATATTTGGGGATTGCTAGCACCTGATTATCGTCGTCGTAGATTAGCATGAGACTATAACTTGGTAATTTTTAGTTGGGACGAGAGCTTGAGTAATCGTTTAGGAAGTACGCGCTAACCATAGGAATGTTGCCTGCAGGCGAGGTGTACGGTTAATATCGGCATCCTTAGAAGTCGTAAGCGTGTGAGTTATATGAGATGGAGGCACTAAAAAGCGAAGTCACGTAACAATATCACGGTGATCTAGTGACTACCGGTGCTAAGTCAAGTTAAAGAGGATGACTCCCGTAGCCAATCTAAGATAGATACAAGCGGATTGTGATTAATAAGTTCGATTTATTATATAAATTATCTAGGTCCAAGCGATAAAGACTATAATTGGGGAGGTTAATTACGTTGTGTCGAGTCGTGTCTTTACCTTTCTTGTCTTATGTTGGTCGTAGACCGCCTCTATGTCCTTGACATGTTTAATTAATTGTTTGTATATAAGCGACCCACAATTGGTTCCTGTGGGATCGAGCCTTGATTCAATATAGCTATACTACGATGGGCCTAGTCCTCTTGCTAGTATTGGTTTATGGTGGTCAAGTATATTATAACTGATTGACCCGATCAAGTTTTTGGCGCCGTTGCCGGGAACCAACGGTCAATTTTATATATAAATAATTTTCTTATTCATGTCAAGTTTTGTTTTAGAGTCTGTTTTGAGTCCCTCGGTTTATGCGCTATGTGTAAAAATTCCGAATCTGGAGCAGTTGGTTTCGCTCGGCCGAGGCGCCTCGTTGCCGGCGAGCCTGGTTCTATTTTTACGGGACTTCGCGTGTCTGTTTATCCCGTATGTTTAATCCGTAGAGTCGATAGCGGCATGGGAAACCATGTTAAAATCGATCCACGGTCTGTTTTGTTTTTCTTACATTTGCGAAACCAGGGAAGCAATAGTGCAGTCATTAATTTTTCGCGGTATTGAGAAAATAACCCAGCAAACATGTGGAGCTACGAATAAGATGGGAAAAGCGATGGAAGCAATACCTTTAAAGCACCAAGATGGCTCCGGAATTTTTTTTAAAGGCTTAAATTCTTCATGGTACAATGTTGAAGGCAAGGTTCTACCTTTTTTTGCTTATGTTTTACTACCTTTTGGTTATTTGAGCATAAGTTAGCCTATACATGAACCTTAGTATGAATCTTGGCCCGGAGTGGTTTGTAAGATTAATTCTCTTAGTGTGGAAGGTTCTGCCCCAAATCTGTCTCATCTAGAAGGTGTAAGGAAACATGTAGTCGTTGAAAGGAAGCAGTGAATAAAGAGTTCCTCGTAGTTCTGTTAAAATCTCTTTGTCCTATGCATGAGATTGCTTCTCTCGGCCAAGGAGCAACAAATTGTGTAGTTTAAGCATTCACAATCTAAAGAAGGCGTTGAGTTTTGAGAGAACACAATCTTACGCTTTCGTTGAGTTTTATGGTGATGGCTTCTCGGTGAACCCACCTTAAAAGTAAAGCGAGATTACGCTTTGGGTGACAATTTTGAAATCGGAGACTCTTAGTACATGGGTTGGAAATGGTCTAACCATGGTGGCGAGTTCAACCGAGCCGGCTCAATCGACCCCCTCCACGTGTGATATGCGTTCTGCTAGTTCAACAAGGCGTAGCATAGCCGATAAGCCTTCAGGCAAAGCGGGGCTTAATCTTGACGGATTGGCCTGAGCTGTCACATATGTTCCAACAAATAAGAAGGCGTGAGGCTTGCCTACATAACCGACCTTATTCGGAGTACTTTGATTCATTGTTTCTTATTTTCAAGGCCAAAACCGTAATTTTAACCGAGTTTCTTAGAATTCACTAATTCCTAAAGCGAGCCGAGGTAAGAGCTTTGGATAAATGGTATGGATAAATGTCGTTTCTAGGTCTCACAACCAAGGAAGGGTATTAATCCATAAAAGCAACAAGCCCACCTCTTATAGTGCGCTGAAGGGTCAAAGTCAGCGATCCAAGAATGATAAGCGACAAGGATAATTTTTGGAAAGTCGAAGTGAGGACTTTAAACTCAGAACTACTTCTTTAAAACCCTTAGGATTTCTTTTTTAGGATTTTAGGTTTTGTTTTCTTTGAGTCAAATAAAAGTAACGTGACATATGTTGAGGTTTTTATTTTGCCGTGTTCGATGGCCATTGGGCTAAGGATGTGCAAAACTTTTTACTCAATATAGGCCACGTGAAATAGAGTTCCGTAGGAGAGTCAACAAATTGCTAAAGAAAAGGAAATTTAGCAATCCACCTTAAGATGGAGGCATTAAGAGAACTTGAGAATTACGAAAATGTAAGAGAGAATGATTGGTGTGAACAAGAACAATTTTGGTCAACTTCTAAAACCTTTTAGAAAGGTGATCCAAGTGAAAATCAAAGTAGTGTGCAATTCATTCGCAATTATCCTTATCTTTCCCTTTACACTTTTTCACCTTCAAACTTTTCGATCCTCTCACCAATCGCCTTTAACAGAGTTCACATTTCTAACCATTCTTTAATCGCCTCTCTTTCTTTCCATCCGTTTCACTCTCCCACCCAATCTCAATGCCTTAACCATTTTCAACCCAACAATAAACACAATTTCTTACCCACCATTTATCTTTTCTTCCCAACCTTATGTGTATCTTTTTCTAAACCCATCATACTCTCAACCTCCATTTTGTTTACAAAATACCTTTGTGTTGTGGAATTTGAAATATTGCTAAGCTTTAATGATTATTTTTTATCATTTTGATTTTCATGATCCTAGTTGGGGTAAGTAGAGCTCTGACCCTAGCTAGATTTTAAAGGTTTTTGGTTCGATCAAAGTACAACTTATCTTTCTACCGGAAGTTTTAAATTTCACATTTTTCCGTCTATTCCGGCATTTATAGATGATCAGTTTTGTTCTACATTATCACACCGATCAGACCTTGTTGATGACGGTTATGACTTTTACGTGATGCATTGGGTTGTTAGTAATTTCGAGGAGTAGTTACATCTCCCTAAGTTGTTGATATCCAATGCAAGCGAGAAGTTTCTGCGTTAGGTATTCAATTTTATCTTTAGCCAATAGGTCGCATTCAATCTGTTATACCTTACCAAGTTTCTCTTCCTGGATTGAATACCTTTTCGATCGAGTCACCCTCGTGTTTTCCCACGTGGGGTAATGCTTTTTGATCTTTGTCTTCTCCACCCGGTTTTAAGAATATTTAGGTGGTGGAGGTTATAGATGAAGACCACCATCTTTAGTTGCTTGTTTATTTTTCTTTCTATTTAGTATTTTTCTTGTCTTTGGTCGTATAAAATAAAGTGGCTTAAAATGTTTTTCGGTATTCATACCTAATTACTGCCACATTATTTTATAACTTCCATAGACATGGTATTTGACGATTTCGTGGAGTTTGTTTGCTTATACAGATGTGTCTGCTTTCGCCACGACGTCTTTGAAGATTACTCCGATATTGTTCTTTTACTTGAGAGCCGTTTCCAGAGCTAAGTCTTTTTCTTAAATTCTCATTTTTTTGTCATTGGGGACAATGCCATGTTTAAGTGGGGGGTAGAAGACTTAGCTATGATGTGATATGTGTTAAAATTGAATGAAACGGTACATGATTGAAAAAAAAATTGAATAAATACCATATTATTTATCTCGTACCCTAAGAATTGTGAGTTCCTAGCTAAGAATTGATAGGAAATAAACCAAGTTTCATGAGTACGTGATCACTTTATACTTATGTTAAGTAAATTTAAGGATATTCATGCCCGTTTTTGCGAGTAGTTATTTATTATTCAATTACTCAATCTGTGAATCGAGTATACCGCGCAAATCATAATAACTGAAGAGATTATGTGTACATTTCATAGATGATTGGTTATGTAAACTTAGTGTCAATATCTATCTGCTGATGCATTCTTATATTTTAGCCATTAAAGCGGAGTAATAAGCTTGAGACGTACCTGTGTTTGACAATGCGTTAAAACACTGGGCTTGTAGTAACATTACCAAAGTAGCCCCGCGCTTGTGGTAATATTCAATGCTATGCATGATCTAAGATAGGGGGATGCTCTAAAAGGTTTTCTTCCTTGAGATTGATAGTATTTGAAAAATATGAAGATATGAAAAGAATATTCAACTCTTTAAGAGGCTTTGAGTAGTACTCGGTCTCCAAGTCCAAAATCCCTACAGATACGCTCTTGCTTATTGCTCTAGTGCTCTGACCATTGCGAGGCATAAGAAGTATGAATGCCGAGGTTGGTAGGTTGAGATTGCGAAGTTAGCATAAACTCTAATCTTGCCACAAATATATAAAACTAAATGCACATGCACACATCACTTCGATTCATAGTAAGTAGTGAATAATGGATATCTTATGAGCATGACTAGTATGAGTTGACTTGAGTTTCTTGTGTAAGTATGATTTGACCATAGAAAATGTCGTCTTGGGAATGACTTATTGATGCTTTGTTGGGACGATCAAAGTCTAAGTGGGGGTAGTTGATGACGGTCAAATTATACCCGTAAAGTCATCAACGTTGACCTTAAATCGAGATTAATAATGTATATTTCATATTAAATCACTCGTTTATATTTATTATTTAATGTTAAGTGATTATTAATATGATATTTGGTATTTAATTGTTTTTATTATTAAAAGCCGATTTATTGTGCGATAAATGCGATTTTGTAGATCACGACAAATCGAGAGGATTAATGTCATTCAATCAATGGTCTCAAGATAATAGAGGAAGAAAATCGGAGCATTAAATGAAAGATTAATCGAGATCAACATGCAAGCGTGCGCGTGGGGAGCAAGATAGGCGAGAGAAGCGATTAACATGTGCAAAAATAGGTTCGGTCGACCGAGCCTATAGCTTCGGGTCGACCGAGTGTAGCATCTCGGTCACTTATCGGATTTTTTTGTATTTACCTTCTAGATCCTTCATAAAGTCGTGAAACTCCTATATAAGCAAAGCGACTACGAGAAATTGTAAATCATCCCATCATCCCTTTATTCTTTCTTCAATCTTTCAATCAAATACACACATTACAATGTAGGATTAATACATTGAAGGTTTCTCAACAATGTAGGGGCTTCAATATGTAAGCCTTTATATTTTCTGTCCTTTTATTTTCCGTAATTAAGTTCTCCCCATTATAGTTTTATTGTTTGAGTTAATTGTTCATAGCTAGATGATGTAGATCTAGGCTATGAGCGTTAGAGGTGTGGCGACTCTTGTACATGAGGATCCCATAACCTCGTCATACACTTAGTATTTATCCATGAATGCATTGTTTAATTAATGTGTATCTAAGTTACTTTATATGAATGCTTTACGAATTACTATTTAATCCGTGGTGTATGATGAAACACTGAGATATATTCAGGGATGCAATCTGGGAGAAAGGACCATTCGGTCGAGGCAGTGTCTGTATTCGGTCGACCGAGCCAACTGTTCATCCGTTAGATAGCCATGTCTTTATGGTTAGGTTAACTTAATAGAATTTATTATCTCGGTAGGTATGGCTATAGCTACGTTACTCGCTTAGTTTAATTAAAACGCGTAAAAGGAAATACCGATATAAAACTCTTAGGTAGGCTTATGAATTGCTCTTCACGGACGTTCGTTATCTAGGTAGGTTTATATTTGGGGATTGCTAGCACTGATTATACATACGTCATAGATTAGCATGAGACTATAACTTGGTAATTGCTAGTTGGACGAGAGCTTGAGTAATCGTTTAGAAAGCACGCCTAACCATAGGAATGTTGCCTAGATGAGGTGTACGGTTAATATCGGCATCCTTAAAGTCGTAGCGTGTGAGTTATATGAGATGGAGGCACTAAAAGGCGAAGTCACGTAACAATATCACAGTGATCTAGTGACTACCGGTGCTAAGTCAAGTTAAAGAGGATGACTCCCGTAGCCAATCTAAGATAGATACAAGCGGATTGGTGATTAATAAGTTCGATTTATTATATAAATTATCTAGGTCCAAGCGATAAAGACTATAATTAGGGAGGTTAATTACGTTGTGTCGAGTCGTGTCTTTACCTTTCTTGTCTTATGTTGGTCGTAGACCGCCTCTATGTCCTTGACATGTTTAATTAATTGTTTGTATGTAACTGACCCACAATTGGTTCCTGTGGGATCGACCTTGATTCACTATAGCTATACTACGATGGGCCTAGTCCTCTTGCTAGTATTGGTTTATGGTGGTCAAGTATATTATAACTGATTGACCCGATCAATAGGAAAGCAGAATTTCGAAAAACGATTCCATCATATTGATTACTCTACATTTCCCTCTTACACCATAAATACATAATGCAATCTCCAAGACAATCTAACAACCTCATTAAGATAATGCCAAGTGTCATAGCTAGGTGTACAAGATAATAACATGCCAAGGACACATATTTAACACAATTACATATTAGACATTTATTTTCTAACATCCCCCTCAAACTAAATGGGGTAGCAACCACATTAAGTTTGTCTCTGAAGTATGCAAATAATGTAGCATTGAAGGGCTTGGTAAGTGCATCAACTATTTGCTCAAAAGTTGGGATGTACTAGACAACCATTTGACCTTGCATCACTTTATCTTGAACAAAATGAACATCCAGCTCCACGTGCTTCACTCTAGAATGCATAACTGGATTCTGAGCTAAAGCATCAGCTCCTAAATTGTCACACCAGAGTATAGGTCTGGTAATTGGTTTCAAATGCAGTTCAGAAAGAACATTCATCAGCCATTGAGTTTCTGCTGCAAAGCATTGGCCAAGGCACGATATTCTGAATTTGTACTAGATCTGGAGATAACATGATGCTTTTTTGAAGGCCAGGACACCAAGGAACCATCCAGAAAAATACAATAGGATGCAATGGATCTTCTGTCTACTTTATCACATCCTCAGTCTGCATCACTGAATCCATGAATATACAATGGCTAGGAGGGTTTAAATTGGAGTCCATAGTGAAGTGTACCTTTCACATAACGCAGTAGATGTTTCACAGCTTGCCAATGAGTTATAGTGGGAGTTTGCATATGCTGACTTAAGGAATTGACAACAAAGGCTAGATCAGGTCTTGTAAAGGTCAAATACTGTAATGCACTAATGGTGCTTCTGTAAAGAGTAGGATTTTTCATCAGATCAGTAGATAGTGCAATCTTGGAGGAGACCACCATAAGAGTGGCACATGGCTTCAAGTTTTGCAAGCCTAATTTATCCAAAAGTTGTGCAGCATAGACATGTTGAGAAAGATACAATCCAGAGTCATTTCTAATAGCTTGTACCCTCAGAAAGTGATGCAGGTCTCCTAAATCCTTGAGAGCAAATCTTGAGTTGAGAGGCTTGATGAAATGCTGAATCTTCCATGTATTATTACCTGTGATCAAGATGTCATCTACATACACAAGCACACAAAGATGAGTTTTACCATGATGAAACATAAATAAAGATGGGTCAGCCTTAGATTGATTGAACTGCCATGCCAGTAAATGATTCTTTAACTCATCAAACCAGGCCACAGAGCCTGTTTCAACCCATAAATAGCCTTTTTCGGATGGCACACATAATCGGGTTTTGTCTTATCAATAAATCCCTCAGGTTGCTTCATGTATGGCCCGACTCAAAGCAGTGCCATTTAGAAAGGCATTGTTGATGTCAATCTGTTTGATAGGCCAATCAAGAGCCCTTTGCTAAGGCAACTATAATCGATAGTAGATGCCTTAGCCAGCTGGACTAAAGGTCTCGAGAATAGTCCACACACGGAGTTTGATTAAATCCCTTAGCTACCAATCTAGCTTTATGTTTATTAAGCTGTCCCATCGAGATTGAGGTTCGATTTAAAAACCCATTTATTATCAACAAGGTTGTGTGCTTGTGATTTTGGAACCAAATCCCATGTGTGGTTCCTCGTGAGAGCATTGTACTCATCTTGCATAGCTTGCTTGAGTGAGGAATCTTTGAGAGCATCTGATACCGTAGTAGGTTCTGGTGAGTGAGTAGATGAGGAAGTGGCCAGGTAGGAGTAGGTTTTGGGCTTGAAAATGCCACATTTGGCTTTAGTTTGCATAGGATGGTGATTGATGAGAACTGGTTGGTTAGATTGAATGGAAGGTGGAGAATTTGAAGTACCAGTTGTGGGTTGAGATTGAGGACTGGGAGAGTTGGAGGACACATGGTCAGAAGTGGGACATCCAGAATTTGATCTAGGAGATATAGGTGAATCAGGAGGAGGAGTTGCACTAGTTATCCCTGAGGCAGAAGGTGACATCATAGGAGACAAGGCAGGAGACCTACAATGATCATCAGCATGACTGTGTGTTGGAGTGGAGGAAGGGTGCTTAGAATAGGAATAAGAGTCAGACTTGTAATTTCTTAGGGGTAAGGATAGTATAGGATCAGCATATATGAGAGTAGGATTAGATGAAGTATGTGTGGAACTGGATTTGAAATAAGGGCAACCGTGTTCATAAAAAATGACATCTCTAGAGATGTATAGTCTGCCATTAGAATCCAAACACATGTAGCCTTTGTGATTAGGAATGAGACCTATGTGAGTGCATTTTTGTGTGTGAAATTGAAACTTTCTAGTGTGATAGGGCCTCAAATAGGGATAACAGGCACAACAAAATATTTTTAAGGCTTTATAATCTAAAACCTTACCAAAGAGACACTCAAAAGGGGTCTTGTTATGAAGGATGGAAGTAGGCAAGTAATTTATTACCCTAACAGAGTGTAGAAAACTTTCCCAATAGAATTTGAGAGGCATAGAGGCTTGTGCCAATAAGGTTAACCCCATTTCAACAATAGCCCTATGTTTTCTCTCCACCTTTCCATTCTGAGCATGTGAATGTGGACAAGAGTGTCTAAAAAGGATGTCAGCTTCTTTAAGAACAGTTTCAAATGATCTAAACTCCCCCTCCAAGTCAGTTTGTAAGCATTTAATATGATGACTAAACTGAGTGAAAACCCGATTCTTAAAGTGATTAAAGGCTTGTAAGGCATCAAATTTTAGCTCAACATAAAAGATCCATGTATATCTGGTAAAGTCATCCACAAAAGCAACATAATAAGTGAAATTAGAAGTGGAAACAACAGGGGCAGGCCCCCAAAGATCAGCATGAACAATTTCAAAAGGCATTGAATTTTTAGAACTGGACAAGGGATAGGGAGACATGTTGTTGCCATAGCAACAAGCTTCACAAAAAGACAATTTTTCATTCAACTTCAAAGATTCATTACAAACATTCAAAACTTGATTCAAAACCCTAGCAGAAGGGTGTCCTAGTCTTCTATGCCATAAATTGGCTTTATCATAAGTAGACAAAATTATAGCAGAATGCTGATCAACAAATTTATTTGAGCTGGAACAGGAATAAGCACCGGGAGAAACTGTGGAAGTAGATGCAACAGACTGATTGATGGAGACTTTGGATTGATGGGAGCTCATACTAACAGGCATATGCATTTGGTAGGGGCCATTCTTATGGGTTCCTTCCAGAAGCACTTTCTTGGTGAGAAAATCCTTCACAAAACAACAGTTTGAATGAAATTTTAAGAACACAAGATTATCAGAGGTTAGCTTAGATACACGAAGAAGGTTTTTAGTGATATCAGGCACATGTGAAATATTATTAAGACTCAACTTGAATTATGTTTAACTGGAAGTGTAGAATGACCAATATGAGCAATTTGAAGGGACTCACCATTACCCAAAGTAAGACCATCAGACCCCTCATATCCTGAGCTCAGATGTAGGCTATTCAGATCAGAGGCAATGTGACTTGAGGCACCACTGTCTGCATACCAACTGGGATGCAAAAAGGTGTCAGCAGAGGCAACATAAGTAGCATTAGACATGTTCCCTGAATTTTGACTGCCACCATTGTTGTTGAACACTAGTCCAGTGTAGGAAGAGTCATATCTATGATAACACTCTGCTGCAATGTGACCAATTTTTCCACAGACTTGACAAACTGGCCTAGGACCTGATCTTCCTCCTCTATTTCCTTGAGTCCTGCCTCAAGAGCCTCGAAAACCATGGCCCCTGCCTGAATTCTGATTACCACCACCACTATAATTCTTATTTCTTCCTCTACCTCCAGACTTCTGAGTTACTATGTGAGCTGAAAGAGAAGGGACATCTAAAGTAGGAGTAAGATTAAATCGTGTAAGTAAACGTTCATGAGTGATTAAGCGAGGCGCACTTCTCGTCAGGTAAGAGACCCAATTCGAGATGTGATATTGACTATGATGATTCATAGTCTTTCCCAAAACCACCAAGAGATGCCAGGATTAATTCAGACTTAGAAATTGGGTAACGCGCAGCGGCTGAGCCATCAGAGTAGGATTTCATACGAGCCAAGTATTCCATCATAGACTTAGCACCCTTATCAGTTCTAGTCAAGGCTCCTTTGTATTCAAGCATTCGTACCTCAGATTTGTTGTTAAAAAGGACTTTAAGGGTGTTCCATACTTCAAAAGATGTGCTGCAGCCCACAACCTCTTGCAAGGCCGATTCAGTCATAGATGCCATCAGCCAACCCATGAGAAGCTGATCCACAGCTACTCAATCCTCATAGATCAGATTTAAGATGGATCCAAAACCAGTGGTGGTTAGAAATTGAGGTGGACAGGAAGCAGTTCCCAGAAGATGTACTTCAAGATGATGACCTCGAATAATGGGAAGAATCATGGACTTTCAGAGCAGATAATTATTGGTGTCCAGTTTGATAGTAAAACTCTGATTGAGATTGCCACCAAAGGTCTTTGTGCTCGATGAAGTCGGGGCGTAGTTGGCGAGAATGCATAAGCGAAGATAATGGAGGCCGCCCGAGTGAGATAGTCGGCGAGGTTTACGGTATAATGGTGGATGTCCGTAGCTGAAAGAAAACGAGCAAGGTGGTGGTGATACGGTGGAGGAGAAGGAACTTCCTTCTCCAGGAAAAGTTTGTCTAATAGGAGATGTAATGGTTCCAACAGAAAGAGTTGAAAAGGGAACATTGGTTGTGGAATCAAAGCTAGCAGCCGGAGAAGAAATGCTAGACGGCAGAGTTCCGCCGGAGGTAGGATTGGCGTTTGCCATCAAGGCTCTGATACCAACATAGGAAAACCGAATTTTAGAAAAATGACTACATCATATTGATTACTACTGTTCCCTCTTACACCATAAATACATAATGCAATCTCCAAGACAATCTAACAACGTCACTAAGATAATGCCAAGTGTCCTAGCTAAGTGTACAAGATAATAACATGTCAAGGACACATGTTTAACACAATTACATATTAGACCTTTATGTTCTAACATGCATATATATATATATATATATATATATATATATATATATATATATATATATATATATATATATATATATATGTTAGTGTGATGCCCGAAAGACAATTTTCGTAATTGTTTTATTTAATAAATGAAATGATATTATTATTCATATTTATTATTCTCATAATCACCGATGTGACAATAGTATTTACACTACAGAAAACCCTGAGTATATCGTTTATGTAATCACTTAACTCAGTGTATGAGATATACACGGGAGGATTGAGTTAGTGAAGATGTACTTAAAATACAATTAGCCCGTAGTGAAGTTAATCGAGAGTATCGGGTCTCTCCTTTAACGTGCTATTAATGCGCCCAGAACACAATAGGTGTGATTGTCTTATCCGGACTTTCGGTTAAGAGAACCTAATGGGGCATTTATATATGATGAGATATATCATATAAATTTGGACCGATTTTATTAGAGTTCACGATATAATTCCGTAATCGAGAAGTCTTATCGAATCAATTAGATGATCATATTATGGATATTTCTTAATCTGAGGTGATCACGGTCAAGCCGCTTGAATCGGTATGAGGTTTGACTTGGCGGTTAAGGATTACACCGAGTCTATGATCCGAATTACCCCATCTTGGCATTGTCTTTGGATTGAGTGAGTAGTACGTGTTATCACGATCACGGAATCCATTCCTTCCATTTATGGAAGTAGATGAAACGATTCCACTTATGAGTTAATCACAGACATTGATCGATCCATGGGATTCATATTACAGCGATTAGCTACGGTGAGTTATTTGAATTATTGATCACTAGGGGTTAATGGTAAGTAAGGACAAGATGTTACGAAAAGGGTTAACGGTAACTTCCCGATTTAGAATGAGCGATCTATGGAGGATTAATCCATATGAAATGATTATATCGGTGGACGCTTATTACTTTCGTGTGAGAGATAAATATAATCTTATAATCGGAGGAGTGCGATCACGGGATTATGGTGGCATATTCTGTGATTGATTTATCGAATATAATTATTACATTTCATAAGATAATTATTTATTTGATTTATCGAGCCGTGATTATTAGTCCATAATACCCCGACGTGCTGCTCCTAATATAGCATGTATATTCTCGGACGTCGAATCCTAATAATATTAATTTAGTTCATGTTGGACTTTATTAAAGCGATATGTGAATTAATTGTTTAGATGATTTATTAAATTAGTTGGGCTAAATAATTAAATATGTGGAAAAGACATTTTCCATAATCTTGCCCAATTATTGTGTGATGGCAAAATTAATATTGACTTTAGGTCAATAAGTATAATTTTAAGCCCCATGTGTTTTTTATGGAACAAGAAATTAGTTTTCTTGTGATTAATAAGACGTGTCTTAAAATATTTATTGGATAAATATTTATGGTAAATAATAAAGATAAAAATATTCTTGATTTGTTCTAGAATATTTTGAGATTATCTTTTATTTAATAGGATTATTATAATTGATTTTGTATTAATTATAAAATCCTTGGAGACACAGATTACTCTCCTATATATAAAGAGAGTTCTAAAGTCTGAGACACATGCAATTTTCGACTTTCTTAGAGAAAGAAGAGGAAAAATTCGGCCAAGGGTTTTGGGAAAATCTTGGAGATTTTTAAGGGTAAGATATCGGAAGGGTTCGAGTGAGAATTCCTTCCACCGGGAATTGCTTGGATCACACGTACGGAAGATCGTGGTGCTCTTCACATCTTCTCACATTCCTCCTTTTGCGGTTCTTCAACTTGGATTTAGAGATCCAAGAGGTATGATCTACAACCCCCTTGTAGATGTAGATCTAGTTATTTTATTTCGTGTAATTTATAGATCTAGATCCTTAAATCGCTTCCGCTGCGGATGATATTACTAACAGTGGTATCAGTCGCCATGGTGATCTATATTTATACGTATAAAATATTAGATCTAAGGAGTGGAATATGCATGTGTAGATTGCATTATTTTCGTTTTAATTTTATTATTTTTGAAAATTTTATGATGAATGCTTGTGATTGTCGTGGTTGAAGAGATGGATTGGGGTTGGTATTGTTTACACCGTTAGATCTATTATGGAACTCGTATAAGCGATGAAAATTCGTTCATATGAGTATAGGAAATTATGTAATTTATCTTTATTGCAAGTTTAATTTCCAGCAAATAGATCTAGTTAGTAGCTGTTTAGTTTTTTTGCTTTTCCCGTTGATCGAACCGTTGAAATGAAGATCCCTCCGGTCAGAATAAAGATTAGAAGAAGATGATCAACTCCACAAATTTTGGCGTTGATCAGGGTCCGTTTCAATATCCGTTCGTTGCTGAGAAGAGGCTGCTGTAACAGAAAAACGCAGGATTCACAGATACACTACCTGTGACTTCCTCGATTTTCTGGGAGAGTTTGGACCGTTGAAACAAAACTCCGACCGTTCAGATTGATCAACTTGGAGTTTTGGACGTACCATAAAAATTTCAGGTCGATCGGGATTCATCTCGATTCCCGATCTGCCTCAGGAAGTCCTTGATGCGGTGCAGTCAAAGTTAGATTCAGCAGCAAGTTGGGCGGTTAACTGAAGAAAATTGACAAGTCAAAACTAAGATCCAACCGTCCATATTGAAGCCCGAGGAATGAAGAACAGATCTGGAAAGTTTCGTCTCGATCCGAGTTCGTTTAGTTTCCCGATCATCGAAGAATTTGAACAGCTGCAGATTATGTTAGAAAGTAGTAAACCCTAGTTAGGGTTTGGTTATTTATTTTCTAATAGGTTAGATACGGGGGTACCAACAATCCATCTCGGTGTTTAAATTTTCCGCACTTTATTTTTATGTGTTTGATCATAAAATAGATATAAAATCGGAATTGCCATGACATGCATCATATCATAAATCCACTCCATGCATACATGTAGAATTTTAATTTTGGTAATTAAAATAGGCATGTATACAAACTCGCGTAATTAGTTGAAATTTAATTAATACGTGGTAATTAATTAATTTAGTATCTAATTAAAGATCCGAGGGCGGGTTATGAAATCGTTAAGCCTTTTGGTGTGTGTTCTCGGTGAACCGCCTTAAAGCCCAAAGCGAGATCACGTTTTCGATTCGTAGTGTCTACGAGATTGAATGATGGTAAAAGAACAATAAATCTTGGATAAAAGCGGTTCGCTTATAGGTTGGGTGGTCAAGCGAGCCGCTCGACCGACTTAACCCTCTAGTGTGATGTATGCACGGGGTCCGGCAAGACTAAGCTACACCCGGCGGCGGAGGGGTGATTCCTTCTTATCTCAATGGGGCTCTCTTGACCCGACTTCGTCCGGCCATCACATATGTTCCAACGAATAGGGCGGGTAGGCTTGCCTACGTTACCGACACCATTCGAATCCTTGATTTGATGTACTTTTATGTTAACATCAAAAGGCGTGGTTAGTTAACCCACCACCACTTCCAAAATATTGAGTGGGAGCGGGGGGCGACACCAACCCCACGGCCTCTACTATAGATACAAGTAAGTGAGAGAAAGGTGGCGCCTCGCGGCGCTTTGATTTCGTCCCCTACGGATGGTGTTCACCCTATCAACATCCATGGCTTGGTCTCCGAAAGGATAGGATTTCTGGGTACTCGTCGGGTCACTGACCTATCCTACGACGGCACACTCGGGGCGTACCTAAGAGATCCGATATAGTAGGTCACACTCATAAAGGATATTTTTGGTAATATCTAGGCTAAAAAAGGAAGGTAGTCAATGAATAAAGGGATGTTCGATTCTCGTGGGATGTTTGATTCTCACAAGTTATTCATTGATGAGATTGTCTCGATTTAACCGTCATCTCTTTGACCTACCTACAGCGGCATCGAGATGCGAGGTTAAAACCTTGGAATGGTAGAGTAGACTTAATTTTAGTTTACAATTCCTAAAATAAAATAATATAGTAGTGTTAAACTTGAATTAATATATATCATTTTATTTACCGCATTATATCCCTTACTAAATTGCTTAAAAATTTATAATTGACTAGTATTGACTTCGTTAAAAAGTGGAAAGTAACTAGGACGTTGAACTAGTCAATTGATAATGCAATTATTTTTGAAAGAGATATTTTCTCTTAAGCCTTTTAAAACCAAAGTGACATATGGGTATGTCACTCAGTGTCATTCGTGTTAAGCGGAGACAAACTTAGTTTGATCAAAGGTGATTTCGGACTTTGAAATTCTTCTAGTGAATTTTTAAGTGTGTAGTGATTACACAAGTAATTTTCTAATTGAAAAATCGAGAAAATCATGAAGTGTCGCTAGTTGGACGATATTTGGAATCGATGAACTAGTAGGAGCTTTATGATTTGTTGTTTTTCTAGAACATTAGAAAAGTGTAACTAAGTACATACGTAACCATTCTAATTGAAAAATCGGAAAATCATGAAATGTCGCTAGTTAGGCGATATTTGGAATCGATGAACTAGTGGGAGTTTTATGATTTGTATTTTTTACGGTATATTAGAAAATCCGAGAAGTCGACAAGTAACACTCGAAATAGACATCCCACGGTTCAAGAGTAGTGTCTACTCACACAAAGCTAGTTCTAGTTCAATTTGTTTCCATTTACGGAAAGTCAAGAATGGGAGAGTATGTCTAAAAGTATTAGTCATCTAAAAGCGAGTTGATTTTAAGGCTAAACCGAAAATTAATAAAGCTGAAAATCATAGGATAAGGATAGTGATTTGGATCACCAACCTTGGCGATTTTCTTGAGCTAAGTTCTTTGGAAGAACAAAGCAAAGAGTGCATTTAACGATTAAAAGAGTAAACAACGGGCGATTAATTTTAGCTAGAATAGTGGGAGTGATATAAGGAAATGAATCTCGGATTCAATCCTTGGATATCATGGAAAATTTATTTTCGGTTTAAGATTCGTTGGAGCGAATGGATTTACCTTCTATTCGATAATTTGTTTGTCGTATAAGAAGTGAATATACCATTTGTAGTACGAATCTAAGACTCGGACTTTTGTTTGATAAAGTCAAAACCACTAAGAAATCTTTGAAATACATTATATATGTACCATCTTAAGAACTATTAAAAGCAATTGGTTTCTATATTTAGATAAAGCGCTTCTTCATATTCCATAGTTAGTGCATAGTCCCTAAAAGACAAGACACAAGACCGGCTCTGGGGTGATTCCTTTATATCGATCGGGTTATATTGTCTCAAGGTTCAATGACTAAGCTTCTCTCAATTTGGAAAGGAAAATGGTTATAAAAAGTAACACCGCTTGTTCATGATGACCTTTGGGGTCTTATGAAAGATACAAGCTAGTGGGAGCTTATGAGTAGTGACTTCAGTCGACAACTACTCAAACACTCCGGTAAGTTTATCCAAAATATTCAGAGGTTTTCTCTGTTTTCAACAGAGATGGAGTATTCTATACTCATAAATGGGCCATCACATAGTCCTGGGACTGATGCTCGATCGCCTCATAGTGAAATGCTTTCACTAAGGAAGAAACCATTGAATTGCCTTTACATAGTTGTAGATGTGCCACAATACCTTTGCTTAACTCAATAAAGATATTGGAAGTGAAATAACGGTTTACATTGAAGTGTAGAACCGAGAAGTCTACCTAGAATATGCTTTGGAATTAACGGATAATGAGTGGATTCGGTTCACCCAAATTCCGTCAATATAAGCATTTAGCACATGATGCTTGATGGTTTGATTTGGAAGTTTCACGCATACGTTCGGTCAATGACCATTCGTGCTATATCTTTTAACATATTGAGTATAAAGGTTAGATCTGAGGATTCTAGAAATCGGGAAAGGACAGTTATGCTGTTGCATCCTTTCTGATAGAGTCCATGAACAGCAAAACCTTAAACCTTGAAGTACATTTACTAAAGGTAGTTACTAACTGATTAAAATCGAGACCACGTCCAACATCGGTTATTGGTGATAACACTAAATACTACTAAACTAGATCGAATTTGATCCACCCGGTAAGTATTGGGAGTATGGTTTATCCATTACCCATTACGTTTTTCTGCGGACTTGGTAGTGCGGGGATCGATTGATGACCTATGGCTCTTTTGTGAGCGAGTATAGGATTTCGATAATAGAGGTTGGTTTAATAGCCATAACCACCTGTGAATGGAGTTCGGTACTCGATTCTGTTTATGCTCTTGTAGAACCACACGAGCATCTCAGCCCGAGTGGGAGTAATTGGATCTACGGAAAAGAGTAGAATGAAAACGAAATTTCATCTTTCAAAGCAAAGCTTGGGTGGTCTAGGGGTAATTCCCTAAGAAGTAGAGAGTTAATCAGACCTTGAACTCTCTTACCACTTAGTATTGCATGATTTCGTTCAAAGGCAGAAAATAGGGGTGATTCCCAGAGACTTTCTTGCCAAACAAGCGGAGTCTGGATTCATTCGAACAAAAGGGTATTGCCTTATGAACTTATGACGGGATGATTTGTCAAGGCTTATGTTCTTTTGTGGATAAAAGCAAACCTCTCGGTCCTTTAGAAGTCATATATTTCTACAATATGTGGAGTTGACGAGAGATATTGATAAGTCTTTTGTAGATTTGGATATCAATTTTTGTACTGATGAGTGAATATATAAATATATATTAGTGTTTGTGAAGGATAACACTACACCAGTTGGAATCAACATGGGTGTGTTATCTGAAGTCGAATCGACAATGCCACAATTCTCTAGCAAGAGATTTGGACAACATTCTTAAGAGTTTGACTCGGTCGAATTCATTAGAATTAGTCTTTGGTTTCCCATCCATCTTATTGGTTAAGATGATGCATCTGTGTATGCAACATTCAACGAGGAAGTTCTACCCTATGCCTCGGGAATGACTCTCAAATCTTTGGATAAAGAGAAATGGGATGGATTCTCTTTGTGACAAGAGATGGTCGAGGTTATTGAGCGTCAATTTTGATCGAATCTTAGATTCGGCGGTTATGAAGCAAGTTTAGTATGTCCTTTAGTATCTTGAGAGAACGAGGAATAATATGCGGACATATTCATGTATGAGCTTGGATATGTGTGATACAATCGATTTTGACTTTAAGTCGATTGAGGATGATCATTAAAGTCGATCTCGGACTCAAGTGTTTACTCTTGTTGAAGCTATTGCCTGGAGAAATCCAAGAAGCGCCAACTCGACTTTAACTAGTTGGGGATTAGCGCTACGTAGTAGTAGCTAGAGGCGATATAGCTTAAGGATTTCCTTTCCATATCCGGGAGTCATTCTAGATTTGGAAAGCCGATACCACATCATTGTGCAAGCGATGAAGGGTAGCTTATAAGGATTTCGAAATCACTTGAGTTCAAGAGCATATTGGGAAAGTACCACATGATCGAGATGGACCGGCGACGTTTCGATTCTACGGATCGCCTCGAGCCGACAACCTTTGTGATCATTAAGACCCATGACATTCGGATATAGGTGCTCCCGAGTCAACGACCTATCCTACGACGGCATACTCGGAGTGTACTTTGGAATCGAAATGGTTATGATAAGATTTGTGGGTACTAAAATACGGGATGAGTCTCCATTGCTTTAGAGCAAGTGGGAGATGTAGTTTCTTTGTAATTTTAAATAATAGGGTGTGCTCTAAAACAATTAATCACAAGCTTTCGTGCAAGTGGGAGATTGTTAGGTGTGATGCCGAAATACAATTTTGTAATTGTTTTATTTAATAAATGAAATGATATTATTATTCATATTTATTATTCTCATAATCACCGATGTGACAATAGTATTTACACTCTGAGAAAACCACGAGTATATCGTTTATGTAATCACTTAACTCAGTGTATGAGATATACACGGGAGGATTGAGTTAGTGAAGATGTACTTAAAATACAATTAGCCCGTAGTGAAGTTAATCGAGAGTATCGGGTCTCTCCTTTAACGTGCTATTAATGCGCCCAGAACACAATAGGTGTGATTGTCTTATCCGGACTTTCGGTTAAGAGAACCTAATGGGGCATTTATATATGACAGATATATCATATAGGGCTGGACCGATTTGATTAGAGTTCACGATATAATTCCGTAATCGAGAAGTCTTATCGAATCAATTAGATGATCATATTATGGATATATCTTAATCCTGAGGTGATCACGATCAAGCTGCTTGAATCGCATATGAGGTTTGACTTGGACGGTTAAGGATTACACTTGAGTCTGTGATCGAATTACCCCATCTTGGCATTGTCTTGGATTGAGTGAGTAGTGCGTGTTATCACAGATACGAAATCCATTCCTTCCATTTATGGAAGTAGATGAGACGATTCCTTATGAGTTAATCCTAGACATTGATCGATCCATGAGATTCATATTACAGCGATTAGCTACCGGTGAGTTATTTGAATTATTGATCACTAGGGGTTAATGGTAAGTAAGGACAAGATGTTACGAAAAGGGTTAACGGTAACTTCCCGATTTAGAATGAGCGATCTATGGAGGATTAATCCATATGAAATGATTATATCGGTGGACGCTTATTACTTTCTCGTGAGGAGATAAATATAATCTTATAATCGGAGGAGTGCGATCACGGGATTATGGTGGCATATTCTGTGATTGATTTATCGAATATAATTATTACATTCATAAGATAATTATTTATTTGATTTATCGGAGCCGCTGATTATTAGTCCATGGTCCCCGACGTGCCTCCTAATATAGCATGTATATTCTCGGACGTCGAATCCTAATAATATTAATTTAGTTCATGTTGGACTTTATTAAAACGATATGTGAATTAATTGTTTAGTGGACTATTAAATTAGTTGGGCTAAATAATTAAATATGTGGAAAAGACATTTTCCATAATCTTGGCCCAATTATTGTGTGATGGCAAAATTAATATTGACTAGGTCAATAAGTATAATTTTAAGCCCCATGTGTTTTTTTATGGAACAAGAAATTAGTTTTCTTGTGATTAATAAGACATGTGCTTAAAATATTTATTGGATAAATATTTATGGTAAATAATAAAGATAAAAATATTCTTGATTTGTTCTAGAATATTTTGAGATTATCTTTTATTTAATAGGATTATTATAATTGATTTTGTATTAATTATAAAATCCTTGGAGGACAAGGATTACTCTCCTATATAAAGAGAGTTCTCCCAAGTCTAAGGACACATGCAATTTTCGACTTTCTTAGAGAAAGAAGAGGAAAAATTCGGCCAAGGGGTTTTGGGGAAAATCTTGGAGATTTTTCGGGTAGCATATCGGAAGGGTTCGAGTCGAGAATTCCTTCCACCGGGAATTGCTTGGATCACACGTACGGAAGATCGTGGTGCTCTTCACATCTTCTCACATTCCTCCTTTTGCGGTTCTTCAACTTGGATTTAGAGATCCAAGAGGTATGATCTACAACCCCCTTGTAGAATAGATCTAGATGTTTTATTACGTGTATTTTATAGATCTAGATCCTTAAATCGCTTCCGTTGCGATGATATTTTCCTAACAATATATATATATATATATATATATATATATATATTGTTATAAAAGAATAGAAATATGTTTATCTATTATTCGAATTGATTTACAATATTTTCTGCTTTATCTATTATATTGTGTTCACATTTTTATTTCTACTATATATACCCCATGATGCCAGTGAAATAATACAGAACTTTTCCCTTCTTCTTTCTATGGTATATTTCATCTTTGTTGTTACGTTATTAGTTCTATAACACATTATCAGCACGAGTCTCTAATTGTTGTTATTATAAGACAGAAAGAGATGGATGCATACGTATACTCAATGGATGTAGCTGTAACGCCCCGCTTCCAGATACCGAGTCCTTATCCGGAAACGAAACGCTCGGCACGTATAATATTAAATAAATCTAATATTACACGTAAGCCTCTACGTCGTCGTATCAAATAAAAGCAAACGGAAGCTAAAAAGACTCGGGTAAAACATAAATGCTACTTTGAGTAGGAATTAAACACACTAAAGATAGAAAATGTAACATTTATTACATTGGGAAATATACCAAACGAGATCCAAACGTACGAAACCTTCAAAAGAATACTAAAAGAGAATACAACGTTTCCCCAAAGAACAACATGACTAATGAATAAAAAAGAAAACAGAATAATTAAAAGCTTCAACTCCGGTGTCCTCAAACGTTGTCATCAAAGTCTTCCTTGAAATCCTGTCCAACCTGTTCATCTTCTCTCCCCCAAACACATAGAAAACAATGCATTTGAGGTAAGTACAAAGTACTCAATAAGAGGTAGAAGCTACAAATTATCTAAGGTTTATAAACAAGTTTTATAATTAATAAGTTGTCTTTCTGAGACCGACTCAATCTAAGGTCCACTTCATGTCCATCAACATGTCATGGCTATACGTTTCTAGCTTAGCTTATCTCTGTTACATCAGTATTCAAGGGCACTACGCATGGTGCTACTCACCACGAAGTATCTGGGTGCAACCTATTAGTGGATCACACCTAGCCACGGGCTAGTCCCGATAGTATACGCGTTCGGTGAAGTCCCTCTACTCCTGGTGCCCTCTAAAGCAAAGTTATCCATCCACGAGTACCCTTTACTCCTGGTGCCTCTAGAAAGGCCAGCAAGTTTACTCGTTTTATCCGAAAGCCTACACATTGCGATATAAACTTGTGTCTTATCAAGAATGACATGATGTTTAGTCTTTTACTAGTCAAGTATGTAATCATCATTAGTTGTTAACTAGCCACCTAGTTGTTTTCAAGTAAGCTCCCTCACAACTCAACTCTCTTTCCTAGACCTCTAGACACGGACAAGGCCTAGCAATTACACAGACATTGATGAACTCTAGATCACCAAAGCACAAGCCCTTTCATACCTTTCCGACGGTCCCGGACTTCAACTCCCTTTAAGAATACGTCAGGTGCCGGAACCAAACGTATCAGAACTCAATTGGGGATTGTTCGTTTTCATTTAATCTTATTTAAGATCATTAATAAACTACAATTCAAGCTAAGCATCAGAATAATACTAGCCACTAAATACATTGTCTACCAATCCATAAATTCATATTTTCTAGAAAATAACACAACAAACTAACACCCAACAACTATACATTATATATTTATTTATTTAGAAAGAGGTTACAAATTATAACACTTTGTCAATGTTTACTGTTTAAACACTTTTTACCACCAATTGTATTTTTTTTTTTTTTTTTTATTCTTTTCCTAAATGAAAAAAAGAAAAGAACAATATCTTTTTTTCTTCCACTTTCGACAGCAGCATTCATGGGTATTGATAAAGGTACTAACCTAACAATAATAATATAATTATAGACTAGTATATAGCAAACAACAAAAAGACTGCATATACTATATAATGTATAAATATATTTACATACACTATAACCGACCCAGCATATATATAATTTGTTTTTTATATTATAAATATATATGTGCCGATACTTTTGGGAAGCATCCCAGTATTAACCCCAAAACATAATAAGAACATGAAGGTATACAAAACAGCAGCAGTAGCAGTGAAACGTGTATATATATATATATATATATATATATATATATATATATATATATATATAATTCCCTTATTTCAACCCTATCATCATAAAGCTATAATTACTCATTAGGAAGAGACTCTTACAAAACGAATCAAAAATACGATCTAACCTCTCTAAACCATAATTAATTTGTAGGAAGAGCCACTTACCTTTTAGCAAGCTAAATTCCAAATCCAAACTCAGAAAAACACAGCAAAACTGATCCTCTTTTCTTGACAAAGCTCCAACTTTCTGGTATTGAACCGACGCTCTCTTCACGAAGATTCCGATGCTTTACTCTGATCTGAAAACGATCGCTTTCCGACTTAGAAACTAATGTAAAATCTCTCAGCCATAATTCTTGCTCTCACACGTAGGAAATAAAGTTAGAAGGTGGAAAATCTGATTCAAAAGGTTAGGGAAAACTGATTGGGTTTATTTTCCTTAAATAGGAAAAACCCCAATAATTAACCTAATCCTTATTTTTCTTAATTACCCCTTTTTCCTTAAAATCAGATTTTTTTTCCCTAATATATATTTATCTGAAATATATATATATACAAAAAATACTTTAAATCTGTAAAATGTAAATTTGTGAAATCATATCATATTATATATTATATTAAAAATAAATAGATAAGGAGGTTTAATACCATCCAGAGGTAAAATTTTATTTTTGTGTATTTTTCTTGTTTTCTTTGTTTTTAAATGGCTAACATCACCAAACAAGAATTTGTTCCTATCATGGAAAAAATTATTTATCATGGGCCATGGATATTGAATTGCACTTAATTACTTTGAGTTTTGGTAAAACTTGTCATTAATAATATTGAGACAAACCAAGACCGTGTAAATGCAATGATATTTCTCCGTCATTATTTTGATGAGAGATTGAACATTAGTATTAACGGTGAAAGATCCGTATGAATTATAAAACTATTTGAAAGATAGGTTCGAGATCCATATGAATTATGGAACAATTTGAGAAAAGGTTCGACCACTCGAGGTTGGTCGTCATTTTACCGAAAGGTTCGAGATCCATATGAGATCCGTATGAATTGTGAAACCATTTGATAGAATGGTTCGACCACTTGAGAGTTGGTCGTTTAACCGAAAGCCATACATGATTGGCTCAACCTGCATTCGCAGGATTTTAAATATGTTAATTCAGCCATTTTTTATTACACCACGGTTGAAATTATATGGTCAAAAAGTGACTCATGAAGACATGCTAGAAAATATCTTCCACCTTTCATGCGTGCTCCAGCAGCAGCAATATCGAGAGAAAGGTTTCAAATGATATTTTGATCTCATTGCATGTCTATTGCTGGCTGAACAAAATAATGAGATCACGAGCCACGTCCGATTGGTGCCAGTCCATTCCCTTAAAAGAATGTGATACGATCTTCAAATTTTGGCCGTGGACGTGGACATAGGTGTGGCCGCGGTGTAGATCGTGGTAGATGCCGTGGTTGTGGACGCGGTCATGGAAAATATTTTACTTATCACAAGTGAGTGAACCACCGAAGTTGGATCATGATAACAATGAAAAGAAGAAATGTGAAGACAAATTCCACAAATGTGGAATGAAATCACATTGGTTAAATACATGCATAGATAGTAATTGACTTTATCATGCATAGATAGGCCAAATAGTAACTGAGACAAGGCTAGATAAAGTAACTGAGACAATGAGACAATGCCAAATAGGCGAGATAGTAATTGAGATAGTAATCGAGACAAGGCCAGATGATTTAATTTTGATATATCACGGTTGTAGATTCCTTTAATGAAGCTTCGATTGTGTCCTTTTTGTATGATGCCCTTGCTTGATTGTGTATTTTTGGCTTGGCATTCTCTTTTAATTTTGTATTGTTGCCGTTGCTGTTTCCGTTTCCGGTGATGGTAGTGATGATAATATAATTTTGATTAAGTTGATTTATAATTCAGTTTCATTAATAAATAAATAAATAAAGTGGTGATTTTCTTATATCATTGTTGGTCGGTTTTATTTGGATGAATTGCATTCGTATATAGCTCATACACGAAAAAAATTATCAACTGAAACCTTTTTTCTTCTTGAATTTTCCCGCATATAGAATCGGTTGGCATAAGATAATTTTCTTTGTTTGAATTTCTATACATGAAACTTCAATTTCTTTGTTTAAATTTCTCAACATGAAGCCTACTGATAAGGGTTATTCTTCATGTTATTTCAATCTTAAGTATTCTACTAATTATTATACATAGTACTCATCATTTTGATTCTTCAAATAAGAACTAATGGCTAGTTTGGATTGATGGAATGTAATGGAATAGAATGAATCTGTTGAAATGGAATGCAATGGAATGGAATGATATCATTCCATTACTGCGTTTGGTAGACAGTGGAATGAAATCGTTTCTTATGCATGATTTTTTTTTCATTCCATTTCGGCCATTCCATTGGATTTTGGATTGAATGAAAATCATCCATTTTCATTCCGTTAGAATGAAAACATATTCCATTCTGCCGCTGCCAAACACGCCAAATTGATTAAATGGAATGAAAAAAACATTCCATTCCATTCCATTACCGCAATCCAAATGTGACATAAAGATTTTAATTTGAGCCATTTTTTTCAGGATCGATCATTTTGGTACCTGCTTATGTCTAAATATAACAATTGTATATGTTTTATGTCTAAATAAACAATTGTATGTGTTTAAATTAAAACGTGTTTTTCGATGTCAACTACATTATACAATATGTGTAGGCATCTGTTATAAAATAAACACCCTTGCATAAAGTAAAATTACAACAGTTTTATGGTTTTATAGATACTATTAATTATATACATACATATATGAATCATTGATCAGTATGATTGATAATTGTTTAAATTAAGACATAAAATATGATTTTATGATCTTTTGTTTTAAATCAGTTTAACGATCTGTTTGTATATATATATATATGTACTCTTGAATAATATTGGGTTCATTGGTATTACCGTTTTTATATATATAGTAATTGCATAATCTGGTATCCATATTATACTTGAACTCGTGAATCTGGCCTTTCGTTTACTCCATCGATTTTGCACTAGTTAATTAGCTTGACACTTTGATGGCAAATTAAAATGTCAAAATTTGTTGCAGTAATGAATCTCCTGAAGTGAATTTAGTGACATGAATTAGTTAACTTAAGTATTATCCATTTGAATTACTATATTATTATGAGATTACCAATCAACTTGGTTATACTTGGTTTTGCAATCTAAGTGAATCTTGAGATATACTGTGTGTAAAAAATTGTTTGACCGAAATTGTAATATGTTATTCTTTTACTATTTTTAGAACATATGAGTGACAAGTTGTTTTTAACGATTCAATTTACACTTGAACTCTTTGAATATGATCATATTAAATACTTAAGATGCACATAATGATTATGAATATATTGGTTATTGTGGTTGTAACCATTCTTCATGTGAGAATCTCACTTGGGTTGGTTATTCAAGAACATTGGCATAACCGGATATAGTGTATCCATAATTGTTAGAATTGATATAATATCTCCCTACAGGAGATAATATTTCTCCCCGAATCAGAAAATATTAAAGAAGTTTGTTGATACCCGCATAAGAGGATCTCTAACATTAAAATGTTGAATCCGTCATGGGTTATTGCAAATTTTCTAGATACCGATTGTGAAAAAGTAGTGTCCGAGAATAAGGGGAGAAATACCCATTATGAATTATATCTCATGACAAACATCGACGTATATGAACCCTGAGTTCATATATTATTCATTGACATAAAACCCACGAAGGGTAGATTTTAGGCATATTTGAATACATCAAATATTTTTTTGAGAAAATGGATAAATGAACCAAAAGTTCAATGTCTCATTCTACTGATTTCTCTACATATGATGTATAATTTGAATGATTCTTGAAGAATCCGAAATCATATAGTGGTATATAAAGAGCAAGAGAGATAATGTTTTAAAAAATCTCATAGAATGAGATATTTAATGAAACCACTATGTTTTAAATGTGTAAATCGTTTAAGCGAATGAAAGAGCATCAAGGTATAGCTTGGTGCAACATGTTTGATGAAGATCGATTCTCGGCATTAGGGGGAGATAAAAAAAACCTCATGTTTGAATAAAAGAATGCCGAGAAATGTAACAACATAAACGATCTTCCACGCATCAATTTAACTGAACTGGGACGATAATTTTAGTTGTAGTATTTAGCAAGTAATTTGCCAGATGTCTTAATTGAATTAAAAGAGTGACCATTTATAAATGCACCAAAAGTATTATTGATAATATTTCTCTACGACAGAATCATAGAAGACCGATCGGTGTAAAAGATAAAAATCTGCGGGAAAATTAATTCATATTCAGTCACTCATGAAATCTCTTAAAGAGGTTCGTCTTGAAGACGAAAACCCCGAAATAAAATTGCACGTGCATCAAATGATTAAATATTGGGGTTGCGGAACAACCAATCCATACATTGATAAGGAATTGGTTTATGCTAATATCGAATTAATAATGAATTTTATGGGAGAAATTTATAATAAAATATCATAGTCGTCGACGACATATTTGCATCTTTAATTACTATTATTATATCTGGATCCAGTACCTAAGTTTAGCAGAGTGTCAGAAACACTCAGACCAGGTAAAAATGAAATAAGCAATTGATGTTGAGTTTGAATTGGAAATATTTGTTTGTTAATGATCAAATATATTCTCCCATATAGACAATGTCATGTTCCGCTAACTAATATATCTGGCAATAACTTTGAGTTTACATATGACAAGACCACATATTTATGGGTCGTTGGACATTAATATTGATATGAAAATCCTTGGTGGATTTCAGAAACGAATTAATATGACAATCGCAACATGCATACTGTTAAGTTAAAAATGTCGTTAACATTCATGTTGAATGTAATATGGCTATAGTATAGTCCTATCGAGGAAGGAATATATTAATAACTCAAACTTAATGTCATGAATTTATAGCACTACGACGTGTCAATATATGCTTGCAAATTGTGATTGTATTACTTTCTCCATTGTTTTTATTACTATAGTGATGACTGGGTTCCATGTGTTGCACGAATGAGTAGTAGGCATGACAGTATTTAACCCTTACATTAATTATCTACATGAAGTCTAGAAGAGGCAAATATATAAAGTACACTCTAGTAACAATCTAGAAGAATTGTTCACTAAGATCATTCCTACATATATTCTGGAGAAAAATGTGTTTATAGTAGTGGAATGCGTACATAAGGAATATTGTTGTCGTTAGAGGGAGCGACAACTTCAAAACTATTTTAAGACTTTGGTATTAAAACCAATGACTGTACTCTTTTTCCCTTTAACCAAGTTTTTCCTACAGGGTTTTCTTAGTTAAAGGTTTTTAATGAGACAGTCAGCGCAACACATAAAAACACATATGGCATGAACTATTTTTCTTGCCTAGTTTTTTCCCATTGAGTTTTTCTAACAAAGTTAATAATACATGACATATACGTTATGCAACTCAGATCGAGAAATTAATATATCCATATAACAAACTTGCAAAAGAATGGGGAAATTGATGTGCAACAGATCCGATCATTCGACAACCTGGCAGATTTATTTATCAAGACATTGCCGACTGCAACATTTAAAAGACTGGTGAAGAGCATTGTGACGCAACGTTTGAAAGACCTTAATTGATGCTTGGTTCAGGGGGAGTAAATCAACATAGATAAATATGTACTTTTTTTCTTTAAATAAGATTTTTTCCCACTGAGTTTTTTCTTAGTAATGTTTTAATGAGCATATCGTATATATTGTTTGTTAAATAATAGATATCCAAGGGGGAGTGTTATAAAAGAATAGAAATATGTTTATCTATTATTCGAATTGATTTACAATATTTTTTGGTTTATCTATTATATTGTGTTCACATTGTTATTTCTACTATATATACCCCATGATGCAAGTGAAATAATACACAACTTTCCCGTTTTTCTTTCTACGTTATATTTCATCTTTGTTGTTATGTTATTAGTTCTATATATATATATATATATATATATATACTAATAAGAAGGGAAAAGTTGTCATTTTTTGACACTTGTTTTTTTTTATTGGTTCCCCCTTTTTTTTACTGTTCATCGGCCCAAAAATCCGGCCCAATATTTTTTTTTTTTTTTTTTATAAAAACTTTTTACTGTTCATTGGGCGGCCCAGCCCAGAAAAAAGTGTGTTTTTTTTTTTTTTTTGAGGTGAAGGGTTTGAGTTAAATTGTTCCATTTTAGAGGACTCAATTGTATTTTTAATCTACACATTAGCTTTAATTTATTCTTAATCTTATTATGTGTGTTGTGCTTAAGATATATCTGATTCTGATATACCCGTATCGGAATGGGGCCCTGTTAACCCAAAATGGGCCTATTATCTTGGCCCAACAGCACGGATATTGGGCCTCTGTCTCCTCTGGCCTCTGGCTCAACCATCTTCTATCTACCAACAGTGAGCCGGATCTTGTCCGCCAATCATAGGTCGGACCCATCCTCGCCGTGTGATTTCCACCCATATAGTCAAGCTGATTTCAGGACAAGGCACAAACGAGTCCGCTGTTCGCCGTATTTACCGATCTAGCTGGACAAAACAGCTGGCCACTTTTAACAGCTGGCCAGGACACTTGTATTGCATGCATACTTTCCTTAGCTATGTACTCTAGTTGTCTTGTCGATGAACAGTGAACCGACTTACTTTTTAGCCTATAAATATGGGATCACAATGTAATAGAAAGCCAATCTCTAATCTCAAGCTCTAAGCTATAAATCTAATACAAGCAGATACATCCTGCCAATTTTTCGAATCAATTACTGTTCTTCATCACCACCGTATCTGCACCGTTGAAATCACATATATCAGCCTTATATCCGCAAGATAAACACTGTTACCGCAAATCTGGTGTTCAGCGCAACATCAGTTGGCTCCGTTACCGGGAAAGACGATCATCATTCAGCTTTTGGAGATCATTTGCTCCACCACAAAGACGATTTCACGGTGTTTCAGGCGAGGTTATCATCATTTTCAGTATGTCGGTCACTAAAGTTTTGATCTTTTGGGATAATACAGCCCAGAAACCGCTGTTCTCCTCATCTCAACAACCCACACGAAAAAGATCACCAACTTCATCGCATACTCATGCTTGAGTCCATCTAAAATACCCAGGTTGGTTTATACACTCTTTTCGTCGGTTTCAGATCTTCAAGTAAAGAAATTTTGGTTATTTAGCCGCAAACTACTTAGAGGACACAACATCTTCTCACCTTCATACTTTGGACCAGAAATATTTAAAATCTATAGCCAAAATACCCACAAAAATCATAAGTCATGGCTGGCGGGAAAAACTTGAACCCAGTAACACCGACTAAACCAGTCAATCAGCGTCCGACACGTGGAGCGAACACGCTGCATGGGGAGGCTAGCCGAAGGGTTATGTCAGATGGGGCAGATGTCAACCCTGCCCTCACAACCGACATGCGAGCATACATCCGGGAAAGAACTAGAGCCCGCGAAATTCATGAAGAAGCAATCAGAAAAAATAAAGGAAAGGGGATCGCTGCGACGTCTAAACATAATGATGACCAGGAGGCTGTTTCAACAGGGGGAGCTCCCCCAC
The DNA here is from genome assembly GCA_026214975.1 of Gentiana macrophylla. Taxonomy (NCBI): domain Eukaryota; kingdom Viridiplantae; phylum Streptophyta; class Magnoliopsida; order Gentianales; family Gentianaceae; genus Gentiana; species Gentiana macrophylla. Next base: position 24,212,840 of record CM047806.1, read on the forward strand.
AGCAAGATTCATACAAGATGGCTCTACAAGCGCACATGGAGTACATAGAGGAGATGCGAGTGGGAAATGAGTTACTGATTGCTGAGGGATTGCCACCTCAACCTATCCGCAAATTCAACCCTCCCCAACCTGCACAAACAGAGCCACAGCCTACCTTTATTCCTCCAAAAACAGCTCAACCTCAGCGGTCAGAAATGGAAGGAAGCAGCCATGCAACATCCCATCCAGGAGGAGATAGAAAATCGGCACTTGGTCGGCTGGGGCCCGTGGTCGACGATCGCGGTGCAGCCCCAGGACGGCCAAGAAATCCACGACAGGTCCGTACTCGCACAGAGGGACATGGGGACTCGCAAGATATGGGAGGACACATTACATTCCCGCATATTCCCGCGAATCAAGAGGAAATGGGAATAATGAAAAGACAGATAGAGGAGCTGCAAAAGGGTACAAAAGGTGTTAAAGTGGTTCCAACATGGGGAACAAGTGTGCTTCACCCCAGTATACTGAAGGCGGCTCCAAGAGGCGGAACTCATTACCCCAATTTTATTAACTACCATGGAGCAACGGATCTTCCAGATTGGCTATCTCGCTTTTGAGCGAGAATCGGCTTATGTACTCTAAATGACGCGAGGCTTGGTGTATAGCATTTGTGGGATCGATGCAAGATGGAAAAGCATCATGGATCGCAGATCTTCCTCCTGGTTCGATCTTATCATGGGATGATCGATCAACAAGTTTATAATGAGTTCAAATCGGTAGGAGGACCTAAAAGACTCACATTGACTGCATGAGGTCCGACAAGGCGACAATGAAGGTACTCGCGGCTATTACGAACGGTTTCACAAAGTGTATGAGCTCACAAGGGTTTTAGCGGACAACGTCGTCGTCATGAGCGACTTTGAAAGCAGGGTTGAAGCCGGGTATTTGAAATCTTATTTTGCTTTATCCCCACTGCGAACACGCAAGAAATGTTAAGCTCAACTAGAAAGTACATCGCCCGCTGCGGGAAACGAAGGAGTGTCTTCATCTAATAAAGGCAAGCAGAGGGTGGCGTAGTCCGCCTAGAGATACCCGTAGAAACCCAGATCGGGAAATCAAGAAACCCGAAAGATTTAAGAAGGAGCATTTCACGCCGCTCAGAATTTCCTATACTCAGATGTTGAATGAAATAAGAGATGAAATACCTGAGCCCTATGACGGACTTTTTCTAGGCTATCAATCCTTACCGGCAGTGTACCGGGTCAAATTGTAGTGCTAGTCTGGTGAGTCAGGTCGTATCCTCAGGGAAATGAAGGCATAATTCAAAGTGTGGTTAAACACCAAGAAGCTATTATTAACTCGATCTAAGTCGCAGTTTTTACCATTTTCCTCGGGTTAGATAGTTAGATTAGTTAGATTGTTAGTAAAGCAGTAAATAAATATAAAAATATAAAAATAGATAATATATATATTTTTGGATCTAGCCAAGAATACTTTACTGAATCAATATCTTTTTGTAGTGAAATTGAATGAGACAGATCTTTTCCTTGATGCAAGGAAGTCAATTATATATGAACCGGTGTACTCTAAGCTAGACAACTCCTCCTCACACACACGGCGTATGAAATTGTCATATGTCATTGTCATCGTTCAATCTCCACAAGCGCCCCATGCTAATCTCAGTTAGTCTGAACAGGTACCGAGTAAAAATCTACCCCGGATAAAAGAGGTTATTCCGTTTGTAAGACGGCCGATGTTATTCAAAAGGCTCCGGTTGTCATGCGGATCGATTTAACTTTCCGGTGTTAGTTTTAATTAAAATGTTGATTTTAACATTATTATGATCTCGAGCACAATTTTAATAAGATTCATCTTTCCCAAGACAATTCGCGCTTCGGGTAGGAAATAGGATTCCGTTGCCACGCTTTCGCACAGCAAATTTTACCCTCCGGTCTTTCTATTACGATCTCGTATTCTAATCGCGAGTTGTCAATTAATTAGATTACGTTTCTAGTAAAAATCGAGTGGCTAATTCAATTTTACTTTCATTAAGTGCAAATAGAAAGAGATTCATTATAATTGGTTTTAATCATTATTACCGAGTCGATCATTCATTTTACCAAAAAGATTAACTAATTGATTCATATCTTGGCTAGATATATTTTTAGCTTAACATAATTAACATATATAATATATAAATAGAAATAGAAATAGTAAACATAATAATATTAGAATATATTACCGATTACAACTGCTGAATCGGGGTCGTTTCCACCAGATGTAGTACAACAAAACTTCGATTTTAACAATCTTCGATTATTATTCCGCCATTACAACGGTACTATAACTACTTTATTTATATATATAAAAACATATATATACATACATAGACATATGTATATATAAGGGCCCGAAAATAAAATAAAAGAAGGGAAGAAGATGAAAGGAGATATATAGATATATCATATATATTTTCATACATAGACATATATATATGTGAGGTGTGTGTGTGTATATATATATATATATATATATATATATATATATATGATATATATAAAAATTATATGTGAAAAAAAATTAAAAAGAAGAAGAAAGAAAGGAGACGAGAGAAAGAAAGAAATGGGAAAGAAGGGGCAAAGATTTTTGATGGATTTAGGGGGTATTTATAGGAAATCTTGATCCAGTATTGTCAAAATTAAATATATACGGTATCGTAGTTCAGTAAAATGGCCATATCTTGAGTTATAGACCTCCGATTGACGTGATTCAAAATGAGTTGGAAAGCTCTTTCAAAGATCTACAACTTTCATTAAGGACACTTCTTCTGAAAATGCCGTTTTAATGAGCAATTTGTTCGTCGAAGATATAATTCGTTAGTGGTACCACTAACCACTGAGCCACTTGACCACTTAAGTTAGTGGCACACTCATATATCCCTAAAAATACCTCTTTTAGGCCTCAAAACGTGTCATTACTCGGGATTTTGGTCAACCTATAATTCTGCAATAAACCACCAAAATACCAAACGTAAATCGACATTTCCACACACTTGGTTACTAAACCGGTACAAAACTTATAAAAACTTATAAAAATACGATAATTTATATAATAACCACGATTTATATATTTGGATAAAATTAAGTAATTATTGACTTAAATTGGTACAATAATGCTCAAAGTGGTATCAATATTGGGGTAAAATGTCGTAATAATGATCATTAATTTGTTTCTCATCACAACTCCCCACTTAGCTTTTGGTCGGTCTAAAGCAAAACAAGCGATAAAACAAATTGAATGAGAGATAAATTCATGAAGATATAAGATATAAGGGACAACCGAGATGTCGCAACCATTAGAATTACAACCAGCGTTAACCTCAATATAAATGTATAACAGAGTGTGTGTGTGTGACAAGCCTTTTCAATTTCCACTATCCTCTCTTGAATAATTCAAGCAAGCGCACGAATATCCATTCGATACAGTCTAATGACTTTCCTAGGTATATGCAAGAATATGATTCCACACAAAGTTCTCCGTGTACTTATTAAGATAATCCCTAAAGCATATCATTCAGTTTATACTGGGGATAGTCAGAAGATAACTAAATTTTCAACCATGCTCTATTTTTTTCATAGAATACTAACATATCCGAACTCATTGCCAAAATCGACTATCTTGCAAGCGTCATGAGGTGAGATCAAATACATTAATACCTATCTAACTCTTTTTTTTTCTTTCTTCATATGTGTAGCATATGCCCTCATTCCCAGCAATAGGACGTTTCGAGATAATACCCTAGCTGGACTACTATCATCAGGCAGTCGGGAGCTTTTAAACCTCATAGTGATATAGGACGTTTCGTGATAACGCCCTACTGCACTCAAATCATTGGTAGCTACAACCGACATATATATAGTTCATCTTAATTTGGTATTTTTCTTTTTATTCCACTTAACTTATATCCTTTCTATCACATTCAAACCTTCAGATATTCACAGTACACGTTCAAAAATTAGGTATTAAGTTACTGCAATTATCTATAGAATAACCACTAGGATACTGAATGGATACAGTTTAAAATTTTCGCTACAATATCAAAGGCTTTACGTGAAGGAATTCATGTTACACAAATATATTTGGAATTACAATGCACTTACGGTTCACGTTGGTTATACACATCCAAATTGATCATTACATCTTCAAATCCATGAAATATATGCCTTGTACAATTTATTTTAATCAACTAAATAATGCTCGAAAAAAATCAAAAACTAAGGGATTTATTGATACAAAATAAACATTAATTCCATTGCTTTAGACCAACGACTCCACTCCCACTTACGAACTTACATTGTCCTCAATGTAAAGTGAGTGTAAATAAGTTGTTGGGAAAGCAATGGTGCACTAAAACAAGTCAAAACAAATACTCGGATGATATTAAAGGGTGGGTGGGTGGGTTAAAGTTATGACCTCCTCAATTTCATAGTATTTGAACTAATACATGTCACACGTTATTTGAAATTTAAAACAGACTAGATCATGAAATGTAACGTATGGCAAAGTATTAACTCTGAGTCTTTTATACCCAGATCCTCAAGGGTTATTTCAAATCATTCGAACAACCTAAGTCCAAGAAATGACGCATTTGAATTTTTCTCTTTTTTTCTCCATCGGGATTTTCGGATAACCACCTAATCATTCCCTTTTTTAATGACATTCAAACATTCATCCTAAGACTTGGTGAAACAAAATGAAAATCAATCCGAAGTATTCGTAAAGTATCATCCAAAGTATGAGTAATTATTATATTTAACATTTTACGATTTGCCTCCGGTAGCGCTTTTAGTTAACGTCGTTTGCTCGACAAACTTAAACAACCAAAATGATGATGATTAACTAATATACTAAAATAAAATAGGATACTTCTAACATTTACTCACAAAAGCATGTAATAATTAATTTCGTGAACTAACTAGAAAAAAAATGCTTAAGGAGTAAATAGGAAGGATAGTACCATGTTTTTACTATATTTATAGTTTATAGCTAGACTTTTCCTTGCTTCAGTTTTTAATGCACAGGTGGTGGGTCATCCTCACGCACCGCATCCGTCTTTAATACCGGCCTCCAACATAGAGCAGACAATTTCCACCAATCCAAGCGATTCTTGAACTTTTCCTTTGATTTTCGAGCCTTCGGTTTGTGAGCTTTTACATTATTGCTGAAGTCATCTTCTTCAATTACCTGCGTGTTAGTACGATCCACAACAAGGGGACACAAAGTGTCCATACAAGAACAAGATTCTAGTGTAGTGCATGGATATTTCAATGAATTGTAAATGTTAAAGACAACGCGCTCATCATTAATTCCCAAACTAAGCTCTCCCTTATAAACATCGATGAAAGGGCTATTAATTGTTAAGTGCCGAAAAGTGTCAAGAAAATGTGCATACTTCTTATCCAACTTCATCTCTTGATTTTTCTTTTAGGGGAATGGGGAGTAATTCAAGATCAATTAAAGTAGGGTTAGAATGTATACCTCCCTTACCCTTGTCGTTAAACGAAGATGGTAAAGCTTCTGGAATGATTGTGCCTTTTGAGGACACTTTGTGTGTCATCATTCTGCACCTTTTCTTCAAAATATGCACTTTGGATATGGTGTCGCCCTATCGATTGAATCGAGGTGAATTTGGGTTGAGCCGGATAAGGTTCGGTTTGAATTGGCCTTTCCAAACTTGATTCATTCTCAACATGATCATTGGTCAAGGTCCTACTCATTCTTGGATTTTTCAATATTCTAGGAACCTTGACCCATTCCTCATTCTCACTTTCAGGTTCAATATATCTGTTTTGTCTTTGGAAATCTTCAATAATGTCCTCTTCCTCTTTAGTGAATTCAGGTTCATCTTTAGATTCCATATTTTTTTCAAATTTACCATCTAAATCATCCTCTACTTCATTATTACCTGAGTTTTCTAATCCATTACTTCCACAGACCCTTCCACTTCTAGTAATAATAAGACATTTACCCCACTCGGATCTCTTTCAAGATTACTTGGTAGTCCTCCTGGGGGTCTCACTGCTTTTACGTTCTCCCTCTCTACTCAAATGATATTCCATATTCCTTATTGAAGCTTCTATAGTTCTTATTCTGGTATCATGTCCACTCATAGATGTTTTCAACATATTCATATCCTTAGTGACTGTACCTATAGAAGTTATCATAGTTTCCATATTTTGAGCTTGAGTTGACATCATACCCATCAGATTTTCCATAAATTTCTCCCATTTATCAACTCCTTCAGGTTGAGTTGAACTTTGGGTGGTGGTATGCTTTGAGTGGTATGTTGTGGATACGGTCCAGTAATGATTGTAGGTTACGATTCGAGGTATCTCCTTGATAAACTAGATTGTTATATGGATTCTTATATTGAACTGAATACGGTGGTTGTCCTTGCTTACTAGGGTTTCCAGACCAACGAAAAGTAGGGTGATCTCTTCTAATAGCATTAAAAGAGTTTGAATACGTGTTGTTCACATTCCTATGCTGTTGCAAAAAACTCACCTTTTCCCTTGAATATCCTTTTGGTTCTTCCATCCCTAATGACACATTATCATGACTTGAGTATTCATTCGATATGATATTTTCTGAGTTTATCGCTTTATGGCTAATAAGCCGTCAAATTTCTACTCAAATTCTCCAAGTGTGCTAGGACTTCGATTCGATGTACTTTCTCCGCAAATGCTACTTTTCTTGTGCTAGAACCGGTTTCCCACATTCGATTGTTTTTGGAAATCTTTTCTATAACATCGTAAACTATTTGGGCTTCACTCATCATTAACGAACCACCACATGCATGATCTACATCTGCACGTGAGTCTCTTCTTAATTTACGACAGAAAAGTTGGATTTGCATATCTAAGGAATAACCATGATCGGGACAAGCTCTTAATAGCTTTTTAAATCTTTCCCACGCATTCCCAAACGTTTCTTCAGATCCTTGTCTAAAATTAGCAATCTCGATTATTAATTCCAATTTTTTACCAGGAGTAAAATACTGCTTTAAGAACTCGGTTTGAATATCCTCCCAACTAGTCAATGAATGATGTGGAAGTGACAGAAACCAATCTCGTGCTCTTCCTTTTAAAGAAAAAGGAAACATAGACATCCTCGTTAATTCCCGATGAGCACCATGACTTTTGGCTGTATTACACAATTCTTCGAAAAGATAGAGATGATGATGTGGATCCTCATCATATTCTCCTAGAAATGGGGCTCTTGTGTCAATTAAACCAAAAAGATGAGATTTTATTTCGAAATTAATTGCTCCTTTATTGGGTAAAAGAATTGGATTATTAATCGGTACCTTCTACGGTCCGATCACATATAGGTCTCGGGTTAATTTGGTTTCGACGAGTATGCTTATTCGATTCTCGATTATTTCTATTATTCTGATTCTGGTTATTAGGTTGAGGTAAATTCTGATTAAGGTTTTGGCCATGCCCTAGAGCATGAGCAATCCCTTGTTCAGGTGTTTCACCAACGGTTTTGACCATTTTCGTAACTCGATTTGACAATTCTTGTGGAATAGAAAATATCGAATAGAAAATAACACGAAATCGATAAAAAAACCACATTTTTTTTTCTCGGTAATTACCGAGTGTAATTTTTTTTTTCTCGGTAATTACCGACTCCACTCGGTATTTACCGAGTGTATTATTATTATTATTATTATTATTATTATTTTATTTATTAATTGGTATCTTACCAATAGGTAGGTATCAACAAAAATAAACGAACCGCGTTTACTTTCTACTATCGAAAATAGAAAATAATTCGAAATTGGTAGAAGAAGAAAATTGGTAACTAAAAGAAGGTAGATACCAACGGAAAACAAAAATAGAAATGTGATAAGAAGAGTGTTGACTTATCCTCGAGAATTTTGAGCTAATACAAGTAGTAACCATAGACACAATGAATTAGCGTCGTTTCCCCGGCAACGGCGCCAGAAAGCTGACGGACTTTTTCTAGGCTATCAATCCTTACCGGCAGTGTACCGGGTCAAATTGTAGTGCTAGTCTGGTGAGTCAGGTCGTATCCTCAGGGAAATGAAGGCATAATTCAAAGTGTGGTTAAACACCAAGAAGCTATTATTAACTCGATCTAAGTCGCAGTTTTTACCATTTTCCTCGGGTTAGATAGTTAGATTAGTTAGATTGTTAGTAAAGCAGTAAATAAATATAAAAATATAAAAATAGATAATATATATATTTTTGGATCTAGCCAAGAATACTTTACTGAATCAATATCTTTTTGTAGTGAAATTGAATGAGACAGATCTTTTCCTTGATGCAAGGAAGTCAATTATATATGAACCGGTGTACTCCTAAGCTAGACAACTCCTCCTCACACGATCGTATGAAATTGTCATATGTCATTGTCATCAGTTCAATCTCCACAACTGCCCCATGCTAATCTCAGTTAGTCTGAACAGGTACCGAGTACAAATCTACCCCGGATAAAAGAGGTTATTCCGTTTGTCATATGGCCGATGTTATTCAAAAGGCTCCGGTTGTCATGCGGATCGATTTAACTTTCCGGTGTTAGTTTTAATTAAAGTGTTGATTTTAACATTATTATGATCTCGAGCACAATTTTAATAAGATTCATCTTTCCCAAGACAATTCTGCCCCCGGGTAGGAAATAGGATTCCGTTGTCACGCTTTCGCACGGCAAATTTTACCCTCCGGTCTTTCTATTACGATCTCGTATTCTAATCGCGAGTTGTCAATTAATTAGATTACGTTTCTAGTAAAAATCGAGTGGCTAATTCAATTTTTATTTTCATTAAGTGCAAATAGAAAGAGATTCATTATAATTGGTTTTAATCATTATTACCAGAGTCGATCATTCATTTTACCAAAAAGATTAACTAATTCAGATTCATATCTTGGCTAGATATATTTTTAGTTTAACATAATTAACATATATAATATATAAATAGAAATAGAAATAGTAAACATAATAATATTAGAATATATTACCGATTACAATCATTGAATCAAAATCGTTTCACCGGATGTAGTACAACAAAGCTTCGATTTTAACAATCTTCGATAATTATTCCGCCATTACAACGGTACTATAACTACTTTATTTATATATATAAAAACATATATATACATACATAGACATATGTATATATAAGGGTCCGAAAATAAAATAAAAGAAGGGAAGAAGATGAAAGGAGATATATAGATATATCATATATATTTTCATACATAGACATATATATATGTGAGGTGTGTGTGTATATATATAAAGATATATATATATATATATATGTGATCTACAAAAAAATTAAAAAGAAGAAGAAGAGAAAGGAGACGAGAGAAAGAAAGAAATGGGAAAGAAGGGGCAAAGATTTTTGATGGATTTAGGGGGGTATTTATAGGAAATCTTGATCCGTATTGTCAAAATTCGTCTATACGGTATCGCAGTTCAGTAAAATGGCCATATCTTGAGTTGTAGACCTCCGATTGACGTGATTCAAAATGCGTTGGAAAGCTCTTTCAAAGATCTACAACTTTCATTAAGGACACTTCTTCAGAAAATGCCGTTTTAATGAGCCATTTGTTCGTCGAAGATATAATTCGTTAGTGGTACCTCTAACCACTGAGCCACTTGACCACTTAAGTTAGTGGCACACTCTTATATCCCTAAAAATACCTCTTTTAGGCCTCAAAACGTGTCATTACTCGGGATTTTGGTCAACCTATAATTTCGCAATAAACCACCAAAATACCAAACGTAATCGACATTTACGACACTCCGGTTACTAAACGGTACAAAACAAAACTTATAAAAATACATATAATTTATATAATAACCACGATTTATATATTTGGATAAAATTAAGTAATTATTGACTTAAATTGGTACAATAATGCTCAAAGTGGTATCAATATTGGGGTAAAATGTCGTAATAATGATCATTAATTTGTCTCTCATCACCCTACCCGATGGTTCCTGACACACGTCGTGATGCATCCAAATATTGCGGTTATCACAGAGATAAGGGGCATACGACTGACGAATGTATTCAGTTTAAGCGGGCAATAGAAAAGTTACTCGCTCGCGGTCATCATGATCACCTCAAACTAGATGCTGGTGGTCCGGAAAGGAGGAATCAGCAAGCTCGCCAGTTTGACAGGAACATCAGAATGATAACTGAGCCTCCTCCCAGCAACAATCAGATCAAGAATCGCATTGGTTCCATTAATAAACATGTGGAGAAGCCCGTTGTTTTGCGAGGGAACGAACAACCCCTTGCCTTTACTCGAAGTGAGTTAGTGACTTCGATCAATACAGAAGACATGTGTTTATGCTTTTCGGTGGTCATCAATCGGGCCTGTGTCAATAGAGTGATGGTCGACACAGGGGCTTGCCGCGACATCTTATATTACAACTGCTTCAAAGAATTGGGGTTTAGCGACTCCAATTTAAGGCCGCACAATGGCACCCTTGAGGGATTCACAAATCACAAAATACAGGTCAAGGGGGCCATCGACTTAGATGTACAGATGGGAGATTATGCGCCATTTCACATAGAAAAAGTAATGTTTCTGGTTGTTGATCTTCAGTCCAATTATAACATGATAATTGGGACACCTGCCTTGAAACAATTTCAGATGGTAACTTCTATTCCATATCAGCGGGCAAATTTTTATGTTGGGGACAGGATCGGAACGTCGATCAGCGAGCCTGCGGCTGTCCTAACATATATACATGAAATGAGAACAGGAAATAAAAGAGCACGAATTGAAGCACCTCCTACCATGGAACACATTAACATGATCAGGGTCGCTGTCGAGCCTGAGCTAGCCGAAGTGGAATGCGAGACATTGCAGGTCAGAGATGAGCCGGATTTTACAGCAGAAGATGAGTTAGTCGAGGTAATCATCAACGATGAGTACCCCGACCAGAAAGTCAAAATTGGAGCTCGGCTGAGTTCTTTTGAGAGGGAAAAATTGATAAAATTACTCAAAGACAATTTGAGTGCTTTTGCTTGGGAAGTCACGGACATGCGAGGGGTCGAGGAGGACGTCGCCCTCCATCATCTTAACGTCGACTCAACCTTCAAGCCGATACAGCAACGAGCACGCCAATTTTCAACTGAAAAAGAAGCGGCGGTGAAAGTAGAGGTCGGGAAACTCCTACAAGCGGGAATTATAAAAGAGCTTGCCTATCCTACTTGGTTGGAAAATGTAGTCATGGTAAAAAAGCACAATGGCAAGTGGAGAATGTGCGTCCATTTCACAGACATCAACAAATCTTGCCCCAAAGATCCATATCAGCTTCCACGAATTGATCGGTTAGTAGACTCTATTTCTGGCTTTGAAGTTTTAAGTTTCTTGGACGCATATTCTGGGTATCACCAAGTACGAATGGATGAATCCGACAAAGAGAAAACGGCTTTCAGGGCCGCTGGAGGGTTATATTATTATGAAATGATGCCCTTCGGGCTGAAGAATGTGGGTTCGACTTATCAACGAATGGTCAACAAAGTCTTCAGTTCACAAATAGGAAGAAATATGAAAGCTTACATAGACGACATGGTTGTCAAGTCCGCCGAAGACGGTCACGCCGCTGACCTTCAAGAAACTTTCAGTAATGTCCGAAAACACTCGATGAAACTCAATCCGGCCAAATGTACTTTTGGTGTCCAGCAGCAAGTTTTCGGGTTTATGGTTAGTCGTCGGGGCATCGAGGCTAATCCGGAAAAAATTCAAGCTCTGATCGACATGCGAGAACCTACAACTATCAAAGAGGTTCAGAGGCTTAATGGCCGCATCATCGCACTCGGTCGCTTCATATCAAAATCAGCGGAAAAGTGTCTTCCTTTCTTCAAAATTCTCAGAGGTGACAAAACTTTTTCATGGAGCACAGAGTGTCACAGGCGTTCCAAGCTCTGAAGGAATATCTAGGGAAGCCGCCTCTTTTGGTTAGCCCTGTAGAATGAGATATTTTGTTTTTGTACTTGGCGGCTTCAGACCGGGCTATTGCCGCCGTTCTGGTCAAGGTTGCCGGAACCCTCCAAAATCCCGTCTATTATGTAAGCAAGGCTCTCAGTCCGGTGGAGAGTCGCTATTTTAATATTGAAAAATTAGCCTACTTGCTTGTCATTGCTGCCCGCAAACTCAGGGCCTACTTTACTTAACACACAATCATTGTCGTAACGGATAGTCCAATGCGCCAAATATTGCATAAGCCGGATCTCTCGGGTAGAATTCTCAGATGGGCTATCGAAATTACTGAATTCGACATACATTATCAACCTAGAAAAGCTATTGAGGGTCAAGCATTACCAGATTTTATTGTAGAGACAAGTTTCAGCTCGCCACAACCTAGTTCGCCATTATCACAAGAGCCCGCTTCGGCCAGGAATAAGCCCAATCAATGTTGGCATTTATATGTGGATGGAGCATCTAATCGAAACGGATGTGGGGCTGGAGTAATTTTGATGGAGCCCGGAACAACGGAGGAAATCGAAAAAGCTTTAAGATTCGAATTCTCGGCCACAAATAATCAAGCAGAGTACGAAGCAGTTATAGCCAGGCTCAAATTGGCCAAAGGGTTAAACGTAGACAATGTTGAAGTCTATTGTGATTCCCAACTCATCGTCAATCAAATCTCAAGGGACTATGACACGCACTGCGGTATTCTCGAGAAGTATGGGGAGATTGTTCGACGATTAAAAGCTGGCTTCAATTATTGCGAGTTCATCAGGATTCGAAGAGAGGACAACAAGCGAGCAGACTATCTCTCTAAGCTATCATTTAAAGAGGAGCTTGCAGATCCTTCAATAAAGATAGAGTACTTAGCTATACCCGCTATAGAAGAAACTCAAATCATGGAAATCAACACGCCACTGCCGACTACATGTTGGATCGATGAGGTTCAGGCTTACATAGAAACAGGCAACTTACCTGATGGGGCGGATAAATCTCGCGCATTAAAGAAAAGAGCGGCCAGGTATATTATAAACAATGGAATTCTGTACAGAAGGTCCGCGACAAAGCCTCTATTGCGATGTGTTCGAGAAGAAGAAAGCAAGACAATACTTATCGAGCTTCACCAGGGGGTGTGCGGGGGCCATCCCGCTACCCGCTCCTTAGCCCAGAAGGTCATAACCGCAGAGTATTACTGGCCGACAATCCTTAAAGACTCAGAAAAATTGGTTAGAGAATGTCCAGAGTGTCAGAAACATACGGACATCCCTCGGATACCATCCATTGAACAAAGCATCGTAGTCGCGCCATGGCCTTTTGACATGTGGGGACTCGATCTAATCGGACCTTTCCCACCAGGAAGAGGCGGATGCAAGGTTATCATAGTGGCTGTGGATTACTTTACAAAATGGATTGAAGCAAAACCTATGGTCAAGATAACCGCGAAAGCGGCGGGTTATTTCTTACACGATCAGATTTTTTCACGTTTTGGCATCCCGCGGGCAGTAGTATCGGATCATGGCCCACAATTCAGGAAGGACTTCTCAGATCTTTGCGAGGAATTCAAAGTCAAACATTGGCAGTCATCAGTAGCTTATCCTCAAGGAAACGGCCAAGCTGAGGCCAGCAACAAACAAATAATCAAAATGCTAAAAAAGAGCGTAGATGACAAGGTAAAGGCAGGAGGATGGGTTGATGAGTTACCCGATATACTTTGGGCACTCCGCACCACGATCAAAACACCAACAGGAGAAACTCCTTTTGCTCTCACCTATGGATCAGAGGCCATGACTCCCGTCGAAATGGCCCTACCCAGCATCAGGGTCGCATTATATGACCCGGCGGATAATCTTTTGAACAGACAGATCGACTTGGATCTAGCGGAAGAAAAAAGACTATCAACATACCATCGACTCGCGAACTACAAGCAACTCGCCAAACAACAACACGACAAGCGAATCCGCGACCACTCATTTAAAGTCGGGGATTTTGTTCTTCGAAACAGAAAGGCCACGGGTATGGAGCCGAATAAGGGGAAGCTAACAGCAAATTGGGAAGGCCCTTATCAAGTCGCAAGAGAGATCAAAAAAGGAACTTATGTGCTCAGAAATCATCAAGGCTATGAGCTCAACAGACCGTGGCACGCAGACAACCTCAAAAGGTACTACATGTAATAAATCGGTTAGGGTTATGGCCATCCTCTCGTTTACGACGTGAGTAATTAGGCTTTCTTATTTCGCTTGTAATCTTCACTCATCTAGCGGGATGAGTTGAAATTAATAAAGCCCGATTTTACATTCTCTTTTTATGCAAATTATTATGAAAATGCGCGTGTTGAAAAGAATTGTGTTCGGAAAATTTTCAACGAACCTTCGGCCAGACTTGGGAAATTTTAAAGCGGCCACGACTTCTTAGCGAGCAAGTTATTTCAGATAAGATTCAAGGGGGGCATATCTCAAAGAGGAATCCGCACAAAATCGACCTAGAATCTTATCTAAAACAAGGGGACCGGATGCTATTAGCATCGGACTCAATTTAGGCAATAAATTCGAGCAAAAAACAGGCATACATCAAGCGAACAGAAAAAAAAAACTTGGGAATTATTATTACAAAAGTCAAAGTGCGGAAAGAAAAGAGTTTATACATATGCAGAAATCAAATTAATGTTTGAACAAGATAAAGAAACACAAATTCTAAGAGCCCTCAGGCCGCATCTCCTCATTATGGACATTCTCCTGCGGAGAGAATGATGCAAAGATCTCGATCAGCATTTTCTCCGACTCGGTAGTCTCTGTTGACTTCTCGGTAGAGTCGCTCAACCTCTTTTCCGGCACCGCCGCCATCTTCGATGAGCCGCGATCCTTTGCCTCGGTAGCACGGCGGCGCACGCTCCGCCCCTTAGGTTCTCCTCATCCACAGCGGGAATCACCCAGTCTGGATGGTACATAGGGACGTAGCGTTGAAGCTCAATATCAGAAAAGTGTATGCTTGGGTGGAACTCTTTGAGATGATCGGAGAAGGGATGAGTGAGGATCCATTCTTCTAAGACATCGAGGTCGGGAGTACCACCATCATGAGCTAGGACGCACCTTGCAATGTGATAAAACCCTTGATCATATGCCATCATAAAGCTATCATCAGCAGCGGCCTTGCTCGCGACCTCAATCTGACCTTGGATACTCGAGCCTAGATCCTCCAGTTGCTTTTGCAGGTCCGCGCAAACTGCCTTCTCGGTTTCCCAATGAGCTAGAGCCTCAGTTACTTTCGCTTCATCTCCCCATGGTTCGATCAACGGATTTACCCCCGCCCACGAGGTCGTAATTAATCTTATTAGCCTCGGCAGTTTGTGCTGGTTTCGCTCGTTCTCCGCCTCACCGCACTTAACCGCCCACGCGAAGACCGGCCGACACTTCATTTGCGGCGCCAAGAGCTTTATTGGTGTCAACCACTCTTTTCTAACATCAAGACTCTCGTAAATGGTGTTTCTATAATCAATGATGAATCGCGCCAAGCCGATTGCCAACCTGGAGAAGGAAAAAAAAAGCAGGTCAATATTGACTTGCGAGTAAAAATGACAATAATAAGAATGAAAAACAAAGGCAAAAAGGAGGTTTACCATGCTCACCGTGGCGCAAAGATAAGCCCCACAAATCGTCAACACTCCCGAGAAAAGCACGGCGGGGATCGGTTTGGTCCGCCAAAGACAACCCATCCGCTATCCCGCGGCCTATCTCCAGCTGAATGTCATTAGGGATACCCCATCTAAAATGCCTCAGGGGAGGCACGTCAGCAATACCCCTAGAAATTGTCCGCGCCATGGGCAGGTCAAGAGGTTGTTGCCGCATAAACTCTTTGTCCAACCAGGCGGCAAGACACCCTCTAGGCCCAGCAGGGACTCCAGCAAAAGGCACCACTGTTCTCGCGCCCGCTGGAACAGTCTCAGCGGCTACGGATTTGCCTTTACTTTTTCCAGTGGCCTCTTTCCCCTGGGGATCATCAGTTCTGGATTTCTTATGAAGAGGGACATCCTGCTCGCCTGCGGGCTCAATCTCCTCAGCGGCAGCCATCTTCTTCTTATCACCCGCCGGCGGCTTCATCAGAAGGGTTTGCTTCATGGTTTTTCCCGCCGCGACTTTCTCTACTACAGGCGGTTGAGCCGATTTCACTAGTTGAGATCCGGAGGCTCCAACCGCCCCTTGCTTTAGGTCGACCATGGGAAGGGATGTTTTGACCCCATTCAGCTCCCCGGCTCTTTTTACCTCGCCGGTGGTCTTCCTCCTTGTCAACTGGCTGCGATGAGCTAGCTTGTCCATGGTACCTGCGGAGAACAAGGTTTATTAGCGATCACAAAAATGACAAGGAAACAAGTTATGAAAAGAAGAAAAAAGAGTTCAAGTAAAAATCCTACTCGGTGCTCGCATAGAAGGGTCGCCGCCACAGATAGCACATTGGGAGGGCATGCGCCTACCATGGTGGCACTCACCATACCAGTCTGGGTGAGTCGGCAATGGGTCGACTACAACTAGAGGCTCACCAACACCGGCTCCGAAAGCCCGGCTCGATAGGCCGGCCGACGTCTCGATTATAGCGCTGGGCGATCATCTTTCGGGTATAGCCCAGATCATCTTTCACCTCGATATGAACTCATCATCGCCGGTTTGGGTTTTTATTTTGTTCAGATGGTCGGTTTTAACGAATTCACGGACTTCTCAAACGGCCACCCTATCCGAGACTCTACTTTCATGCATCTCTTATCCCATCCGCCACTTTATCTAGGAGGTCGGAAAAGTAACCGGGCCTACGGTGCTTGATCGACTACGCGGTTGAATCTGACCAGCCCCGCCTTTCCGTGCAAAAGTATAAAAATACAACAAAACCGCCATCGACGGCTCACGTCCGCTCAACCTACTGATTATAATGAAGGACATCACCACGCGAACCACTCCCAGGCTAAGGTCGCAGGGCATCACCTTCAGCTCCTCCATGAATTTTTCGAAAAATGGATCAAAGGGAGATCTGAGCCTGGACACAAAGTGGTCATAGTGCAACCACAGGTAGTCTTGATGTTCCCGGCCACAAACCCATGACACGTTGGTAGCGCCCATACTAACAAAGCGATAGTCCGCCATGATATCATACGCACCCAGCGCCATGGTATAATCCTCCCGATCCCTAAACTCCCTCCATCGAGTTATGAGATCGCTATCCGCCCGCTTTTGTTCTGCGAGCTCACTCTCGACAGCAGCAGACCTCCTCTTGGGTGCCCTCTTCTTCTTCACGGGCACATCAACAGTTGCGGTTTTCTTCTTAGAGACAACAACCTTTGGAGACTTTTTGGGTTTCTCCGGCACCACAGTGGTTTCCACGGCTTCCTTGACCTTACCGCTACGTTTTGCGGCTCCAGTATTGATAGCTTTTTCCATCCTGGTGAGCAGACCGCTCAACGCCATTTGGTCGTCATCTTCGACCTCGCCCTCAGGAGCACCCATACCGATAATTGAGACCTCTGGGTCAGACTCTACACTAATGGGCTCTGGATTTCCTTCCATCTCCTCCTCAGAGCCGCTGGAGCTAGCGTCCTCCATGCTCACCTCCTCTGACCCATAGCCCGCAGCGGCCCTGACCTCTTCATCCGACTGAGTGTACTCTGACAACATTCTGGAAAAGAAAGAAAAAGGGCAAGGTGGATCAGTTTATCACCCGGACATGGAAATCGGACCAAGGCGAAAGCGATCACACCTCGACACCTTGCCCTTCCATCTTCCTAAAATGAAAACCCCTAATTTCCCAGCAAAACCCCAAACATCTACCCAGAAAACCCTAAATTCAAACCAGGAAAAAACCCAGAACAAACATGCATTCAAACCTCTACCAATGAATCGGGCATAAGCAAACAATAGCAATCAAAGCATACATACAATCACAAATTTCTGGGTAAAATCACAGAAACTCAGAGGGGGCTCATGGTGTTCATCAGATCAAAATTAAATCACAGAGCAGGGGGTCTCGGAAGAACAATGGAAGAAATAAAAGCATAATCAAATTGACAAATAACATAGGAGAAAATTTTTGTACCTGAATTGATGAAGAAAAAAAAGTAAAATGTTGATCTTTGCTTGATAATGCGTCTGCCGGAACCTGCTTGCAAAATCGCCGGAATTTCTTTGCTTCTATCACCGGAGAAAGTTATCAAAGAGAAGAAAAGAAGAAAGTGGAAGAGTTGGGGGTGACTCCCCTATTTATAGAGAGAAAATTGAGGGGGAACGACGTTTGGGATTCAAAATTTGAAAGTAATGATGACTGGAACGGTTACCGATTTTTCTCCGCCAATCGAGCAAAGGACGGTTCGGCTCCAACCGCCCCGTGTCTGCACGTGGATCGACGTGGACGTTTCGTGTACCGATACATCCGTTTATCCTTTCCAACCGTTCAAATCCCTCTTGGCGACCATCAACTTATCCGCAGAAGAAGCGACCTCAGCGTATTGTTATCTTCAAACATTACTTCAAGTAGCTAGCATCAATCAATGCCCGCTATGGCTTATTCTAAACCAAACATCTCTGGTAGAGCGTTGTCGGCGATCAATCCTGCCCGCTGCAATGCACAGCATATAATCGGTAATTCGTTACGCGATACTAACACCGATTCAAGCCCGATAGAACATTATCGGCGATCAAGCCTGTTCGCTTCAAATGCACAGCATATAGCTGGTGGTTTTCACCCACACTGGTTCAAGCCCGATAGAACGGTATCGGCATGACATTGTCACGAACGACCACACAAAGGAGCTTTACTTAAAGTTCTTCGTCAAGTTCTACTCTCTGCCTTGGCGGACACGCCAGGCACAGAGTAGGGGGCCATTGATATACCCGTATCGGAATGGGGCCCTGTTAACCCAAAATGGGCCTATTATCTTGGCCCAACAGCACGGATATTGGGCCTCTGTCTCCTCTGGCCGCTGGCTCAACCATCTTCTATCTGCCAACAGTGAGCCGGATCTTGTCCGCCAATCATAGGTCGGACCCATCCTCGCCGTGTGATTTCCACCCATATAGTCAAGCTGATTTCAGGACAAGGCACAAACGAGTCCGCTGTTCGCCGTAATCACCACTCGTCGCTACCCGCTGTTTGCCATATTTACCAATCAAGCTGGATAAAACAGCTGGCCACTTTTAACAGCTGGCCAGGACACTTGTATTGCATGCATACTTTCCTTAGCTATGTACTTTAGTTGTCTTGTCGATGAACAGTGAACCGACTTACTTTTTAGCCTATAAATATGGGATCATAATGTAATAGAAAGCCAATCTCTAATCTCAAGCTCTAAGCTATAAATCTAATACAAGCAGATACACCCTGCCAATTTGTCGAATCAATTACTGTTCTTCATCGCCACCGTATCTGCACCGTTGAAATCACATATATCAGCCTTATATCCACAAGATAAACACTGTTACCGCAAATATGGTGTTCAGCGCAACATCAGATTCCAATTTAATTACATATTATTTTGCTTTCCATCGAGATCTTTTTTTTTTTTTTGGTCTTATCCTAATACGATACGACCACGTGATATTTCAATATACTATAGTTTGTTTGTGTGTGTGTTCTTTTCCTTTTTGCGTATATATATTTTACATTGTGTGTCTATGCCGTTTTTTTAGGGGCATCGGTTTTTTGGGGTGCTACGTATTGATTATTTTTTTCCGTCTTCGTTTTTTTACTTCTATATATTGTGTGTGTCGGTTTTTTCTTTGGTCAATGGTTTAGTAGTGTCGAAAGGTGTCGATTTTGTGTCGTGGAGTATTGATAGTGTGTTAGATTTTAATTTATATTCATTTGATCAACCGACAACCGTTGGATATGGCGTCGGGGTGTATCGAAGCGTGTCGTGTCGTGTTTTGGGTAGAACACGTGTTTTTGCAGATAATGTCGAAGATAGCTTCATTTTTTCGGTTAAAATTGATTTAAGTAGAAATTGAAAAAAATTATTCGGTAGTGTCGAAAAGTATCCATACGATGTCGAGAGATGTCGAAGATGTGTCGGATATTCATTTCATACGCACTTATATTATTCTTCTATGAACATGTTTTGATGCCACCCTAAAAGGTGAGGGGTGGGTTGGGTTAGGGTGGTGGGAAGGGTAGGTATAGTGGTGGTGGGAAGGGTAGGGTATAGTAAGATGAGTGGTGGGCACGGTAGGGTAGGGAGTTGTAGGGTAGAGTAGGATGGGGTGGTGGGTAGGGTAAGGTAGGGTGGGATGAGATAAAATAGGGTGTAATAGGCTTAGCTAGGATAGTGAATTAATATGTAGGTTGGGAGGTAGGTTAAGGTTTGTAGGTAGGTAGAGAGGTAGGGTGCGGTAGGGTGTGCTAATGTAGGTGAGGCGAGGTATGAGATGTAATGCGGTGATGTATGGTAGGGTAGGATGGTATGGTTGGATGATGTGGCGTAAGTTAAGTAAAGTTTGGTAGGTTGAATAAAGTACGTAATATAGGGTAGTGTGGTAAGATAATATGTGGTAAGATAATGTGGTGTAGGGCATGGTGAGGTAGGATTGGATAGGTGAGTGTTAAAAAATGTTGGGATAGGGGGTTGGGGTGGTGGGAAGGGTAGGGTATAGTAAGATGGGTGGTGGGCACGGTAGGGTAGGGAGTTGTAGGGTAGAGTAGGATGGGGTGGTGGGTAGGGTAAGGTAGGGTGGGATGAGATAAAATAGGGTGTAATAGGTTTAGCTAGGATAGTGAATATATGTAGGTTGGGAGGTAGGTTAAGGTTTGTAGGTATGTAGAGAGGTAGGGTGCGGTAGGGTGTGCTAATGTAGGTGAGACGAGGTATGATATGTAATGCGGTGATGTATGGTAGGGTAGGATGGTATGGTTGGATTATGTGGCGTAAGTTAAGTAAAGTTTGGTAGGTTGAATAAAGTACGTAATATAGGGTAGTGTGATAAGATAATATGTGGTAAGATAATGTGGTGTAGGGCATGGTGAGATAGGATTGGATAGGTGAGTGTTAAAAAATGTTGGGATAGGGTGCGGTTGGGTGATTGATAATGTGTGTAGTAGATAAGAAAGAGTGTGTTGACTAGGGTAGAGTTGTGTGGTAGGTTGAGTGATCCAGAAAGGAGATCGACGTAAAATGTTTTATTTTTTCGTTGTTTGCGCTTTAAAAATGCGGCTCGAAGCAGTTCGTTACACGCTACATTTCTTCGTATTTAATATCGCCAAATAAGTTTAAAACTTATAAGAGTGACTTCAGTGCGCACTGAGAAATTCCGTTTCACTAGTAGTATATATATATATATATATATATATATATATATATATATATATATATATATATAGTGTGTGTGTGTGACCTTTGGGAGATCAATAATGGTTGTCTGAAAGTAAAATGAAGGTCCTGCTCGCATTGAGAGCTAGTTGAATAGTTGAATGAAGTCCTTGTGGTGGGGACCTTTCTGTTTTAGTTTAGTCATTGTAAGCTATATTATAGGTACGATACAATATATAATGAATTTAACAATATGACATTGCCATTTTTTTTTTTTTATAATATAATTAAATTCCTTATTATTATTATTATTATTATTATTATTATTATTATTATATAATTAAATTCCGTTTATGTGATCAGTCTTATAATTCAATTTGGACCACGTCCAACATAATTTAATGCTTAAACACAACTGATCATGAATGCAACATGTTACAAACTTTTGTTGCTTAAACCATATTATTTGCTCCAAATTAAAGAAAACGCATGATGTGACTAAATCTTTTGTATGATTTTATTTTTTTATTAGTTTATGTTACAAATTTAAATTCCTTAAGTTTAAAAATCTAAGTAATTAATAATATATTTTTCCCAAAATACAATGCCTGACATAATCACCAACATGGCAAACCTAAGGCAAAAGTTTCTGAGCTCACTACCAAAAAAGGTTTTTTGTGTGACAAACCTGTAGTGACTAATAGTAACATTATCACAAAATATTAGCTTCTTGTAACATACAATTAGTTTGTCACAAAAGTTGTACTATTAGTGACGAAGAAAATGTATTGTCACAAATTGTTTGATGGTTTGTCACAAGAGACACGATGTCATTGTGGGTTAAATGACAAACTTTGATATGTGTCTTTGGTGAAAACATATTTTATCATGAAATTGTTGATACTATTAGTGACAATCAAATTTGACACGTTTTTCTTTTTGAGTTCAAACTCGAGTTGAGCTGCTCGAATGATTAATGGGCCGAATTCAATATCATAATCGGGTTAATAAGGTCGAACTCGAGCTATAGAGAATATCGACTCGGTTCGGCTCGATTATACACCTATTATAAACAAGGAGCCAGAGGTCAGAAGGACAAAATAAGATACAAAATGGGAAAAAAGGACAAAAAAAAAATAATGGTTGAGAACGACAAAAACGCGCATGTTACTACATGTGTTACTACATGTGGTTGTAGCAACATGTAGTAACATGCGCGTTTTTGTCTTTCTCAACCACTATCTTTTTTTCTTGTCCTTTTTCTTCATTTTAGATAAAAAAAAACAGTCATTTACAACCTTTAACCTTATAAACAAAACAAAATACTGATACTTAAAAAAAACAGTGGTGCTTCGCATCACATGACACATGATCTCAACCTTCTGTCCTCGCATGATCTCTATACAGGTTTGGATGATATTATTATTGGTGATGGTCGTGCCCTTTCTATTAGTCACATTGGTTCTGCTTCCATTTCTTCGTTTCATTTATCGAATGTATTGTATGTTCCTCAGCTTTCCAGAAACCTGTTATTTGTATCTAAATTTTGTTCTGATAATTCTGTCACTATTGAATTTTTATCCGACTCCTTTTTGGTAAAAGATTTGAGGACAGAAAAATGCCTCTACCAGGGTCAGGCTAAAGATGAAGTCTACTCTTGGTCCTCCAACCCTCTGTTTACCTTTTCAGCTAATAAAACCTCCACCTCCACTTGGCACCGTCGTTGTGGTCATCCAGCTTTCCCCATTATGCAGTTTTTAGTTAAAAATAATTGTTTGGATTTATCGTCCGTTATTTCCTCCCCTTGTGATGAACGTTTGCGTAATAAAAGTCACAGACTTCTCTTTTCGGCATCTACCTTGCATTCTTCACGTCCTCTAGAAATTTTTTTCTGATGTTTGGACTGCTCCTATATACTCAGTTGATGGTTATAAGTATTATGTTATTTTTGTGGACCACTTTACACGCTTTATCTGGCTATATCCTTTAACCCGTAAATCTGATGTTTCCTCTGTTTTCAAAAAATTTAAATTATACATTGAAAAGCTCCCTTCGGCTTCTATTACAACCCTTTACTCTGACAACGGTCTTTAGTTCATTGCCTTACGCCCTTTCCTAGAATCTCATGGAATTGCTCATCACACATCCCCTCTTCACACTCCCCAACATAATGGTATATCCGAATGTCGTCACTTACATATTGTCGAAACTGCTCTCGCTCTTCTTACCCAAGCCTCCATGCCCATCACCTATTGGTCCTATGCTGTTGGTGCTACAGTTTATCTCATAAATCGTATGCCCACCAAAAATCTGAATATGTTATCACCTCACGAAAATTTTTCTCTAGCCCCCCTAATTACGCAAAACTTAGGGTCTTCGGTTGTCTCTGTTACCCATGGATTAAACCCTACAATCACCACAAGCTCGAGTCCTCCTCCCTTCCATGCATTTTTCTTGGCTACTCTCTCACTCAAAGTGCTTATCTGTGGTATGATATGATTGGTGCCCGTATGTATATTTATCGTGATGTTTGTTTTGTTGAGGATTTGTTCCCATTTGCCTCCATCCCTCCTTATCCAAACATTCTCTCCCTTGATCACTTACTCTCCCCGGCTCTTTACTCCGATCTTGACCCTATCATCCCATTACCTCCCGCCCTTCCAGAACCTCCTGCTCCCTCGAGCCCCTCCTCCCCTTCGGCTACTACCTCTTCCCCATCCCCCTCGGTCTCGTCTTCTTCATCCCTCTCCCCATCGGTTTCTCCCCCTTCGTCTCCTACCTTATCCCCTCCCCTCCCTCTCATCCTATTGTTACTCGGACTCGCAATAACGTCTTTAAACCCACCAAATTCTTAACCTTTCTGCCCAGATGGATTCTTAATATTCTGATACTGAGCCCACCACAGTCAAACAAGCTTTACAGAGTTCTCATTGGCGTCATGCTATGTTTGAGGAATTTGATGCGCTTGTGCGTAGTGGCACTTGATCACCTGTTCCCCTGAGTCTGATCTCAATGTTGTTGGCTGCAAGTGGGTATTTCGCATTAAACGCCATCCAGATGGCTCTATAGATCGATACAAAGCTCGCTTAGTCATGAAAGGATTTACCCAGCGGCCCGGTATTGATTATTTCGAGACATTTAGCCCTGTTGTAAAACCTACTACTGTTCGTTTGGTTCTCAGCATTACGGTTTCTTTGGGTCGGTCTCTACGTCAACTGGATGTCAATAAAGCCTTCTTGATGGGTTCACTTTTCGAGGATGTTTATATGGCTCAGCCTCCGGGTTTTGAGGACTTGGATCGCCCCACTTTTGTTTGCAAGCTTTATAAAGCTATTTTTGGGCTTAAGCAGGCACCCCGGGCTTGGTATCATGAACTCCGGACTTTTGTTCTCTCTATTGGTTTTGTCAATTCCGCTGCAGATTCTTCTCTATTTATTGCCAGGACTTCCTCTAGTATTACTATCTTGCTTGTTTATGTTGACGATATTATTATTACTGGCAGCTCTTCGTCTCAGGTTCCGCAGGTTGTTGATGCTCTTGGACATCGGTTCTCTATTAAGGATCTTGGGCCTTTATCTTATTTTTTGGGTGTTGAAGTCACCCCTAATGCTCATGGTCTCATGCTCACTCAAACCAAATATACGCATGAGCTTCTCTCTCGGGTCAACATGCCGGACTCCAAACCTGTGTCCACTCTGCTTCCTCCTAATGCCTTTACATCCAGTGACTTGGCATCTCTCCCGCATTTGGATGTTACTTAGTATCGTCAGGTTCTGGGTGCTTTACAATATCTTTTGTTTACTCGCCCCGATATTGCTTATGCGGTTAACAAACTTTCTCAGTATACGCACTCCCCTTCTGATTATCACTGGTCTCTTGTTAAACGTATTCTTCGTTACTTAGCTGGTACCTTTCATGATAGTCTACAATTATTCTCTGCGTCTCCTGCTTGCGCTTCATGCCTTCTCTGATGCTGATTGGATTTGGGGTGGGAACCAGGATGCCGGTGACTCGTCGACCTCTGCCTATTTGGTTTTTCTAGGAAAAAATCTTATTTCCTAGAGTTCTAAGAAACAGACTTTTGTTGCGCGTTCTTCTACCGAAGCCGAATATCATTCTGTTGCTGATACTGCTGCTGAGATTGCTTGGCTCACTTATCTACTTGCTGATCTTGGTTTCTCAGTTAATACTACTCCGGTCATTTTCTGTGACAATGTTGGTGCTACTCAATTATGTGCTAATCCTATTTTCCACTCCCGTATGAAGCATGTCGCAATTGATTATCACTTCATCCGTGATCATGTGCAGTGTGGCCTCGTTCGTGTGTCACATTTGTCCAGTGCTGATCAGCTTGCCGATGCTCTCACTAAACCACTTTCTCGGCTTCCATTTACTCACTTCAAGTCCAAGCTGGGCCTTCGTCCTCCTTGTCCTACTTGAGGGGGCGTATTAGGATTATTTGTATTTATTTGTATTAATTGTATTTATCTCCATAGTTCCAGAATGTTCCGTAAGTGTGTGTGTGTGTGTGTGTGTGTGTGTGTGTGTATATATATATATATATATATATATATATATATATATATATATATACATGGCTATACTGTAACCTCATTTTAATCGATGAAATATAATTCCAATGTATCTATCACGTAAGTTTTCAGTTTAGCCCTAGTTTTTTGTATTCGTCGAGTTCGATTCTTCAAAAATTCGTATTTTTCTATCCGTAGCTCTGTTTCGCTGCCATGAGTAGTCAAAACAATCGTCTTGGAGCGTAGATTATTCTAAAAATGGTTTCACAGCAAGTATCCCGGTAATCTTTAGTTTTACACAATTTTTTTACAAAAAATAGGATTTTAGGGCTTACTTGTTGATCAAGTAGGTTTTGGGTTTGAGGATCAAGAGTTGTAGCAGTCACTTGGCGTTCTGCTTTGAAGATTGTTTGCAATTAAGGTAAGAGGCTCTTCCTAATGAATAATTATAGTTTTATAATGTTTAGGTTATGTTTGGTATAGGTTGGTGGTTAGACATCATGTTTATGTGTAGCTGCTGTCTATGATATGCTATAGGATGTTTAGAACATTCTTGCAGCTGTTTTTCTGAGTATTTTTTATGTTGAATGTGTTTGGAATTGGGTAGAAGATGTTTAAGTGCAAAAAGGTCAAGTTAGGGCTTTTCTGTGTGCAATGCGCACGCATTCAGCCCAGTTTGGGAAAAGTGTAGTTTTAAGCCACGAGATGAGTTTTAAATATTAATTCTTGATTTAATAACATTAAATGAACATGAACAAGCCTTGATTGAGTTTCTGATGCGTTTAGTTCCGGCACCGAATGTACTCTTAAAGGGAGTTGAAGTTTAGGACCGTCGGAAGACCATGAAAGGGCTTGTGCTTTGATGAACTAGAGTTCATCAATGTCTGTGTAATTGCTAGGCCTTGTCCGTGTCTAGTGGTCTAGGAAAGAGAGAAGTAGGTGTGAGAGAGCTTATTTAAAAATACTTAGGTGGTTAGTTAACAACAAATAACAAGTACATACTTGCATAGTAATAAGCTTAAACGTCATGTCACTTTTGGTTAGGCACATGTAAACATCAGCTATGTGACTCATCTGGATAGGTGGATAACTCTGTAAGTCTTTGGACCCTACATATGGAGGAACACCACCCCGTAAGTCCGAGACCTTAGTACGGAGGAACTTCACCGGACGTGTATGCATACTGAGGATACCCGGGACCAACAGTGCAAGTCACTGTCGGTTGGCACCATCTCGTGGTGGATTAATCTCACGTAGTGCCTTTGAGTGCTGATGTAACCAAGATAAGATAAGCTAGAAACGTATTGTTGGTCCCTTGGAAAGGCTAACACATGTTTAGAGGGGGGGGGCGAGTAAACTTGTCACCAAAAACTTTCCCAAAACTGGAGTTACCCCAGGAACTGAGTTTTTGCCAAACTCAAACTGATGCTCAGCTTTGTTCCTGTCTTTTAACTTGTGCGGAGTTCAGCTAACTCAACTGAGTATAAGTCAATACTGACTTATATTTAGTCTTTAACTGGCAGTGGATATAACTAGCCTTTAGTGCGATAGATGTGTCAATAAAGATCTGAATCTCCTATGTATCAGTTTTATGCTGACTCAGTGTCTGACGTTTGCTGAGTGTGAATATAACAAGAATTAAATCAATCACAGCATAAAGTAAATCAACACAAGATTTGTTTATGGAAGTTCCGGGTGGTGTAATCCCGTACGTCTCCCCTTCTCCTGTGGTGTAGGAGGTATCACTAGAATCTTGAGATAACTGTTACAAAATCCTAGCACAATGACAGTCCTTCACGACACGCTAGTTTCACTGTCTACACATAATGAAGAAAGGTAGGATTGCTCCCTTTATTCTGCACACTGATCTTTCGGAGGTGGAATTGCTCCTTCACCCGCTCACCACTAACACACACACAGTCCGCAGACTGCACCAACAGCTGTGGCAGCCAAGTTGCATCCGTATGAAGAAATGTGGAATTGCTCTCTTCAAACTATGCACAGCCAAGCCTTTTTCACAAAGGTTAGGTTTAGAATTAATCAAGAGATTAATTCAGTGAGCTGTCTGATTCTTCTGGATATGGCTTTATTGCTCCAAGATGCCTTCTTTCCCCCTTAATGGGTTACTGGATCTTTCTTTGAAATCTTCAGGGCAATTCCGTTGGCTTCCCCTTTTCTAGATATATATTATCTGATTTTCTGGATCTGGATCTTTGGGTATGTGCTTGTAAAGCTCTTTTTCTGATCCTTCTCTCTCTATCCTTCAAGTGATTCTCTTGTGTATTTATAGGGGCGATGTAACGGTCACTAGCTCTTGTAGTCGTTACACTTGTCGTTTAGCCAACGTTCATATGTACGACCTTTGTCGTATTGTTAATTCAAATTTAACAAGGCCTTAACTCAATTTTCTACTCTACTTCAAAACTGAGTACCTTGTATACTTAACATCTGACTTTAATTGACTAAATCAGAGTACACCATTCAGTCTCTTCTTTTCCTGGTAACTGATAATCTTTGTCCTTAAGATTATTCAGTTTTACATGATCTATAGTTCAGTTTCAGGTCACCACAGACTTGTCTGAATCCTGACTTATAGTCACGACTTAATCAGCTTCTAACTGAGTTTGCCACCTCGTTCTTGATCTTTGTAATCGAGTCTGTGTCCTCGTTCTTGATCTTCTATAACTGAGTCTGTGTCCCTCAGTTATTCAGTCTTCATAGATAAGCCTACTGAGTCTGTGACCCTCAGCAAACTTATCTTCTTTTGTTCTTGCATAACTGAGTTTGAACCCTCAGTTCTTCATGTGCATACTCAGTTTTCTTGTTGTGACTCAGTTGTTCGCCTAGTTCCTATTCTATTACAATGCTTGTCTGAAACAACCTATACAAGGTTCAGACTCAAGATAGAACTTATACATTTTCTCTAGACCATTTCTTTCTTCTTCTTCCATTATGCACTATAACAGTTAGTTATGACTTCATCATCATGGGTTGTAAGTGATTTGTCTAATTACGTGACGAATCATCATCAAAACATAAATAATATTTTCAACAATTTCACCATTTTTGATGATGTATCATAACCCTCCCTAAAAGCAATAATAAAAGAATGATGCAATAAATCATAACAAATCAAATTAAGATAACAAACTAGAACAACTGAATTCATTACAAGAGTAAAATTTAAAACAAACTGAGTTAAAACTGAATAGATTACAACTTTTCTTTTTCAAGTGCCAACATCTTTTCTCCAAGGAAAATACTTCTTTTGGTTTCTAGGAGTCTTCTTTCTTTTACTTCTTCAACTGATTCGCCATCTCTAGGCTTGATTTTTAGATATTCACCGATCAACTGATTAGCCTTTTCATTGTCTTGATTTTTGAGCTTTATCAAGATTTCTTTGATCTCCTCATTCATCATCATTTCTTCTTCTTCTTCTGAAATAAGACTATGTTCTTCTTCCTTAGACTTTTAAGCTTTTCCTTCTTGTTCCAATTCAGCTTCCCCCTTAGTTGTTGTCTCTTTATCTTCTACTGACTTTAGATGTTCTTTCAGTTTGATACAGATTGCAAGTTTCCTTCTGATATTCATCACAACTCTAACTGAGGTCTCTTCATCTTCCTCAGTTCTTGTTTCTTTGAAGGTTTCTTCTCGCGATCGTTCTTCAATCAAACTGTCACAATCGCTTCCATTCTGTTGAATTGCAAGTAGATCAGCATCTACTTGTTTGTCTTGTTCTATCACCAACTGTTTGGCATAGAATTCTTCAGCTGATTCAGCTTTAGCATCACCTTTAACTTCATCACCAGCTTCATCTTCCCCCTTGTTTGAAGATAAGCGATAGCTTTCTTCAAATAACTTACGCAGGGTGATGAGGTTGGAATATTCGTTCAAGCCTGAGTAATGAGATCTTCCAATGAGGTCATGTAGATTGTAAAGTCTCTGCTGTAGAGTCTACATCACACCTTCAATGATTTCTTTCACTTTTTTTTAATTTTTCTTCAATTGTTTCAGTTGATTGTTGCTGAGACGTTTCAGTAGCAGACTTGCTTGTGGATGCTTCATGGACTTGTGATGAGGAACCGATTTCAGGATAATAAAAATGAGTGTCATGAATTGTCAGTTCCTTTTCATATACATCCTCACAAAATTCACCATCTTCCAAAGCTTCCCTTTGTTCATCAGTGTACTCTCCATGTATCTCAGTTGGAGGTTCACTTTCTTCAGTTTTATCAATCTCGCTTCCTTCACTTCCTTCGATTTCACTTTCCTCGGCCGCCAAGCTCACTTTCTTGGCCTCATTCTGTTTCACTCATTCTGATTTCATTACATTCACTCTCTTCATTTTCATCCTCAATTTGAATTACTTCTTCTGTTTCAGTTTCCTTTTTCTAAAATTTGTTCCAAGCCCTCTTCTGTCTTCTGAGAGTCCTTTCATCTAAATTCACAGTTCCACTTGAACTTGAATTTGAACTTCACTTGATTCTTCTTCAACAATCTTCCTTTTCTTCACTCCAATGGACACTGATTTGTGTTCCACTTTTGTTTTTGTGGATGTTGAAATAGAGAAATGATCTAGTATTTTTTGAACTGGGAAAGTGAATCCCTTTTTCAATCGACACTTTTCCCCAGAAACCTTCTTTCCTTGTGCTCTTTCTTTCTCGTCTGAAATATGTTTTATCAATTGATTGAGAACAAATTTGTTCCAATCAAATCTCTCTTCAAACCAGATAGCATATATCAGTTTTAGTTTATCTGTTGAGAGAGTGTAGAAATTCCTGGCATGACCAATGACATTTTTGGTTAGAAGAATTGTCAAGAATGCGAATTCTTGTTTTTGCTGATAGATGGATCCGATGAAGTTCTTCTCTTCTTTGTTGACTGCAGTAACACTCCAAAGCTTGCCTTTTTCTTCATTTCCAAACGTAAGAGATGAAGATCCTCCGATTATGTCCAAGCCAAACACCAGTGAAAGCAACTGTTCATCAACAGTAAAGCTCTTATCTTGAACTGTCGTTTTGAAGCTTTTTCCATTATTGATGATTTCGGCATTTTTGTAGAAGTCTCTGATGCCGTCTGGACTCAAAGTAGTGACTTTTGTATCAATCAAGTTTTCCAATCCTCGAATCTTCTTGATCTTGTTCACAATCCGTTTTGATAGAGTGGAGTTTGAATACTTTTGACAAAATTCATCCAGGCTTGTGGTGATTCCATCATCAATATTGTATTGCTCCATTGATTTCTGAATTAGGAATTCTTTTGGAAAATCTTGAATGCTTTGACTTTGGATGAGCAGGATTTCGTCAAGATTTTGTTTTGCAATCGTTTTCAAATAAGAGTCGTGTCACAATCAATGGGATTTAGTAGGGATGTACATCTACTTCTTTTTCTCCCAGATTGACACGTGGCTTCGAGTGATTTGTCATGTCATCCCAAGCGTCAGATGGTAGCTGGAAAGTTTTTTGCTTTTGACCAATATGTCCTTCATCAGCTTTTGTTTAGAGGTCAGTTTTCTCAGGATTCAGCATTGAGAACTGACTCGGCCTGCAAAACAGTTTTAAGTTTTCTTCGGTATCCATATCTTTTTGGGTCCGGCTGGATTGGTTACTGAAGTATTATTTTCAGTTTCTTCGATGAGAGAATTAAGCTTTCTCATTTCTTTTCTGGATAAACCATTACGCTCAATCTTAGTTGATTTCACAAGGATTCTTTTAGATTTATCATTTTTAGTTTCCTTGTGTAATCCACTAGATCTTCTAGTAATTTGATGTCCAGAATTTTCATTCTTTGAAATCTCAATACTAGGTAGGGGTGGGAAATTATCATTGCTTTTGTCAAATTTACTAGACATTAATATTTCAGCAAGATTTGACATCTCAGTTTCAAGAAACTCATTCCAATCTTTCGCTTTGTCAAGTTCTCCATCTTTTAATTTCATTTCCAACGTAAGTTTTTCGGTTATCTTGACAAGTTCAGAGTTTCTCTTACTGAGTTGAAGAATGTACCTTTTCATGATGGTTTGATATAGTTTTAAGATATAAGTGTACATCATTTTGTTGCTCTAATGAATCTTCTATATCAATGGTAACTTGCGACAACTTCTTTTCTTCTTCTTCTGAGAAATTTCTTTGTGATGGAACTCCTCTGGATTTGTCTATATAAACATTGAAGTTTGTATCCACATCATCACTGAGTTGAGGTTCTGGATTTGTATGCAGATTTGTCACACTGAACCTTTCAACTATTTGATCCTGAAAATCAGATACATTTTGCAAACAGTTAGTCAGGGGATGAGTAAGCCAACTCTTAATTCTAGATGTAGTCATTGAAATCAAAATAAGTGATTTTACAACTGATACAGTGAGGGTTCTCAACAACTGGTTTATAACTTGAGTAGTAACAACTCGGATCTCCTCCAAAAGGAAGAACTCGCTCCGATATCAATTGTTGGTCCCTTGGAAAGGCTAACACAAGTTTATAGGGGGGGTGAATAAACTTGTCACCAAAAACTTTCCCAAAACTGGAGTTACCCAGAACTCGAAGTTTTTGCCAAACTCAAAGCGATGCTCATTTCGCTTTTGTTCTCGTCTTTTAACTTGTGCGGAGTTCATTAACTCAATCGAGTATAAGTCAATACTGACTTATATTTAGTCTTGTTAACTGGCAGCGGATATAACTAGCCTTTAGTGCGATAGATGTGTCAATAAAGATCTGAATCTCCTATGTATCAGTTTTATGTTGACTCAGTGTCTGACGTTTGCTGAGTGTGAAGATAACAAGAATTAAATCAATCACAGCATAAAGTAAATCATCATAAGATTTGTTTATGGAAGTTCTAGGTGGTGTAATCTCGTACGTCTTCCCTTATCCTGTGGTGTAGGAGGTATCACTAGAATCTTGAGATAACCGTTACAAAATCCTAGCACAATGACAGTCCTTCACGACACTCTAGTTTCACTGTCTACACTTAATGAAGAAAGGTAGGATTGCTCCCTTCATTCTGCACACTGATCTTTTGGAGGTGGAATTGCTCCTTCACCAACTTACCACTAACACACACACAGTCCGCAGACTGCACCAACAGCTGTGGCAGCCAAGTTGCATCCGTATGAAGAAAGGTGGAATTGCTCTCTTCAAACTATACACAGCCAACCCTTTTTCACAAAGGTTAGGTTTAAAATTAATCAAGAGATTAATTCAGTGAGCTGTCTGATTCTTCTGGATCTGGCTTTGTAGCTCCAAGATGCCTTCTTTCCCCTTAATGGGTTCTTTGGATCTTTCTTTGAAATCTTCAAGGCAATTCCGTTGGCTTCCCCTTTTCTAGATATATATTATCTGATTTTCTGGATCTGGATCTTTGGATATGTGCTTGTAAAGCTCTTTTTCTGATCCTTCTCTCTCTATCCTTCAAGTGATTCTCTTGTGTATTTATAGAGGCGATGTAACGGTCACTAGCTCTTGTAGTCGTTACACTTGTCGTTTTGTTGCGTTCATATGTACGGTACTTTGTCGTATTGTTAATTCAAATTTAACAAGGCCTTAACTCGCTTTTCTACTCTACTTCAAAACCGAGTACCTTGTATACTTAACATCGACTTTAATTGACTAAATCAGTACACCATTCAGTCTCTCTTCTTTTTCCTGGTAAATCGATAATCTTTGTCCTTAAGATTATTCGGTTTTACATGATCTATAGTTCGCGCCAGTCACCACAGACTTGTCTCAAATCGACTTATAGTCACGACTTAATCGACTTCTAACCGAGTTTGCCACCTCGGTTCTTGATCTTCAGAATCGAGTCAGTGTCCTCGGTTCTTGATCTTCTATAATCGAGTCTGTGTGTCCTCGCTTCTTGATCTTCATAGATAAGCCAACTGAGTCTGTGACCCTCAGCGAACTTATCTTTTTTAGTTCTTGCATAACT
Organism: Gentiana macrophylla; assembly: GCA_026214975.1. Lineage (NCBI taxonomy): Eukaryota > Viridiplantae > Streptophyta > Magnoliopsida > Gentianales > Gentianaceae > Gentiana > Gentiana macrophylla. The sequence goes on from CM047806.1 coordinate 24,246,563, forward strand.
GAGTTTGAACCCTCAGTTCTTCATGTGCATACTCAGTTTTCTTGTTGTGACTCAGCTGTTCGCCTAGTTCCTATTATATTACAATGCTTGTCTGAAACAACCTATACAAGGTTCAGACTCTAGATAGAACTTATACATTTTCTCTAGATCATTTCTTGCTTCTTCTTCCATTATGCACTATAACAGTTAGTTATGACATCATCATCATGGGTTGTAAGTGATTTGTATAATTACGTGACGAATCATCATCAAACCATAAATAATATTTCCAACACGTATAGTCATGACATTTTGATGGACATGAAGTGAACCCTAGATTGAGTCGGTCTCATATAGATAATTTAATAATAATCACAATAATAACCTTTTTGTTGTAGAACTTAGTTATTCATTAGTTTCTCACTTTTACTAAGTACTTTGTACTTACCTCCTTTGCATTTTCTTTTGTATGCATTGTGCGTGAGAAGACGAACAGGTTGACCAAGAGTAGTCGAAGACTTGATGATCGACTTTGATGCCTTGAAGATGCTTTTAGATTATTTTTCCTCGTAAAGGTTGTACTAGACTTGTTGTCCTTTTACTCCTAGACTTTTGTAAGTTTGGTTTGTACTTTTAAGATCTCGTATTGTGTAAGTCCTTGGTTTTGTTTTGTCGTTGTAATTAACTATCCATCTTTAGAAAAGTTGTATCTATTCTTAGTAGCATTTATGGTTTTACCCGAGTCTTTTTAGCATATGTTTGCTTTATTTTGATACGACGACGTAGAGGCTTGCGTATAAGGTTAGACTTATTTAATGTTATACGCGCCGAACTTTCTCTTCCGGATAATGGCTCGGTATCCGGGAGCGGGGCGTTACACAGTGCCATATACATCGAAGAGAATCCAGTCTTCCATGAAATGACTAAACACATAGAGATTGATTGTCACTTTATTAGAGAGAACTTTCAAGCGGATTAGTCAAATCCATGACTATATCCACCAAACAACAGCTTGCTGATCCCTTGACCAAACAATTAGATGGCCCTTCATTTCACAAACTACTTGAATGCTATCCTATCAAGAACATACATTCTCCTAATCCAGCTTGAGGTGGGCATATTACAATATAAAGGCAGGAACTGCATTTTCAAGTTAGAACAACAACATCAAGCATCTTAGAGAGCTACATTGTGTTTGATAGTAGTTATAGTTGGTTAGTTAGTTATAAACGGTTGTAACTTCCTTCAAACTTCATATCACAGCTCTAAGTAGTATATAAGCTGTTTTAGAAGTGAAGAGGAAGCTAATTCGATTGATTCTCTCTCAAATTTTATGCTAATTCCGGTTCTATGCTTTCCCCTCATTATTGTCTTGGATTCCCTCACTATTGATCGAAATTCCTCTCATTAATGAAGTTCATCTTCTAGTTTTTTTTTTCCCGATTGGTTCTTGTTATAATTGTTCTATTCCGTTGTAAATTCATGATAGGAACGTGAATTTCTACGGTGACTATTAATAACATTGTCAAATTTTTGGGACAAGTTCTTTAGGCCTCACTTCTAACAAAGTTCTTTAGGCTACAAACGCATCTACTGCGTGGGAGCTGTGTTTGAAGTGCCTAAAACATGTTGCATTTCTTTCTCTATTCTTATCCGAAAAAAAAATGATAAATAGACAAGAATGAAGTAAAAATGAAACATGTTGCGTTTCTTTATTTTATTTGGGAAAATTGGAAATTACCATTTTTTTTTGAAAATTAAATCGAATCATACCCTCCGAAAATTAAAAAACCCTCACTATCCCCCGCCTTAAGATGGACGAAATTTCCCATATTACGCATTTCAGACCACCCATAAATGGGTGATTTCGCCCATCTCCATGCCCACCCGCCCTTCAGCCCGCCCATAAAATCGCCCATATTTGAAAAACGCATATTTTTCCACTTTAAAACGGATTTTATGGTTTATTTTTCTATTAAACTCGTTATTTTGATTTTTATATACCAATTGTCGTGCGTTTTTTTGTCCAACACAAGTGTGAAAACTCAAAGTTATAATTTGAAAATGTTTATTTTTTCCGAAACGAATCAAAATAATTTTTTTTACCCCTATTCATCAAAATTTATTTTTCAGTTTGGAGGTATTCAACACATTTATTAAAAATGTATGTAGTAATGATGGATTCAATACTTTTAAATATTCAGTTTGGACACTTTTATTTCCTAAAAAAAAAAGAAAAATTAGGGATTAAGACATTTTTCATATTTTTTAATTAACAGTCCTAGTTAGTATTTTTTTATAGGCTGAAGGACATAATTAAAAGTATATGACTAAATCGACCTTGCTTAACCGGTTCTTAAATCTCACCTTTTGAACAAACTGAATGACGATTTATCCCTTTCGAAGAAGCTGAATGTCGAAGCCGAAAAATTGCATCGACGAATTTCAATCCTGAATCTCCATTGCTCCGTTTCCTAATTCGGCTGATCAATTATCTAATTTGAAGGATTCGTTCTCAGCATATTATCTATTCATCAAGTATGTTTGGCAAAAAAATTCGCTTATTGTTCAAACGCATTAGAGATCCGAAATCTGAATTTTATAAGTAAAATTTGAATCTTCTAATAAAATTAAAGATAAATGTGAGCTTCTTAAGCTTAATTGCTTCTTGATCCTGACTTTTGATGTTTGTTTTCTGAGTGATGTGTGTTTTTGATGAGAAATAATGTGATTCCTTGCTTATTTTCTCTGACTTCTTTGTTACCTCAATAGAAAACAGAATTCTGAGTTTTATAAGTTACATTTCAATCTTCGTAATTGAATTGAACATAAATCTGTGTTTCTTAAGTTTAATTGTTCTTGATGCTGAGTTTGATCTTTTCTTTGTATATACCTTGTGTTTTATGAGAATTAATGTGATTCACTTGTGATTTTCTCTGATTCCTTTGTTACCTCAATAGTGGAACATAATTCTGAGTTTTATAAGTTACATTTCAATCTTCCAAATTGAATTGAACACAAATATGAGTTTCTTAAGTTTAATTTGTTCTTCATGTTGACTTGGATTCTTTTGTACGTACGGTGTGTTATATGAGAAATAATGTGATTCACTGCTGATTTTCTCTGATTCCTTTGTTATGTAGGTTTTTGAAGATGGTATTCCTTATTTGTACTTACAGTGGAGAGTCATGTGTTTTGAAAATCAAAGAAAAACTATCATTGACTAAAAGTGCGTCATTGGAGATGAAATTCCAAATATCTTTTTCGCCTAATAAAAATCAACATTACTATAAGGAGAATCATCACGACCTCCCCAACTCTGAATATTTTTCGATTTATCTTTTCGATGCGAATCTTTTCTTTTACTAGTATTTTCACTAGGACCGGGATTGTTCATTGATTTATTTAGCCCACACCTGCATCCTAACTCTTTCTTACACAACATCAAATTTCTACTGGTGCGGATACTATCCGAGGACATTTAGCCGATCTAGATTTACGAATTCTTATTAGAATGGAAAGAATTAGGCGAAGACGGACCCACTGGAAATGAATGGGAAGATCGAAAGGATGGATACACTACGGAGTATTAAGCTACGTATATGTGAGAGATGAAGATCATTGAGAGAAGATAGGATCAATTTGTATTATTCATTACCTGAACAAGCGAATTGTTTTTTGTTCAATAATAAGGATGTTGAAATCATGTTGGATGTGGCTGCTTTGTTTGGTGCATCACGTGTACATGCATATGTTGTTTGTAATGCTTCTACTGCGTCTTCTAGTGTGGCTTCTACCGCGGCTTCTACTAGTATTGAATCAGTTGCATCATCATCTATTGCTGAATCTGATGATAAGGAGATCGATTTTCTTCCTACGTTTTGTCCTCGGAAGGAGAATATGCAACTGTCTGTCTGTTGGGATAAGTGTGTAGAACGTGTTGGTCAAAAGTTTGTTGGTGGAGCATCAGAATTTAAGAAAGCATTGTGTAAAATGTCTGTTTATACTGGCTTTGATTTCTTATACACTAAGAATGATGAGAAGAGGATTATGGCAATAGGTGCAAAGAGGGAGGAAACACGTTGTGCTTGGATGGTGAGTGCAAAAAAAGAAATTATTAATGTTTTTTTATGTTAAGAAGATGCATGAGTTGCATACATGTGGTACGTCTTCACGTTCTTTCAAAGGGCATCGGATGAGTTCAGATTTGGTTTGTAATGAAGTTCGTGATGACCCTTCAATAAAGCCTATTGATGTTAAGCGTCGGCTTTTTTCAAATCATGGTCTACCTGTTTCATATTACAATTCTTGGACCGGCATAGAAAAAGCGAAGAATGTTATGTTTGGGAACATGAAAGAATATTTTAATTGTTTAAATTCATATGTCTCAAAGATTCGTGAAACGAACCCCGGTTCTTATGTGGTATTGGAAGTTGTTGAGATTTCAAGTCATTTTAAGAGGGTGTTTGTTGCCTTTCATTTTTGCATTAAGGGATTTAAGCATTGGCGGTCAATGCTATGTTTGGATGGAGATCATTTGAAAATACAATTTAAGGGTCAGCTTTTGTCGGCAGTTGCGAAAGATTATGATCAAGTTACTTTATTCATTCTATAGGATACAGTTTGTAATGTTAGTTTATTCATTTTTTTCTTCTGTTTTTTGGTTGTCAATTTAGTCTCTTTAGTACTTGACATATGTTGATATTATTACATTCTTTTTGTATCAGGCTTGTACCATGTTTGTTTTGCGGTTGTTGATTCTGAAAATATTGACAAGCTGGAATTGGTTCCTTATGAATTTGAAGAACATAGTTGACCCCACTAGGCGAATTACGTTTATTTTAGATAGAAATACTGAGTTATTAGATGTGAGGCCTGATGTTTTCCCAGATTCAGACCATGCTTTTTGCCTTTTTCATCTTAAGTTGACTTTGAAAGACAAATTTAGGGGGTCTAGATACAGCAAGGGTTTAAGAAGTGTATATGTTTATATTTTTGCGACAGTGTGCTTATGCACCGACAGTTGATCTGTATGATAGTTTGATGAGTCATATGTTACAAGAGGGTAAGTTCATTGTACAAGATTTATTAAGCGCCTTACCTGCTAGATGGACGAATGCTCGTTTTATAGGCATGCGATATGGTGAAATGTCTTCAAGTGCAGCATAATCTTTTAATTTGTGGGTTCTTAAAGAGAGACAGTTACCCATATGTAATCTGATTGATGCTCTCCGCTTGAAGGTTATAAATCAACTTTCTGGTATGTTTTTGTTTAATTGCTTTGTGTATTAAAGTATTTTACATCATCTTCTATCTATTTTACATAATGACATCCTTTGGATTTATTTGTAGAACGTAGGTCCGAATGTGCTTCATGAAATTCTGCAATATTCCCAAGTATAGACAAGTTATTAGCATATTCATTTGCTGCATCTAAGAATTGGAGTATCATCAATTCATGTGGATTTGTATTTGAAGTGCGTTCAACGCCGTCTTGTATGGTTGACCTTGATAAGTTTACTTGTTCTTGTAAGTTTTGGCAATTGAAGGGTTACCATTGTGATCATGTGGTAGGCTGTACAATGAAATATGGTCTTCCCTTGCATGATTTTGTTGATTTATGAGCCAGAGGATTCCAATGTTGTTGTTTTACCTCCTATTTCAAAGAGACAACCTGGAAGGCCAAAGAAGAGACGGATTCCTTCTAGAGGTGAATCCAAACGGGAAATGATGTGTGGTCGGTGCCATAAGTTGGGGCATCATAATCAGAGGACATGTGTTGCTTTTGTTATAATGTAGATGACATTCCTTAGTATAACTCTGCTATTCTAGTCGTTTTTGTATTTTGGCTGATGGTTATTGTTTTGTGACTCTGTTCTTCTTAATTGAGTGACTTATCTATTGAATGTTATATTTTACATTGTGGTTCAATAAATTTTGGATTGCCTCAGTTCTCATACCAAGTTTGTGAAGTATATGTTTGTCTTTTATGCATTTTATTTGAATGTTCTTTGTTGTTGTGTTTGTATGATTCTCTTCATTATTGTATTATATGTTATGTAAAAAATATGTGCATGCAAACAATCCAAAGTGATGAAAATTTCACCAAATTTTGTTTTAATACTCTTTGTTTCGTTTTGAGAGTTGATTTTATATTGTTACAACACTTTTCATGAGATTCACTGTCGAAATATAATAGTGAATATTAATAGTGAATTTTTTACTTCCAGTGAATGTTAGAAATGGATTTCTAACAAACGTAGTTTTTGCCAATAGAATTTTACCAATTGAACTTATGAATCAAAATTATACTTGTACTAATCAAACAATAGACAAAAAAGACATTACTTAATAACATTGATTGAAATAGTTGTCTCCTGTCCCCATTAATTCAAGTCACTTCAATTTTAGACATACATATATGAAAATAAGGAATAGTTTTCATTTGGCATCTACACATCAATAATGATGTTTGGTCTACATATGAAGATAAGTTCTGATATTCCCTTGGTATCCACATCTGATTAGATGTAATACAATTTACTACCCAAGCTTTGAATTTTTGTACTTCATCTGTTTTCCATTTCTTGTCAATTGACTGTTTACCTGCAATCTGGTAGATGTAGTACATGACGTATATTGCGCAGTCATTCCTGCAAATTTTGGCATTCAAATAAACTTGTTAGCCATTACTTCCATTACATGTATTAATCAAAAAGTCTATTGAATAATACTTACGTATTCGATCCCTGTTGTGGAAGCTTTGCAGCCTTCTTGATTTTTTTGACTTTTAATTCACAGGATGGACAAAAGCATTTCCATATGTATTTTTGCTGAAAAATAACACATGTTTAACACATTTGATTATTATAGAAATTTTGACTGTAATATTAACAACACAAATACGAATAATACTTACAATGTCAAGTGCATTTTCATCAAAGTGGTCAACAACACCTTTCCGGCTAGCCATTGAGTTGTACATGTGTCATTCTCCTCCTTCACCTGAAGCAAATGTTACTAATATCCAATGATATGATTCGTGCTTCACACCTGGACAACACAACGGAATGAGAATATTTTTGCCTTTTTCCAGATGCGGTTTCATACTATCGACTAAATGATTTGAGTAGTTTCCATTTGCTGCATATTTTTTTGCAGTATGCCTACAATCAATCACCATTTTTTGTTATGTATTATACATAAATCAAAAATGTATTCACTCTGCTTTTTAGTAAACGTTTCAGTGTATATTGCAAGTGAATGGTGAATACTTATAACGACCATTCAAAAAGATTTGATCTCAACCAAGTTGATGCTGGCAGTATGTGACATTCCTTTCGAACTTCTTCATTCCTGCTTAGCATTGTTGCAAATGCATCAATAACCTGTAAATGTGCATGTCATTTGTTAGTTGGTTTCTTGGAATGTTGTCATAGAAAAAGTAGTTAGGTTGAATTGTTTACCTTGCCTGCAATGAACGATCCCTCTAGTAAATTCACCATGTCATGGACAGGGATTGTGGTACCATTCTCAATATCTGACCATACTTCCCCCTTGAAAACATTGTTCACACAAGTTTATTATCATATAAACCGGATAAAATGTAATAAAAAATATGTTAACTACTGTTACTTACAATCTTCCATGTTTGTTTAGTGTTGTGTGTAACAACTGAAATGCTTCTTCGATTATTTTCTCCCCACATCTGTAATCACTTTTCTTCTTTTTTAAACTCACTTTCACAGTTTGGTCCTTGTATTGACATGTTCTGGTGCAGCTTCATTGGTCAAGTCCACGTGTTCGGTTTTTCTTTTCTTGTCTTCCGGATATAGAAAGTCGTCATCTTTTCATGTTCTTCTTTTCCTTTATTTTATTGATTTGACACGTGAACTTTGCTTCAAAGTTTGTTGTACTTGCTTAGCATCTGTGTTTGCATATTGTTGTGTCACTGCATGCACTGATGTATTCTCAATTTTTGTATAAAGAGCTTCAATTGTTTTGCGTTGTTCCTCTATCCTACTCTCATAAGATTCTTTCATTTCTTGGAACACATCCAACCTTGTCTGCAACTGACTCATTGTTGACTTCAATTCAGAAATAGTTGTTGATTTTGCGCAGTTTTCTTCCTCGAGATGCTTCACTTTTTCTGTCAGAACTTGTTTTAGTTTTTTCATATCTTCAGTGCCTTCCTCACCATTCTTTTCCATCCCCTGTTCGAATTCTTCCAACCTTGATCTCATTTCATTTACAACTTTCTGAAGATCTTGATCTTTTATTAAAGCATCAGCAAGTGAAGCTAAAAGTCCAGCATTTTCTTTTTTGAGACCATCAACTACACCTTTGTACACCTCCTCCAATTCACTGAAAATCTTGGATTTGATCTTATTCTCTCTCCCCTCAATATTTTCCAATTTCTCAAGAAGGTCACTGTTCACTTTTTCAAGTTTTCTGATTTCTTGCTTCTGCTTGCTTATCTCATTCTCTTTTGCCTCCAACATTCTTAACTTTTTCTTCAGCCTCTTAACTTTTGATTGCAAATGCTCTATATTCTCATCCCTTTCCTACATTGATGAAATGTTTTATGTTCAGAAGTACATCTACTAAAACAGTTCTACGAAAATGCATGCATTTTTTTAATTTTCATGAGATTCACTGTCAAAGTTCATTAGGTCAGTTTCAGCAGTGGATCTCAAACAACAGTGATTTTTGGCAGTGAATAAGAAGCTTATGTTCAAAAAATCAGAATAATATATGGAATGATTTACTGATATGGGGAATTTGGCAAGGTGAATTCATGTTAGTGTTAGGAGAACAAGTTACCTTGATGGTCTTATCAATGGACTCTCTTTCTTTCTTCTCCAACTCCGCCATTCCTTGGAAATTCCCTTCAAATGGATCATCATCCATGAAATCTGTATTTTGTTCAATCCGGTACGCATCATTTTGAGGCTGCTCTTCCACTTGTGTTATGGGTAGCAAATCCACTTCAAATGTTTCATCCATGACGTGTGCATTTTCTTCAGTATGATATGCATCAATTTCCTTTTGCTCATGCATTGCCAGTGGTTTGAGTTTGATTTTGAGTCTGAGTTGTTGTATTGGAATGTTATCTTCAAAATCTGAATCATGTAGCTTTTATTTGAGCTGTCCATCTACATTCTTTTTCAAATCTGGAATTAGTTGTAGCTCATGTAATAGGCATATCCCTGACCCCTAGGGTCCACTGGGGTCTATAAGGGACAAGCCAGCGATCCACCGCCCAAGTACTAAAACTCTAAAAACAACTGAGGGAACTAGTACTTTATTCAAACGTCATCAAATCCAAAAGAAAAGAACATCGTTTAATTTTTTTTATTAATCCGAAACAACCAACAATTCAAAGAAAACTGAACCAAATCTGGACAACTAAGCTGTCATGTCAACATTGAACTCTACATCAATTCCCTCTCCCAGAACAGCCTCCAAGATTACCATGTTTACCTTGCAACTCTTGTGTCCTTCTTCCGTACCTAAGAAAGGAATTTCACAAACGTGTGAGCTAAAAGAGCCCAGTGAGTTCCGGTGTGTGTACCCGTGAAACTTTATATATGAAAATAATAGTTACAAAAACCGTTAAAAAGTTACAATATAATGGCATTTTCCTTACCATGCATATAATAGTAGTTAGTACATGGCAAAAATATGATATTTGCAAAAAAATAAAAAATATATATAAATGTCAAGTAATTTTCTTGACTTTAAGTCTATTAATCGCTTGACACCGACTTGGCTTAGTCGATGAGTCATTACCAGCCCAACTCCAACATGTTTCTCTACCGAACTTCACAAGCAAGCAAGCTCTTGCCTGACAACTCCGGCCGATTGTCAGGGAAAGGATGCAGACTATTGCCTAATGAACCTCCCAAAACGCTCCAGCCAACCCCACTACCCTCCGAACCATGACATATCCGTCGGCCCTTGCTTTCCCAGCATGCACATGGAACATCGGGGAATTTTGGTACCATCACTATAGGACTGCCAATGAGCCAAGGTCAAGAGGCCCCGAGACCGGTGACTAACCGTTCTATGGTGCAATAATCTCAACTCAACTAGTCGCTTAGAGTCTTGCACTGCACATGCAATGCAATCAAGCAAGCAGGAACAAGACTTGAATATATTAGTATCTTTCATTGCGATTGGGATGATCAATGCATGTCAAAATAAAGCCTTATGATAGTCATTTTAAAACCACGATAGCTACCAAAACATTTTTTCAAGCAAATACGTTACATATGTAGGTTTACAAAAGTATATAGATAAATATTATTTTTATGCAATCAGTGTAAACTACCGCTTGCAATACGTGCACCCAAAGTCATGTTAAACAACAACAATAATAATAAAATGAAATTGAAATAGCGATCTTTTATGATATAGAGAAAAACTAACAATATTAAAGCAAAATGACAAAATTATACCTATAAAGAATTATATAAAAGTAACTTGATAAACTAGAATATGTATTTCACACAAGATAAAACTCAAACGTATGAAAATAATAAAATGATTTGTCATTATAAATACGCGTTCTTTAAAGACATATCTCATTACATGTTAAATTTTCGACAATAATATTAATACCGGTTGTTCAAAATAAGGTTACTTTGTAAAATACATTTGAATGAACTCACAATGAGCTACAAATTCGATAAAGGGAAGATAGCTAAAAAAATAAATCAATGAATAATGTAATAGAACTCATAAAAATAACAACTCCGTAGCTATATAAGTATTGTATTGAAAATAATTAACCGATAAGAAAAAGAACACACTTTTACTTGTATCGATAATAAAACTCACTGATCTTTTCACCAGATTATTTATAACGTTTCAAATATTTGAACAAAATAATATTATAACACTTGCATCAAGTACGCATGTAACTCACGTGTCATTCTTTTCTTTAATCGAAACGACACATTCATTTTATTGAAGATATTTGATCAAAACTACTATAACAATGCACAATTTCCTTTAATGTTCAGGTAATATCCTGATTTTTGAAAGAGGTCAATTTGGTCTTTTAGCAAAAATCAGAATATTATGTTATTTAATTAATGGAATTAAAGAAAAGGAAGGAAATTAAAGGAGTTATTATATTTAAGGATTTAATTTTTTAATTGGAATTATAAATGGGAAACTAATCTTAAATTAACCTAGTTGTTGTTTTACGTAAAAAATCATCTTGAGGGGCGCAAGTTTTGAGGGAAAAAAAGGGAGAAGGAGCTTTCGAATCTCTAGACTAATCCGTTGATAAAAAACGCAGACATCTCAAGAGAGAAAGGATCACCGCGAGACGAGGATCGTTTTGATATCAACAATCCCTAAATCCGTTAACGTAAGTTTTTCCCTCATCGTTCTGGATACTAGGGCTTGTTCATCATCGTTGCGTTTTTCTGAGTATAAACATCGTAATGATCATCTTTGGATTGATTGCTTATAGGTTTGAAGTTAAAGGTTTAACCTTTTCAAGGCTTTGGTAGCGTGGATCGTAGTAGCTCGCAAATTAAGGTAACGTGGTGTTCTTATCGTGTGACTAAGGTGTCGTAAGGTTATAGAACAATTTGTATGTCATTTTCGTTGTTTGTAATCTGTTTAAGTTGGATTTTTGGGCGGAATGGGGTTGGAAATCGCGTTTAGACAATTGCAGATTTCTGGGGAAAACCCAGGCATATGAGCGTTTGCACAAGGGCAAACGGGCGTTTGCGATCGTTGCAGCTCAACCGAGCGTTTGGGGTATTTTGGACGGGCGTTTGAGGGTTTGGCATTTGATACAGGATGTGGCCTTTGTTCACGAACGGGCGTTTGGGGTGTAGTAAACGTTCGTTCAAGGCAAACGCGCGTTCACAGGGTGTCAAATGTGCGTTTGACCTGTTTATTCCGTTTTTCACTGCTTTATCGTGTTAGCTTGGTTTCAGGCTTTATAATCATGTCTTTACTGCTTAACCTTATGTGACAAAGCCTTGAATTAGCTTTTGATGTGTTTAGTTCCGGCACCATATGAATTCCCTAAAAAGATGAAGTGTGGGACCGTCGAAAGCTTTGGATTTGCCTTGTGCTTCGATAAGCTAGGGTTTATCGATGTCAGTGTATGTGCTAGGTTTTGTTAGAGTCTAGTGGTCTTAAGAAGAGGGAGTAGACTGATAGGTGAGCCTTTTATGTGAATCAACTTATGTGGCTAGTTAAACATCTAATCAAACGTATGTGGTAGATTAATAATCTTAAACATCATGAAATGCTTGGTAAGGCATAGTACAATATCGCGATGTGTTCTCTGAGCAGACAAAGTAGACTGTACCCACGCCAGTTAATCGATTGGCTAGATAAAGCGTCTGGTGCACTCTACCGGTCATCACACTATCGGGACTCAGATATTCCCGGGGCTACTAGAGCGTGTCTCTAAGTAGGTTGCACCCAGTTGTCCAAGTACATCCTATTAATAGGCGTAGTGTCCTTGTTATTCATGATGTAACAAACTTGAGCTAAGCTAGATACCTTTGGAACCTCATGTTATGCTATGAACATAATATGATAGTTAGCTAGGGTTAATAACGGAATGAATTAATAAAAGACGGCGTTGCTTTTATTTCTTTATGAGACCAACGTTATACAATCTTCTACGCGTTACTAAGTACTTATGTACTTACTCCGTTACTTTTTGTTTGTCTTTCTCTTTCCCCAAAGAAGATGAACAGGTTGCTAATGATGATGAGTTCTTTGACGATGACGTGTGAGATGGAGCTCTTGAAGACTTAGTTTATTTAGTTTTGTTTTCTTTCAATAATGTTGTTGATTCAAGTTCAAACAATGTTGTCTTTCTTTTGGATTAGTACCTTTTGAGTTCTTTTGGGATTTGAATGTTGGATGATTTAGTTTTCTTTATTGAATTTAGTTTTCGCAGCATTGAAAACCGTGTGTTCGATCTTTTGTTTCCCGAGTCGTTTTATCTTCCGCGTCGTTTTAGTTCTGATGTATGACGTAAGGCTTACATATATTATTGAATTTATTTGATAATAATAGTGCCGAGCACTCTTTCTGGATAAGGACTCGGTGTCCGGAAACGGGACGTTACAGTTCAGACCATCAACTTACATATCATAACATTAACAAGTTAAAAAAAATGGTATCGTTAATTTTACCTATAACAAAAGAATAACAAATCTATATCCTACTATGTTAAGATCATTTGAGCAAAATACATAAAATATAACATGCATTGACTCTCAAAAAGACTCACTGGCCGACAAACAAAAGCTAGGGGTTTAAAAAATATATATATGAATAGATGCAGTCCATTCTTGAAACCTAAAGCAGAGAAATAAAATAGCAAAGAAAGAGAAAAAGATAGGACACGTTAAAATAAAATAAAATGGAACTCACAGTAAATGGAACTCACGGTGCTAAGCTTTGATATCAACCACTACGATAATACTCTTTTTTTAATCCCTTTCTTCTGGCTTAATAATTTTGATTCACACCCCTCCTCTATTTATAGTGCGAAAACTCTTTACTAGTGATTAAAAATAAGATGAAAATTTGAATTTTAAACTTTTAAAATTTGGTTGCAACAACCCATATCTTATCAGCAATATTATAGATATATTTTGTTAAAATATTTTTTCCAAGAAAATCTGAACAACCAAAAGCTACGGCAGTTGAAACCATTATCAAAATTATATGAAGAAAATAGAATACCTTTGTATATATGCAGTCATAAAATAACAAAATAATAATAATAATAATAATAATGATGGGTTTCCATTAAATACATATTTCAATAATATTCGCGGTATAACCCAACATAATAGTATAAGATAAGTCTCGATAACAACCCAATATTTTTGGGTGTTACAACTCTCCCCCCTAAGAAAAGAATTTCGTCCTCAAAATTCATAGCTTCGAAGGGACGTTGGTATTGTTGTCACAACTCCTCTTCTACCTCCCATGTTGCTTCTTATGTTCCCTCGCCTACAATCAAGTCCCTAATAGATCCTTATCCTAAAACCTCAACCAAACATCTCTCTGATACCAATTGTAATAGGCCAAACCCGACCCCTAGAGTCCACTGGGGTCTAATAAGGGACAAGCCGGCGATCCACCGCCCAAGTACTAAAACTCTAAAAACAACTGAGGGAACTAGTACTTTTTTCAAACGTCACCAAATACAAAAGAAATGAACATCGTTTAATTTTTTTATTAATCCGAAACAACCAACAATTCAAAGCAAACTGAACCAAATCTGGACAACTAAGTTGTCATGTCAACATTGAACTCTTCATCAATTCCCTCTCCCAGAACAGCCTCCAAGGTTACCATATTTACCTCGCCACTCTTGTGTCCTTCTTCCGTACCTAAGAACGTAATTTCACAAACGTGTGAGCCAAAAGAGCCCAGTGAGTTCTGGTGTGTGTGCGCGTGAACCTTTATATACAAAAATAATAGTTACAAAAACCGTTAAAAAGTTACAATATAATGGCTTTTTCCTTACCCTGCATATAATAGTATTTAGTACATGGCAAAAATATGATATTTGCAAAAATGAAAATGTATACATAAATGTCAAGTAATTTTCTTGAATATAAGTCTATTAATCGCTTGACACCGACTTGGCTTAGTCGATGAGTCATTAATTACCAACCCAACTCCAACGTGTTTTCTCTACCATACTTCACAAGCAAGCAAGCTCTTTCCTGACAACTCCAGCCGATTGTCAGGGAAAGGATTCAGACTTTTGAACAATGAACCTCCTAAAAGGCTCTAGCCAAACCCACTGCCCTCCGAACCATGACATAGCTGTCGGCCCCAGATTTCCCGGCCATGCACATGGAACATCAGGGAATTTTGGTACCATCACTCTAGGACTGCCAATGAGCCAAGGTCAAGAGACCCTGAGACCGGTGACTAACGTTTCTACGGTGCAATAATCTCAACACAACAAGTCGCTTAGAATCTTGCACTGCACACGCAATGCAATCAAGCAAGCAGGATCAAGACTTGCATATATTATTATCTTTCATTGTGATTGGGATGATCAATGCATGTCAAAATAAAGCCTTATGATACTCATTGTTTTTTTCAAGCAAATACATTACATATGTAAGTTTACATAGAGATAAATAATATATTTTTGTAATCAGTGGAAACTACTGCTTGCGATAGGTTCACCTAAAGTCATGTTAAACAACAACAATAATAATAAAATGAATTTGAAATAGCGATCTTTTATGATATAGAAAGAAACTAACGACTTTAAAGCGGGCGTTTGATACAGGATGTGGCCTTTTTTCACATTTGATACAGGATGTGGCCTTTTTTCACGAACGGGCGTTTGGGGTGTAGTAAACGTTCGTTCAAGGAAAACGCGCGTTCACAGGGTGTCAAACGTGCGTTTGACCTGTTTATTCCGTTTTTCACTATTTTATCGTGTGAGCTTGGTTTCAGGCTTTATAATCATGTCTTTACTGCTTAACCTTATGTGACAAAGCCTTGAATTAGCTTTTGATGCGTTTAGTTCCGGCACCATATGAATTCCCTAAAAATATGAAGTGTGGGACCGTCGAAAGCTTTGGATTTGCCTTGTGCTTCGATAAGCTAGGGTTTATCGATGTTTGTGTATGTGCTAGGTTTTGTTAGAGTCTAGTGGTCTTAAGAAGATGGAGTAGACTGATAGGTGAGCCTTTTATGTGAATCAACTTAGGTGGCTAGTTAAACATCTAATCAAACGTATGTGGTAGATTAATAATCTTAAACATCATGAAATGCTTGGTAAGGCATAGTACAATATCGCGATGCGTTCTCTGACCAGACAAAGTAGACTGTACCCACGCCGGTCAATCGATTGGCTAGATAAAGCGTCTGGTGCACTCTACCGGTCATCACACTATCGGGACTCAGATATTCCTGGGGCTACTAGAGCGTGTCTCTAAGTAGGTTGCACTAGTTGTCCTAGTACATCCTATTACTAGGCGTAGTGCCCTTGTTATTCATGATGTAACAAACTTGAGCTAAGCTAGATACCTTTGGAACCTCATGTTATGCTATGAACATAATATGATAGTTAGCTAGGGTTAATAACGGAATGAATTAATAAAAGACGGTGTTGCTTTTATTTCTTTATGAGACCGACGTTATACGATCTTCTACGCGTTACTAATTAAGTACTTATGTACTTACCCCGTTAATTTTTTTTGCCTTTCTATTTCCCCAAAGAAGATGAACATGTTGCTAATGATGATCAGTTCTTTGAAGACTTAGTTTCTTTAGTTTTGTTTTCTTTCAATAATGTTGTTGATTCAAGTTCAAACAATGTTGTCTTTCTTTTGGATTAGTACCGTTTGAGTTCTTTTGGGATTTGAATGTTGGATGATTTAGTTTTCTTTATTGGATTTAGTTTTCGCAGCATTGAAAACCGTGTGTTCGATCTTTTGTTTCCCGAGTCGTTTTATCTTCCGCGTCGTTTTAGTTCTGATGTATGACGTAAGGCTTACATATATTATTGAATTTATTTGATAATATTTGTGCCGAGCGCTCTTTCCGGATAAGGACTCGGTGTCCGGGAACGGGGCTTTACAGTTGGTATCAGAGATAAGGTTTTCCTTGCTGTGTAGGACTTGATTTCTTCTTTAAGATAAGTTTTTGAGCTTTAGTAACCCCTCTCTTTTCTTGGTTACAGAATTGTTCTTACTAAAGGAGGAGCTAATACGAATAACACCGAGGCGGCTAACACCCAGACGGGTAACACTGAAGGAGGATTTACTGAGGTCAAAATCCCGAGAAGGAGAAGAAGTGGACCAACTACCCAGGCCCCCCACAGTTTCTCAAGTGAACACCCCGTCTGTGAGCAACATCATGCATAGGGTGAATCAAGGACCAGATATCGTCGTTAGGGGAATAGTGGAATAATGGGGTCCTTCACAGTTTAACCCTAACATACCTTTCATCACTACTTCAGCAGGAGTAACATCAGGAGTGTCTGTGCCTCCAATGACCACGAGCTGGACAGGATTAGGACTTTCTCATCCACCGGTGAGTACCTTCCCAACCATCTCTGTGCAACCTCGGCAAGCGTCTGCACCACCAGCTAGTCAGTTTTTCAGTTGTCCACTGGCATCAGTGTTTTCCTCCACACCACTAAGTTTTACACCTCAACCAATGGTTCTACCTCCACCACCGCCTAGGTCGGATAATTTTGTAGCACCTGGCTACACCTATCCGCAACAGACCCACCCCCAACAGCAGGTTTAGCAACCTCAACCACATTATCAGAATGTTATTGCCTCTACGGCTGAGTACCCAATACCCCATCCACCTCAGCAGCCAGCTATGGGCTATCCTGCAGGTCCAACGGCTCAGAATGCCTCACTAGTTCAGCAGCCGATACAACATCATTAGTTTAGGGGCTACTACAGGCAAGTGGATTGGTATGATAAGATGAAGAAGCACATGGTGCCAGAATTCTTTGGCAATGTTGAGCGAGCAGCAGCAGATTCATGGGTTTGAGAGGTCTGCAGAAATGTGAAAGCTCCAGAATCTGAATGGGCTCAGCTAGCAATATCCTTGTTGGCAGGAAATGCAGAAAGTTGGATGGAAGCTTATGAGCAAGTTAATCCGAGGATCACGGATTGGGCAGTGTTTAAGGACCTATTCTATAAGGAATACTTTCCTAGAACAACACAGAATGCAAAGGCTAATGAATTTCTGAGTTTGAAACAAGGAAGATACACTACAGTGACTCAGTACTCCTAGAAATTCCATAAGTTGGGCAAATTCTACCCTGAAATCATGAGAAGTGAGGAGAAAAAGATTGACAAGTTCATGGAAGGATTGTCACATGAAGTGGCAAAGGGCATGCTAGGAGATTGACCTACCAGCATGGCAAGCGTCATGGATAGAGCTTTGATTGCGGAAAGATTTGCTAGTAAACCGACGGTTGTAGTTGGAGATAAGAGGTCTTTCTCGAATTATCAGGGAAGTAATAGAGGAGAACCGCAGTAGAGTGTTAAGAGGACGGGAAATCCGGCCATGAGGAGTTCAGCAAGTGGAACGCTATCGGTTTTGTGCTAAGTGTAACAAGACACATACAACAGAGTGCATGGCAGGTAGCTTGAGTTGTTTCCACTGTGGGGAAGTGGGACATTACTCGAGGGCATGTCCTAAGAAGCTCTCTCAAGGTAATCAGGCAGGAGGACGAGGTAACCAACAGGGTAATTGTGCCATGGGTAGCAGACCATTTCATGTTTTTGCAGCAGATGCAGAACCAGAAGAGTTAGATGACCTTGTGGTGACAGGTACTTTTCAGTGTTTGTGTTTATTATAGATATTTAATATGATATAGCACGCATATGATATTATATATTTATACTTAAATTGATTCACTTGCTAGGTACCATAATCATAGATAATCTAGCAGTTTCGGCTCTGTTTGATACTGGAGCTTCAGGGACTTTTGTTTCCTCTAAGATAGCTAAGAAGTTGAACCTACCTTTTAAGGAATTGGAGAGACCTTTGAGTATAACCACACCTTTGGGCAAAGTTACTAGATGTGCTCAGGTCACACCCCAAGTTGATATTAGAGTTGGGACTTACAAGTGCCAGCATGCCTTGACGGTGTTGGATTTCTTAGATTTTGATGTTATCCTGGGTATGGATTGGTTGTCCAAGAATTATGTCTACTTGGATTGTAGGGATAAGAGGGTGATCTTTAAGGTTCTAGGAAAATCAACTAAGACATTTCAGGGTAACGTATACAAGCCTAGCAAGAGTCGTCATCCGATCATCTCAGCAGTTAAAGCCCTAAGAGCTTTGAAGAAGAGTTGCCAGGGTTTCGTTGTTTATGCATTAGATAAAAAAAAGCATGGGCCCGAGTTAGAAGAGACTCGTGTAGTTAAGAACTTTCCTGAAGTTTTCCCTGAAGATTTGCCAGGACATATGCTTGATAGGGTCATAGAGTTTGAGATCGAATTGATCGCAGGAGCATCACCAGTAGCTAAAGCACCTTATAGGATGGCACCAGCGGAGTTGAAAGAGTTGAAAACTCAGCTTAAAGAGATGCTAGAGAAAAACATCATCCAGCCAAATACATCACCGTGGGGAGCACCGGTCTTGTTTATGAAGAAGAAAGATGGGAGTATGCGTTTGTGCATCGACTACAGAGAGTTGAATAAACTGACGATCAAGAATAAGTATCCTTTACCAAGGATTGATGATCTGTTCAGTCAGTTGCAAGGTAAGAAGGTGTTCTCTAAGATTGATCTTAGGTCCGGTTATCATCAGTTGAAGATCAAGGTGTCATATATACCTAAGACAGCCTTCAGTACGAGATATGGATATTATGAGTTTTTGGTCATGCCGTTTGGACTCACAAATGCTCCATCGAAGTTCATGGACTTGATGCAAAGAGTTTTCATGCCTTATCTCGATAATTTTGTGATAGTTTTCTTAGACGATATCTTGGTATACTCTAAGAATGAGAAAGAACATGAAGAACACCTAAGGATAGTCCTACAGACCTTAAGAGAGAACAAATTGTATGCCAAGTTTTCTAAGTGTGAGTTTTGGTTGGACCAAGTTAGTTTTCTTTGGCATATAGTTTCTGGAGAAGGCATTAAGGTGGATCCAACGAATATAGAATCCGTTTCTAAGTGGCCTAGACCGACATCAGTAACAGAGATAAGAAGTTTCTTGGGTTTAGCTGGGTACTACCGGAAGTTTGTAAAGGATTTCTCTAAGATAGCTACACCTCTCACGAGGCTTACTCAAAAGAACGTTAAGTATGAGTGGACCAATGAATGTGAGGAAGCTTTTCAGACTTTGAAAGAAAAGTTGACCACAGCACTTGTGTTAGCATTACCGGAAGTTTTTGATAACTATGATGTATATACAGATGCAACGGGTCAAGGTTTGGGTTGTGTTTTGATGCAATCAGGAAAGGTAATTGCTTATGCATCTAGGCAGTTAAAGGTGCATGAGAAGAAATACCCTACACACGGCTTGGAGTTAGCAGCGGTGGTGTTTGCTCTGAAGATTTGGAGACACTATTTGTATGGTGTCAAGGCAAGGATCTTCACGGATCATAAGAGTCTTAAGTTCTTCTTTACTCAGGAGAATCTGAACATGAGACAAAGAAGATGGTTGGAGTTCGTGAAAGATTACGACTTGGACATTCAATACCATCTGGGTAAAGCGAATGTTGTAGCTGATTCTCTTAGCCGGAGAGCGGTTAATGCTATCACTACCTTGCAAAAAGTTGTGGATCAGTTGGATGGGATGCAGATTCAAGTGTTTGAGCGGAAGAGTAAAGCTCAAAATTTGGTGCCATTGATGGCAAGGTCAGATTTGCTAGATGAGATTCGGGCTAAGCAAGATAAGGACCATGTGTTGATTAATTTGAAGCGAGTAGCTCGAGAGAAGCCTACAGTGGGTTATTAGTTGGACAAGAGTGGTCATATTTGGTACGGAGACCGTTTGTGTGTGCCCGATGTGGATGGCCTAAGGGAGAAGGTTATGGATGAAGCTCATAAGATTGCTTTTACGGTACATCGAGGAGCCACTAAGATGTATAGGGATCTCAATGAGAGATATTGGTGGCCTAGTATGAAGTTAGGGATAGCATAGTTTGTGGCAAGATGTGATATATGCCAGAGATTGAAAGCAGAACACAAAAGGCCAAGAGGTTTGTTGAAACCCTTGGAGATACCGGAATGGAAATGGGAGAATATCATGATGGACTTCATCACCGGGTTGCCTAAGACTAAGGGCGGTCATGACATGATTTGGGTGATTGTGGATAGACTTACAAAATCAGCCCATTTCTTGCCATGTAAAGTGGACATGCCTATAAGGAAGTTCGCTACTATGTATATCGACAAAATAGTGAAGCTTCATGGTGTGCCTTTATCTATTGTATCCGACAGGGATAGTAGATTTATCGCCGCTTCGGAAGGGCTTACTGAAAGCTTTTGGGACTAAGACCGATTTGAGTAACAGACGTTTCATCCCATGACGGATGGGCGTCGAGAGAACAATTCAGACTCTCGAGGATATTCTTAGAGCTTGTGTTTTGGATGTCGGAGGATCATGGATAGATTACCTCAATTTGGCAGAGTTTTCTTACAACAATAGTTACCATGCTAGTTCGGGTATGCCACCTTTTGAGGCCTTGTACGGTAGGAAGTGTAGAACTCCACTTTACTGGGATGAAGTGGGAGAGAAACACATCACAGGGCCGGAGATGGTTCAGCAAGCCAAGGAAAATATCGAGGTGATAAGGAAGAATCTGAAAGCTGCTCAGGATCGTCAAAAGAGTTGGGCCGATGTTAGAAGAAGATCGCTAGAGTTTGAGGTCGGGGATAGAGTTTACCTTCGAGCATCTCCAATGAAGGGTGTCAAGAGGTTCGGACAGAAAGGAAAGCTAAGTCCAAGGTATGTAGGACCTTTTGACGTCGTCGAAAGAGTTAGGAAGTTGGCTTTTAGACTACGGTTACCAGAATCGATGTCTAGAGTCCACAATGTTTTCCATGTATCGATGCTTCGGAAGTGTCTATCTAAAGTGGACGTGGAATCTGAGATTGATCCGGAATTGTTGCAAGATAATCATTCATGCATGGAGAAGCCGATAAAGATTCTGGATAGGAAGGAAAAGATGATAAAGAGGTGAGTGATCCCGTTAGTGTTAGTGCAATGGAGCAATCATGCACCGACGGAAGCCACTTGGGAAGTGGAAGCAGACATGTTCAACGAGTTCCCAGAGTTCCCTCATCTACCAGGTACGATCTAGTTTCGAGGACGAAACTCCTCTTAAGGGGGGAGGAATGTAATATCCCGATTTTTGAAAGAGGGCAATTCGGTCTTTTAGCAAAAATCAGAATATTATGTTATTTAATTAATGGAATTAAAGAAAAGGAAGGAAATTAAAGGAGTTATTATATTTAAGGATTTAATTTATTAATTGGGATTATAAAAGGGAAACTAATCCTAAATTAACCTAGTTGTTGTTTTACGAAAAAATCATCTTGAGGGGCGCAAGTTTTGAGGAAAAAAAAAGGGAGAAGGAGCTTTCGAATCTCTAGGCTAATCCATTGATAAAAAACGCAGACATCTCAAGAGAGAAAGGATCACCGCGAGACAAGGATCGTTTTGATATCAACAATCCCTAAATCCGTTAACGTAAGTTTTTCCCTCATCGTTCTTGATACTAGGGCTTGTTCATCATCGTTGTTAAGCTGCGTTTTTCTGAGTATAAACATTGTAATGATCATCTTTGGATTGATCGCTTATAGGTTTGAAATTAAAGGTTTAACCTTTCAAGGATTTGGTAGCGTGGATCGTAATAGCTCGCAAATTAAGGTAATGTGGTGTTCTTATCGTGTGACTAAGGTGTCGTAAGGTTATAGAGCAATTTGTATGTTATTTTCGTTGTTTGTAATCTTTTTAAGTTGGAGTTTAGGGCGGAATTGGGTTGGAAATCGCGTTTAGACAGTTGCAGATTTCTGGGAAAACCAGGCAAACGCAGCGTTATACAAGGGCAAACGGGCGTTATCGCGATCGATGCGACTCAACCAGCGTTTGAGGTATTTTGGATGGGCGTTTGAGGGTTTGGCATTTGATACAGGATGTGGCCTTTTTTCACGAACGGGCGTTTGGGGTGTAGTAAACGTTCGTTCAAGACAAACGCGCGTTCACAGGGTGTCAAATGTGCGTTTGACCTGTTTATTCCGTTTTTCACTGTTTTATCATGTCAGCTTGGTTTCAGGCTTTATAATCATGTCTTTACTGCTTAAACTTATGTGACAAAGCCTTGAATTAGCTTTTGATGCGTTTAGTTCCGGCACCATATGAATTCCCTAAAAAGATGAAGTGTGGGACCGTCGAAAGCTTTGGATTTGCCTTGTGCTCCGATAAGCTAGGGTTTATCGATGTATGTGTATGTGCTAGGTTTTGTTAGAGTCTAGTGGTCTTAAGAAGAGGGAGTAGACTGATAGGTGAGCCTTTTATGTGAATCAACTTAGGTGGCTAGTTAAACATCTAATCAAACGTATGTGGTAGATTAATAATCTTAAACATCATGAAATGCTTGGTAAGGCATAGTACAATATCGCGATGTGTTCTCTGACCAGACAAAGTAGACTGTATCCACACCGGTCAATCGATTGGCTAAATAAAGCGTCTGGTGCACTCTACCGGTCATCACACTATCGGGACTCAGATATTCCCGGGGCTACTAGAGCGTGTCTCTAAGTAGGTTGCACCCAGTTGTCCTAGTACATCCTATTACTAGGCGTAGTGCCCTTGTTATTCATGATGTAACAAACTTGAGCTAAGCTACCTTTGGAACCTCATGTTATGCTATGAACATAATATGATAGTTCGCTAGGGTTAATAACGGAATGAATTAATAAAAGACGGCGTTGCTTTTATTTCTTTATGAGACCGACGTTATACGATCTTCTACGCGTTACTAAGTACTTATGTACTTACCCCGTTACTTTTTGTTTGTCTTTCTCTTTCCTCAAAGAAGATGAACAGGTTGCTAATGATGATGAGTTTTTTGACGATGACGTGTGAGATGGAGCTCTTGAAGACTTAGTTTCTTTAGTTTTGTTTTCTTTCAATAATGTTGTTGATTCAAGTTCAAACAATGTTGTCTTTCTTTTGGATTAGTACCGTTTGAGTTCTTTTGGGATTTGAATGTTGGATGGTTTAGTTTTCTTTATTGAATTTAGTTTTCGCAGCATTGAAAACCGTGTGTTCGATCTTTTGTTTCCCGAGTCATTTTATCTTCCGCGTCGTTTTAGTTCTGATGTATGACGTAAGACTTACATATATTATTGAATTTATTTGATAATAATAGTGCGAGCACTCTTCTTTCCGGATAAAGACACTGATATGTCAGGGAACGGGGCGTTACTGATTGAGACCATCAACTTACATATCATAACATTAACAAGTTAAAAAAATGGTATCGTTAATTTTACCTATAACAAAAGAATAACAAATCTATATCTTACTATGTTAAGATCATTGACTCTCAAAAAGACTCACTGGCCGACAAACAAAAGCTAGGGGTTTAAGAAAAAATATATATGAATAGATGCAGTCCATTCTTGAAAAAATATATATGGATAGATGCAGTCCATCCGGCTTAATAATTTCAATTCACACCCCTCATTTATTTATAGTGCGAAAACTCTTTACTAGTGATTAAAAATAAGATGAAAATTTAAATTTTAAACTTTTAAAATTTGATTGCAACAACCTATATCTTATCAGCTATATTATAGATATATTTTGTTAAAATATTTTTTCCAAGAAAATCTGAACCACCAAAAGCTACGGCAGTTGAAACCATTATCAAAATTATATGAAGAAAATAGAATACCTTTGTATATATGCAGTCATAAAATAACAAAATAATAATAATAATAATAATAATAATAATAATAATAATAATAATAATAATAATAATAATAATAATAATAATAATAATAATAATAATAATGGGTTTCCATTAAATACATATTTCCATAATATTCGCGGTATAACCCAACATAATAGTATAAGGTAAGTCTCGATAACAACCCAATATTTTAGGGTGTTACAACTCTCCCCCCAAAGAAAAGAATTTCGTCCTCAAAATTCATAGCTTCGAAGGGACGTTGGTATTGTTGTCACAACTCCTCTTCTACCTCCCATGTTGCTTCTTATGTTCCCTCGTCTACAATCAAGTCCCTAATAGATCCTTATCCTAAAACCTCAACCAAACATCTCTCTGATACCAATTGTAATAGGCCTATCCCCGACCCCTAGAGTCCACTGGGGTCTAATAAGGGACAAGCCGGTGATCCACCGCCCAAGTACTAAAACTCTAAAAACAACTGAGGGAACTAGTACTTTATTCAAACATCACCAAATCCAAAAGAAATGGACATCGTTTAATTTTTTTTATTAATCCAAAACAACCAACAATTCAAAGCAAACTGAACCAAATCTGGACAACTAAGCTGTCATGTCAACATTGAACTCTTCATCAATTCCCTCTCCCAGAACAGCCTCCAAGGTTACCATATTTACCTCGCCACTCTCGTGTCCTTCTTCCGTACCTAAGAACGTAATTTCACAAACGTGTGAGCCAAAAGAGCCCAGTGAGTTCCAGTGTGTGTGCGCGTGAACCTTTATATACAAAAATAATAGTTACAAAAACCGTTAAAAAGTTACAATATAATGGCTTTTTCCTTACCCTGCATATAATAGTAGTTAGTACATGGCAAAAATATGATATTTGCAAAAATGAAAATTTATACATAAATGTCAAGTATTTTTCTTGAATATAAGTCTATTAATCGCTTGACACCGACTTGGCTTAGTCGATGAGTCATTACCAACCCAACTCCAACATGTTTCTCTACCGTACTTCACAAGCAAGCAAGCTCTTGCCTGACAACTCCAGCCGATTGTCAGGGAAAGGATTCAGACTTTTGCACAATGAACCTCCTAAAAGGCTCCAGCCAACCCCACTACCCTCCGAACCATGACATAGCTGTCGGCCCCAGCTTTCCCGGCCATGCACATGGAACATCGGGGAATTTTGGTACCATCATTCTAGGACTGCCAATGAGCCAAGGTTAAGAGGCCCCGAGGCCGGTGACTAACCGTTCTACGGTGCAATAATTGTTAAAGGTGAATTTTGTGGTTTTTAACGCTTTATTTTATAACAACTTCTCATGTATTTCATTACTATTTATAGTAAAATAAAGGTTTAAACGGAAATATTGAGCACATGTGTTTGGAAAGCGTTTAAATGCAAAACCGAGCTAATTATGTGACTTTATCGATAAATATCGTTGTATTTGCGATATTACATTTTGCACGTCTTTATTGTGATTGTAGGTACCCAAATACGTCATGTGAAGTGATGGAATGAGCTTAAACAATGATCAAGAGATGAAATAAAGCTTGGGAAAATCCCGAAAACGACTCGTAACACGACGGGCTAGTCAAAAAGGCGTTTTCTGAAGAAGAGTCCTTAATGAAAGTTGTAGAGTTTTTCGAGAGCTTAATTATGATGTTCGGATCATAATTTTTGGAGGTCTACAACTCAAGATATGAATTTTAGAAGTTTGAGTTCAAGAAAGAAGCAAGCGGGCGTCCGGAACTTTTGTGCAAAGAACCGACTTCAAGATATCTATAAATACCACAGACTTTTAACCCTAATCAGAGATATTCATACACAGCCGCAATTCACAAATGAGAGAAGGGCCGACCGACTTTTCCTTTTTTTTCCCTTTATATTTTCATTCCAAAAAACACAATTAGGGTGTAAATTTCTCAACAATGAGGAGCTAATTTCTTCATCAAGCAAACTAGGGAAGCGTTTCAAAGATTTTGGTTTTTGATTATTGTATTGATTGATTTCTATCAAAAAAGGTTAGAACTTTTGTATCGTTTTCATATCGTTTTTACATTTCGATCGATAGATTATTTGTATGATTCGACAATCCGTTGATGACGATTAATGGAACCCTAGGTCACTATACAAAAGTTTGAATCTTTAAACCAAATTATAACGAAAGTTGTGGTTTAAACGGTTTAGATTTTTGGATATTGATAAATATCCCCACCTAAGAACGTTAAAGGATCAATCTTTGATAAAAGATTGTGAATCAAAACATCTAAGCCATTAGAGATTTGGGCATTCGGTTAGGTGTAATAATCGTAACCTTGGGATAGAATCATTTGATTAATAGTTTGAAACCGGTATTTGTTTGATTCTTGGAACCGTGTTTGCTTGCTTTTATATCATCGCATTTGGATAATTGTTCAAACCTTCACCCTAGTTGTTAATTATTATTTTTACGCAAATTTATCGTTTCATCGACTTTATTCACTTTCGCTTTTACTTGTTCATTGTTTCGCAATTAGTATAAACTCGTGACATTTGCAACTAAAACTTGAATCGATACAACCCCAATTCCCCGTGATCGACTCCGGTTACACCATTTTGCTACGACCTTGCACTTGAGGCCACGACCGGATTATAAATTTTTATAACTTGTTTTGATCGTTTTATTTATTATAATCCGTTTTCTACAACAATAATCTCAACACAACTAGTTGCTTAGAATCTTGCACTGCACACGCAATGCAATCATGCAAGCAGGATCAAGACTTGCATATATTATTATCTTTCATTGTGATTGGGATGATCAATGCATGTCAAAATAAAGCCTTATGATAGTCATTGTTTTTTTCAAGCAAATACATTACATATGTAAGTTTACAAAAGTATATAGATAAATATTATATTTTTGCAATCAGTGGAAACTACTGCTTGCAATACGTGCACCCAAAGTCATGTTAAACAACAACAATAATAATAAAATGAATTTGAAATAGCGATCTTTTATGATATAGAGAGAAACTAACGACTTTAAAGCAAAATGACAAAATTATACCTATAAAGAATTCTATAAAAGTAACTTGATAAACTAGAATATGTATTTCACACAAGATAAAACTCAAACGTATGAAAATAATAAAATGATTTGTCATTATAAATACGCGTCTTTTAAACACATATCTCATTACATGTTAAATTTTCGATCATAATATTAATATCGGTTGATCAAAATACGGTTGCTTTGTAAAATACCTTTGAATGAACTCACGATGAGCTACAAATTCGATAAAGGGAAGAGAGCTAGAAAATAAATCCATGAATAATGTAATAGAACTCATAAAAATAACAACTCCGTAGCTATATAAGTATTGTATTGAAAATAATTAAGATAAGAAAAAGAACACACTTTTACTTATATCGATAACAAAACTCACTGATCTTTTCACCGGATTATTTATAATGTTTCAAATATTTGATCAAAATAATATTATAACACTTGAATCAAGTATGTATGTAACTCACGTGTCATTCTTTTCTTTAATCGAAAAGACACATTCACTTTATTGAAGATATTTGATCAAAACTACTATAACAATGCACAATTTCCTTTAATGTTCAGACCATCAACTTACATATCATAACATTAACAAGTTAAAAAAATGGTATCGTTAATTTTACCTATAACAAAAGAATAACAAATCTCTATCCTACTATGTTAAGATCATTTGAGCAAAATAAATAAAATATAACATGCATTGACACTCAAAAAGACTCACCGGCCGACAAACAAAAGCCAAGGGTTTAAAAAATATATATATACTAGTGGGGGCCACCGTGCGATGCATGGTGTGCCCTCATTTTTTTTATGCATCGATTATAGTTTTTATGTCTGCAATAAATTTATTTTAGCAAAAATAAAGAAGATATCAACCTACTTCAATGCTTAGAAAAGCATTTAAACCATCCTCTAGAGG
Source organism: Gentiana macrophylla (assembly GCA_026214975.1). Lineage (NCBI taxonomy): Eukaryota > Viridiplantae > Streptophyta > Magnoliopsida > Gentianales > Gentianaceae > Gentiana > Gentiana macrophylla. The sequence goes on from CM047806.1 coordinate 24,274,952, forward strand.
TGACAATATGCCTGCGTGTTGCAGCAAGAAAGGTTACATGTGGGAAAAAATCCTGAAGATCAAAATGCACCTTCGTGCAAAAAAAGTCAAACCAGAGTTTCTGTGAACCAATAAAAACTACATAATAACAAAATTAAAATTTCCCAAACTCGAATAAATGAATTGTTAGTCGTAGAATATTATTCATGTCAGACTTAACCCTAACTAATACTAATAAAAAGAAATAAAAAAGAAAAGGTTCGGAAGATTTTCATTTTCTTATCTTTTATCGAAGTAAATTAACCGAAGGATAAGTAAGATAAATGGGAGTTGGATCTCGTTTTTTATTTGTATGTATCTTTTATGTATCATAGATCGAATGAACATTTTCATTCCTTGTCTAATTTTTACAATATTTTATTTTCTAGTAGTTTGTGTGGCACCGTACCAAATCATACGACTTTTTTTTACTTAACCAAAAAATTCTGAAGATCGAAATGCACCTTCGTGCACAAAAAGTCAAACCAGAGTTTCAGTGTACCAATAGAAACTACATAATAACACAATTAAAATTTTCGAAACTCGAATCAAAGAATTGAATGCTTCAAATAAAAACCCTAGTGATAAACACGTTGATGTGATAACACCGTATCAAAATGCACCTTCGTGCAAAAAAAGTCAAACCAGAGTTTCTGTGAACCAATAAAAACTACATAATAACAAAATTAAAATTTCCCAAATTCGAATAAATGAATTGTTAGTCGTAGAATATTATTCATGTCAGACTTAACCCTAACTAATACTAATAAAAAGAAATAAAAAAGAAAAGGTTCGGAAGATTTTCATTTTCTTATCTTTTATCGAAGTAAATTAACCGAAGGATAAGTAAGAGAAATGGGAGTTGGATCTCGTTTTTTATTTGTATGTATCTTTTATGTATCATAGATCGAATGAACATTCTCATTCCTTGTCTAATTTTTACAACATTTTATTTTCTAGTAGTTTTTGTGGCACCGTACCAAATCATACGACTTTTTTTTACTTAACCAAAAAATTCTGAAGATCGAAATGCACCTTCGTGCACAAAAAGTCAAACCAGAGTTTCAGTGTACCAATAGAAACTACATAATAACACAATTAAAATTTCCGAAACTCGAATCAGAGAATTGAATGCTTCAAATAAAAACCCTAGTGATAAACACGTTGATGTGATAACACCGTACCAAATCATACGACTTCGTTTTACCTAACCAAAAAAAAAAAGGAAAAGACAAAAAATTTGGTATAGCGACGACCAAAACGTCGCTAAAGCCGGACGACCAAAGCGTCGCAAAAAGCCGGACGACCAAACATGCAAATTTAATAGTATACTAGTGGGGGAATCGTGCTCCGCACGATATGGCCCTCGGTTGTTATGCTATAAGCTTGGAATATTAGCCATCGAAACTAAAAAGCATACATGCATGTTGCGTTTAGCAACCCTAGCTTTCGGAATGAAACCATATTTCTCATCAGAAATCGCATCACAAACATCAAGGGGAATGAGGTAACTTTAAAAACCTATAAGTTTGATATATATGCAGAAAGTAAGGAAACTGAAATACTAAAACAACATAACAATAGTAATATCAATCTGCCAACCCAAAAAAATCAAACAAGGTGAAAATGCGAAAACCGGCCCACATACGAAAGTCAAGTATGGGAAAAACCACATGAATCTAGTAAGATCAATAACAAAATAAGCAACCTTGGAAAAACGTAGGAAAAATGAAAAGAGAGGAAAATCTATATACCATATCAAGAAAACTAAAGTGCGTAGTAAATCAGAACTAAATGCAATGAACTTATCTATGGATTCAACTTCTCCCATTTTTTGTGGCTTATTCTCGTGTAATGAGAATCATAGAACTGGGTTGATGTTTGGCAGCACTCCTTCATGTTCTATGGTCACTCCAGCCAACAATTACCTGGCGACATAGTATCTTCGTTGGTAGATTCAACCTCCATTTGTCCGGTAATGTGGGTGTTGGTATTTTTGGTGAGTCTTGTTTCTAGGAATGGTTCTTTGGAGTCTTTGAGGAGGTGGCAAAGTGTACATTTCAACATCCTGGTAGGGCAAGGTAGGAAAGGGAGAAAGTTAATAGTTATGTGTATTATGGGAGTCATGTATCCGAAGTAAGACATGTATAATTTCCTTTTCTTCCTCCTATTTTTACCGATGTTGTCGTGTTGGTCGGACTCTTTGGTGTTGCGTTTTCAGGAAGCCAATGCACCAAATTGCAGCACCACCCTACATAAACACAAGTGTTTGAGATCACTCTTCTATGACCGGTTTATTTTTGTCTAAAACTTAAAAAACCCCATTCAAGAAGTCCGATAATACCTAACATCAATTCTCAACTTAATATGTTGTATCAAGAACAAATAGCTCATGACAAGGTCTTGGTCAAGTTTTTATTATGTGTATTTTGTGTGTGGGAGGAGGGGAGGGGGGATAAATGGTCAAGACAGCAATTTTATATGGAATGAAGGTCTGAAAATAAAAGGGCCACTACAACACTTGTATGTAGTGTCGCTACACATGGAGTTTTCTTTGCAAAAGATAGTCCTGAGGATTAATCACCGTTGATGCACCTCCAGCAAAGTTTAAACCAACAAGTGTTAAAGTTTGTAAGACGTCAGCCAACATAAAGACCTCGGGAAAAACATGCATACCAAAATAGAGTAGTACAATTAAGGCTCAACCAAAAAATACAGGAGCCGAAGATTGAAGTCAAAGAACTTCCGACTATAGTGTTGAAATGCATCAAAACTAACACGTAATAGCCTGATGTCCCACTACCGTCTCCATACTGGAAAGTGTAACTACACTGATTCACATTAGAACAGCTTGCATCAAAGACTGAATACCGATAGAACATAACTGATTAGAACATGGAATCAACGAACTTGTTGATGAGTTCGAGGGATCAAAAAGCTCGAGCTGAATCTGTGAAAAGAACATATGGTTATATGTATATTATATATACACAGCATTCAAAACAAAGAAAAGCTTAACATCCTTTGGAAAACCGATATCAACATTTCTCTTTGTGTTCATGAGCTTACTTTCAGGCCACCTGGATGTTGGCAACCGTTGCGATAATTGCAGCCAACCCATAGAACATCACTTCCTGTGTCGATATTTACATAGAATTCCCTTGGAGGAGAGCCTAATTGAACTCTTGTAAAGTGTAGCCTACACAAACATAAACCATAAACCAGGGTGAATATATCCAGGTTGGCTTTATAATTGCTTAAAAAGGAAATCCAAACCCAGACATATTTATCATATAAGATAAAAAAGTTGAATATTTCTATGTCCAATTCAAATTCATAAGATCAATAAATGGATACTCCCAAGAGAATACATCTTTGAAGAATATCAAATTCATGTCCCACCGGTAATATGTATGGGTTTTATCCCCTTGAAAGCGGTAATTCTACCGATTAACAATAGTAAAGAAATCCAGAAAATATCTAACATCCCGGTAGCCATCAAAATTGGAAGGAACGATCTTTTAAACAAATTTCCGGTTTTATATTGAAAATCAACAAATATGTTGTGATAATATTATCAGAAAATTGAGGAGAGAAATGTTTCTGGACTTTCTAAAAGGAGAATGAATAAATAAAGAGCAATATACCCCACGAGGAAAGGATCAAAAGTGCCATCAATGGGAAATCGACGACTCCATTTGGTTGCACACAAAGATCATTGCAAATGTCGACCATGTCTTCTTCAATTGCAAATAGCCAAAGTTGCACACCAAAAGGCTAGAGATAGAGAGCGAGAACAAAAGGAAGGAATACAGAAAATCAAGGAACATGGGAGAAAAATCAAACAAAAGAAACAGAGCGAACAAAAAGCTCACCAGGAAGAAAACCTGTTTTTTTTCCTTCGATAAGTTGGAATGTGCTCCCCAAAGTCACCGTCCTTCAGCTATCTTGAATCGGAGCGACTGTTGAGCTGTCCCCTTCATCATAGCAGCAGCCACGAAGGAGAAAATGATTGGACCAACAAGGAGACGGAGCAACCACCGGCAAGCACGTATCCATACCCATGGCAGGTGTGAAGCCTACTACACTCGCTTTACGGCTGCCACGTATCGAAGCCACATAATTACCTGGTGTGACAAGCAGAGCAGCCACGTACCCATCCAGTCTACATGATGATTTGGATCGATTCTTCTGAGTCAACATTACACCACCTACAATGTCCCTTTTATGTTAACATATGTGTTTCGTTTGGTTTTGTACCAGAAAATCATCGAACAAGTAAACAAAAATCAAAATCACATAACACTGCAATTTCGAATATCTAATATAAATTCATCAAAATCACATTTTTTACTCTACTAACACCCCTCTTTCACTTTGGTAAATCGAATCACCAATAAAGACTGAAACTTTTTGAAAATCGAATGTCAACATGAGACACAAAACCATTAAATCGCATACAAATCTTTCCCGATATGGCGGATCAACGGCTTGATTGTTCAAACCTAGCTTTGGGAGTACACTGAAATTCGAATTGAGAAAGTTAAACATCATATGTAAAGTATTTGTTCATGTCAAAGACCAATAGATTTTGAAATAATAGTTGTTATTCATCTATTGCGTTGTGACGAGATAAACCTGGTAATGTTAAAAACATTATAGATTAGGCGTTTAACAAAGATAAAGGAAGCACACATACCCAAAGCGTGTAACGCTAGTCAAAATTACAGTGCCAGATTCTGTAAATCTCCTAGAAGTAAGTCATGAGAAAAAAAAAGAATGTCATGCTGTTAGACTAAGACACAACCAATCTCAGTCAGGAACGTTCTTACGAATACCGGTATAAACTCATGAATCCCGAACCGCAAAATCTGTATGATTAGTGATCAAGCATTTTGATCGGTATCATCAAAAAATGGAAGAGGAAAAGAAGTGAGGTTTAAGGGAAGACATACCTTCGGATCAACCCTTCATATGTACCTTCATCGCCCAAACAATGTGGCATACGAAAAAGCAAAGAGCGAAAACAAAAAAGTGGGAAACAGAAATTGTTCGGCATATAATAACAGAGAGTAAATCATGTAAGAATTAGCAGCAGAACCCCTTTGTCCTACACCAGTCTTACAACTCAACTGTGAATTTAAAAATATGATTAAAAGCTCTTGACAGCACAAATAAAAAAGCTCGTGAATAAAGGCACACATATATCCGGCGTAAACTGTTTGTTGAACTTGCATTTGGCTCCAACATAGATGGGTGATGGAACAATCAACTGGAATATTCATTGCATATAGAAGGAAAAGAATTTGGAAAAGTTAAGCAGAGATCAAAGTTTAACCCAAAAAATTAGATTTACTGTCCTTGAATGCATTCAAAGAAAAGAAACCAAGGTCATCAACACTAAAGATAAAATTTTGTAAAAAGGTTGAAAAAATGTAATACACGAAAGGCGGGGCTGCATAGCTTCTTTGAGAAACTCATCCAACATGAGCATATCTTGGTTAGGATTAGATTTACTATCCTTGAATGCATTCAAAGAAAAGAAACCAAGGTCATCAACACTAAAGATAAAATTTTGTAAAAAGGTTCAAAAAAATGTAATACGAAAGACGGGCTGCATAGCTTCTTTGAGAAACTCATCCAACATGAGCACATCTTGGTAAGGAAGTCAAAGAAGATCAAAGTTTATCTTTGGACCAAATAGCAATATGATTGAGAACATATCGATGAAGGAACTCGAGAGAAGATCAGAGAGCGATCACCATTGGCGACACATGGAATGTGGCTGAAATAGAATAATTTAGAAATGTGAGTCACGATTCAGAAATGGAGTGACGATTAGTTCTTCAAATGTGAGGATATTCTCTCAAGAAAATTTCGTTTCGAGTCCAATTGAGATTATAATCTAGCATCAAAAGAGCAATTATGACTCCAAAAATCAGTAAGGTTCAAAATTAGCATCATAAGATCGACATTAACACAGATTCACTTTCAATAAATATTATGTCTCCAAAAATGAATATTGGTTCAAAATTGGCATCAAAAGAGCAAAATTAACACAGATTCACCTTTAAGAAGAAATAGATCCAATTGAGTCCACTATCAATACTTTTTCCAAGATTGAGAGATGTGAAACCTACTAAATCAAAAATCAACTGGATCAAAATACTTTCACCAATATTATATCAAAACCAATTAGATCAAAATGAATTGGGTACAAAATGAATTAGATCAAAAAAATTTTACTTCTCGCTTCTTCTCGATTTCTTTTCTCCCTCTCTGCTTCATAGGCCTCACTTCCATATATTCATCAGAAGAAAACGACCTCTACCTTCACAGAACGAAGCTTCTTCTCATATACCATTCAAAGGAACATGCTTTTCATCAGAAACATACATCTAGGCGTTGCAAAGGCTTCACATCTATATATAGATTTATGGTGGGAGAGAGAAGAATTTTATTGAAACCATAGATGGTTTCTCATGGAAGAAGCTAGCTTGCGAAGCGCAATAGCAACCAATATCATGACTATGTCAAGACCGAGCAACAAAAGAACGACAGAGAAGACAAACCAAAATAAAGACTCACCGGAGAAGACAACTGAAATCGCAAAATGGTTCATTGATCGAGTAGCAAGCGTATTCATAGAAGAACAGTCCAACCCACCGGAGAAGAGAAACGAAGCAACCGAGCTACCGGAGAAGAGAAGTGAAACCTGGAAAATGTCCATTAATTCGGCAGCATATATGATTTATAGGAAGAGACTCCCAGGCGGTGGTGGGGGGATGACGTCAGCGCACAAACAGGGAAGCCACAAGACGACAAAAGTTTTGGTCGTACAAAGGTTGCAAATTTAATATAGCATACTACTATGTATGATATACTAACTATATGATATATATGAATAGATGCAGTCCATTCTTGAAACCTGAAGCAGAGAAATAAAATAGCGAAGAAAAAAAAAAAAAAAAAAAAAAAAAAAAATAGGACACGTTAAAATAAAATAAAATGAAACTCACAGTGCTAAGTTTTGATATCAACCACTACAGTAGTACTCCCTTTTTAATCCCTTTCTTCTAGCTTAATGATTTGGATTCACACCCCTCTATTTATAGTGTTAAAACTCTTTACTAGTGATTAAAAATAAGATGAAAATTTGAATTTTAAACTTTTAAAATTTTGTTGCAACAACCTATATCTTATCAGCTATATTATAGATATATTTTGTTAAAATATTTTTTTCAAGAAAACTGAACAACCAAAAGCTACGGCAGTAGAAAGCATTATCAAAATTATATGAAGAAAATAGAATACCTTTGTATATATGCAGTCATAAAATAACAAAATAATAATAATAATAATAATAATAATAATAATAATAATGATGATGATGATGAGTTTCCATTAAATACATATTTCCATAATATTCACGGTATAACCCAACATAATAGTATAAGATAAGTCTCGATAACAACCCAATATTTTGGGGTGTTACAGCTCAGCTGGTGTAGGGTGCAATTCTGTCCATATGACCTATGTATATAATTTTGAAACAGTGAAATTTGTCAGTGAATGCATGTAAATCAGTAAATGTATGGCATGAATCTTGTTTTGTATAGAAAATGTAGTACTTACACTTACTTTATGCATAGCCATGATTGTTGCCTTGTTCACAAATTTGCTCAAGGTGCTCAAGTCCCACTTTGTGCACCTTGGAATTCCTGTATATGCAGTTGAAGATGTCTCCTCCGGATTTTGCTGCTTCATTGGATCTTCCTCTTCTCTTGGCTTTAGTGTTTTGTCATGCTCACAAAGCCAATACTACAATACAATAAGAAAATGTTAATATGTAATCACATTTAAGGAGTAATGCTGGACAAAGATTGGAAGTTCTTACCAAGAGTGAACTAGTGCATCCAATCAATGTACGGGGCTTTTTGCTCTTTTTTCAAGGCTCTAAATTAGTGTGTCATAAATGGCAGAAGATCAATCATAGTCTTTTAATGTGTCCATGTCCTCCACATATTTGACATACGTCCATGCAATCGTCTGTCCTGTGTTTGTGAAGAAACACGCTTGAAACATCAAAAGGCATAGCACTCTCACAGTGTTTACCACAGCAGTTGTGTCTTCATTGTCCACAAGTTTTACTAAATTGTCCTTCATCATTTTGGCTGTGATGTTTTGCGCATTTGGGAATAGTCGATCCGCAAACTCTGATTTGACATTCTTCCCGTGTGACTTGTCAACTTTTAAATTGCCGTCCATGATTCCAAAAATGAGCTTGATGTCACTCCTTCGTACCTCACAGCATTCTCTTCCAATTTTAATTCCTCTTTTTTTAGGTACGTATGTGCTTATGATGTTGTCCAACACTTGGTTTTTTCTCTTGTTGGAACATATCCTATTTTCGTCAATAACTTTGAAAAAAAAGCTTGAAAGGAGTTTGCTGCATAATGTTCCGATGACTTGTTGTCAATTTTCCCTTTATGCTGTTATATGCATACACTAGATATGAGATGTTGTTTCTGTATTGATCGTACCTGGAAAAAATCAATGTAGGCAAATTTTTTTGTTAGTGAATTTGTGTGGCTTTTGAATAAGAGTTAGTAGTGTCAATATGACATTCAGATACATGTACTGTCAATCTTCATTGTAGTGAAAATTCTTAGTGTATCAAACTTTCAGGAACAAAAGTGCTAGAAACCAGTTAAGAATGACCATGATAAGTAAGGAATCACTTGAATTTAAACAACATCAGGATGAATGCATGGAAAAGTGAATTTGAGTTAGCATTCAATATTTGGCTTATGGATTTTTCTTATTGAATAAGGCTTTTAGCAACTATAGCTACATTAATGTTTAACACTTCATATAATAAGTCTTATATGTGCAAATATAGTCTCTAATGCAAGGTATTTAATGTTGTATCACAGGAATTATCACTGTAGTGGATATTCTTAGTGAATGAAATTTTCAGGAACATAAATGCTAGAAACCAGTTAACCATGATCATTATAAGCAATAATGTTAAAGCTTAAGTAGGGATGACAAGTAAGGAATCACTTGAATTTAAACAGCATCAACATAAATGTATGTAAACAGTGAATAAATTCTAACATGAATTTGCGTTAATATTGAATAATTGACTTAGCGTATTTTCTTAGTGAATCAGACTTCTTGTACATTTCTCACTGACATGCAAAGCAATACACAAGTGAAACATGTTAAATCTTTCAGTAAGAGAACAGAAAAATTAGACACTATCATGCACCGATCTTTGGTTTAATTAAGTCTAACATAACCACACGTGTTCTTTTAAATAATGCTGAGTGAGAATCATAATCACATCATAAGATATATGTTTGACAAATCGCTGAAAATATACAGTGAATACAGATTTGTAAACATTCACTGTGAATAAACGATTCTCTTTTATTTCTCACTGAGAAAGCAATCAATCTTATATTCTCTTGCACTAAAGGGAAAAATAGTAGTGAACGTGAGTACTAAAAGTTGCTGCAAATCACCATGATTCGATGTCAAAATCGATTGCATATTATAGTGAATTTGAGTAATTGTTCACTAAGAGATCAATCAAAATGCCAGAAATCCTGTCAACTAAATGAAGTAAAATAGAGCAGTGAATTCGTCAATTTAGAACTCACTTATTAACACATTGATAAGATTTTTTCTTCTGAGCCATCTTCGATCTTGTTTTGGCCATGTTGGAGCGCTTGTTTCGATTGTATGCCTCCCTGAACAGGTGAAAGTGAGAAGCAAAAGTGAATTCGAGCCCTAATTTTTTAAGAAAGTGAATTTTCCTGAATTCAGAAACCTACCTATGATTGCACACCTTCGAACCCAGATATGTTTCAGTATTAATGCTTCAAACTTACTGATGAAGTTCTCATCGTCAAATTCCGTCCAATCTGCTAATATTTCTACGCGTCTTTGAAATCGCGATGAAGGTGGAAGATTTTTCGTGGAATGAGTATTATGCCCTAATTTTTCGGAAATGGTGTGAAAATCTGAAAGTTTTTCTTTTGTATTATTCTTAAGGATAAAGAAAGTCTTTTTACCCATATTTTGGTCCTTTATGCAATATTTTTTAGAACTTGTCATGTCTCTTAATTATTGAAATATATTTGTCCATGGCCTCGTCCCCCCTCCCCCCAAAAAAAAGATTAAGCACGTTTATAAACCCACATTTCAGTTATAGAAAGTATTCAATGTGACCCAACAACTCTGTAGACCTGTTATCAATAGTGACACACATACATAATTTTTATTTTTTTTAAGGGACTATCTTTTCACACAAATGTTGTTTTACACTTACCAAGAGCCGAGAGTGGGCTTCGTTTGGATATTCCACACGCCTGCCATTCTGACCGTAAATGAGTCCGAAAATATATACTATTCTCGCCAATTTATGGTCAATTCATTCACACAGCAGACCACCATTCTCGACCCAATTTGAGTCGAATCGTTCATTATCTTGATTTTATTCTAGTCAGAATTTTGAATGTTTTTCATACTCAATACCGGTCAGAAAGACATTCTGACTAAAATTGAGTACAAAAAACTTTTAATATTATGTCTGAAATTCAGTCAGAATCAATAGTCGTGCTCTTATATTGTTGTTGTTATCCTGACCCAATTCTAGTCTGAATGTGTAGAGTATTCCGGACTCAATATTGGTCAGAATGATGCTCTGACTATGTATGAGTTTAGAAAACTTCAAACATTCTACCTAAAATATGGTCAGAATCAACCAGTGTGGACTCTCAACACGTATATTCTGACCATATTTCAGTATGGATAATGTGTCATATTCGACCAAACTTTGGTCGAATGAATGAACAACAGAAAAAAAAAAAATAAGGGCGAAATTGGAAAAAAAAATCTGTGTGATAAGATAAAAATTTGTGTGAAAAGATATTCCCTTTTTTGATATAGTGGACATACAAAAAATAGAGGGGAAATTGAAATCAATATGTCATATTTTTTTTAAAATAAAAATCCGAATATTTTTTTTTATTTAGTGGACATACAGAAAATAAATAAATATATGATGGCTCAAAAAAAAATATATATGACATATTGATTGATTGCACACGAGAAAGTGAAACATTATTTTCTATTCAATATTGTATATGACATATTGATTGATTGCAGTTATAACATAATAAATAGCGCAAAAATAAGTTGTGACAATTTTCCGAAAAATGTTATTCACACTTGTGTCGGACAAAAAATTGCATGCCAATTTATAATAAATATCAAAATAACAAGTTAAATGAAAAAAATATCAGAAACTACGTTTTAAAGTAGAAAAATCTGTGTTTTTCAAATATGGATGATTTATGGGTGAAACCACCCATCATGGGCGGTGACGATGCCGGATTTCACCACTTCACGTGCCAGACACATGGCACCCAAATAATAACGAGAATGGATCTAAAACCTTAACTGTAAGGGCCAAGAGCCCCATCAAAGGCCTAAGGGCCGAACCGAACCCCACTCAAATAGGGTCTGTTCAGGTCACCTCCAGATCCACCGCAGGTTGGTTAGGGCAGGGAAGGCATAGACCTACGCAGCTCGGTTATATCGACCTCAGTATCTCGCCGCAGGTTGGCTAGAGAATATAGTACATAATGATTATACAATAATTATGGAAAGAATCCTAAACCTTTAAGGCTCTGATCTTTATCACTTAATACGAATATCTCAATTATCTCCTCAAATCAAGGGATAATCCCAGGATTATCTCTAACTTGAATAACACGAAAAGAGAGTCCATATTGGACACGGCCCACGCAGGCCTAGGGCACAATCGCCTCCTATATGAACAATCACAAAGAACCATGTCAGACTTGATTCCAACATACGCATTGGATACGTAGGCACCCTGGAGAAATTCCCAGGCTCAGTCTAAATCACCCCCACAACTCCTTCTCACGTTCATATTTCTTTTGATTATTTATCCTCAACCAATTTCCAATAGATCAAAGGACCCAGATTTTATACTCGACTAATTTTGTTTCGTCAATTAGCACTAGAATGAGGGCCTTCTACTGGTATGATGTGTAATTTTCAATAGATAATCACTAAATCCTACCACGAGCGCACAGCTTATTGAGTAGTACTTAGGATGTCAATCCCACAAGGACTTGTAGTCAATCACTAAACAATTCTTAATTTTATTTAGCTAGACAAATCAAATTCTTGGAGGTTTTTATCTAAAAATCTTAAAATTAAAGAAAATAAAGAAAATCTAATCAATAGCCAAGTACTTCAAGATTCTAAGAGAATTCAAGATTTAAAGGCGTTTCTAGAATTGCGGATCCACCACGGCGTTGTCTACACAAAATTTCAACAATCTTTCATCAATATGAATTTTCCATTTACGAAGGCCAATTACCAAATATTTCACGTAAACATTCTTTGAAACTATTCGTGATTGTACCTAGTTTTATCCCGCATTCAGTTTCCGACAATGATGAATAAAATTAGATCCATTGAATTGCCATAATTAAGGTCCACTTTAGGTTTAACCAAATTTTCATTCAAGAAATCCCTAAAGATTTGATCTTGGTTTCTAGGTTATCGATTAATTAATAATTTTCTGTCATCAATTAATCGAATGAAGTTTCTCCTGCAGTCCTATAGTCATTCACTCATTCGAGATATTATTTCTGGAAAATTACATGAATAAGCATACAAGATCAAATTCATAAACATGACAAAAATCCTTTATCAATGAAAAGATTGTATCTTTAAAACTATATAATCATCGCCGGGTTTTCCTAATCCAAGAAACTAATACTTACTCTCGTAACATATCAAGATTCAAAGAAACAATCATAGAATTCTTATTGTGACGAGAAAAAATAAATAAAATAGGAAAATGAGAAGGGAGAGGGAAATAAACCCGTCAATATATTTCATAAAACAATTGAATCCATGGAAAATCCTCGTTCTTGAATCTAAAACCTTCGTTCTTAGAGATGAGAGATGATGATGATGAAGGACAAGAGAAATAGTCGACTCAAAAACTGATTTTGAAGCGTCCCTCCTCAGTTGTACGACTTAGGGATCAAATAAAAGGATAATTACAAAATCTTGGAAGTTTCCTTAATTAATTTAATCAAGAAAATATCTAAAAATCAATTATCTATCATATTTGGACTCTTCTAGTGTGTGGACTTCTCCTTTTTCATGGAATTCATGCCAACTTCAAGGAAATAACATTGGAAAACTTTTCAACCAATCAGAACATTTCGTTGGCCAGGTTCAGATTTCTAAAAAGTGTCACACAATGGGTATGAGATTTCTTGAACTCTTCCACTTTAGCTCCGTTTTGGGCCTTTTTCTTCTAATCTCGACAATCCTGCAATAATTCAAACATCCGCAGTAATCTAGCCAAAAAAGGATAAAAACATCGCAAAATAGCAACACACGACACCAAAATGAGTCCAAAACATCTAGAATTATTCGAATTTTTAGGAACTTATCATGGTAATTGTTGAAGATATTGAAATCAATCATCATGCCACCAAAATCAAACACACGAGCCTAGAAGGCCACGGCGGCAAATGCAGAAAATGCCCAAAATATTCAAAACAATGACCATGAAGAAGAGGATGTTGATATAGACAGCCAGACAGAGCAATCCGAAGAAGTTTCTCTAAACTCAGAGCATCAAGTTGTCCTTGACCAATTAACAGCCATGGAACCCGCCACCAGGAAGGCTATTCTTTAGGCGGTACAACCAGGAGACAGTGAAGTAGGAGAGAGCACAGGAGGGGAAGCGCCTTCAAGGAGCAAGCAATCTGTAGAGGCATCTGCCTCGAGTAAAGGGAAAAATCCATTGAACGCCCAGGTTAGGGAAGCGACTCGTGCCGAGATTAACGCCATGATAGGCAAGAAAGATGACGAGTTCTCCTTCGCTTCACCCTTCACAAGGAAAATAAATGAATTCGAACGACCGGCTGGCTTCAAGATACCCAAGTTAGATCCATATGATGGGTCCAAGGACCCATCGGACCACCGTTTCCAGTATATTTCGCAGATGAGCTTGTTTAGTTTGTGCTTCGGATGAAATGAAGTGCAAGGCTTTCCCCATGCTTTTGACCAGCAGGGCCCGTGAATGGTTTCGGAAACTCCCACCAAGATCAGTCTCTAAGTTCAAGGAACTAGGGTGAATGTTTCTTAAGGCCTTTGTTACAGCTAGGCCATTCCAGAGAAACGCAACCCATCTTCATACGATTAAACAAAAGAAAGAGGAATCTTTCATCCAGTATTTGAAGAGATTCAATGAGGAGTCTGTACAAGTTCAGGGTATGGACGACTCTTTGCGGATTACATCGTTCGTGGTAGGGCTCCAAGAAGGACGGTTATACGTGAAGCGGAGTAGTAGACTCCCCAGGACTATGGAAGAATGCATGGATGTTGCGTACAAGTATTGCCAGGGATAAGAGGCGAATAGACAAACAAGAGTCAAAGAAGGGAGAATCTAAAAGAGAAAGGGCAGAAGAGAAGCCTGACAGGAAGAGGAAAGCGGTCTGGGACCGCATGACTACCCCAACCGTAGATCGGTCGAGGAAGAAAGGTGCTCTACAAGAAAAAGATTTTATCCCTTTGAACAGACCTCATGCACAAGTCTTGGCCATCATGCATAGAAAAGGGTGGGCAAGAACCCCCCCTCCAATGAGAGGACCACCAGAAAGAAGTGATCAGAGCAAGTTTTGTGCCTCCCACAAGGATGTGGGCCACGATTTAGAGGAATGCAAATATCTAATAAGAGATATTGATACTGAAATTATGGATGGAAATTCGGATGAGGTCGTAGACCGATCTCAGGATCCCGAGCCTCGAGGTCGAAGAGATTTCAGGAGGAGAACGTACAGGAAAGACCGGGGCCATAAGGAAAAGCCTCGAAGGAGAAGGGACAAGACCCCAGACGCTAATCAGCAACCATTATAGGTCGACCTAGCGTCAGTTTGGAAGGTTTAAACGGACAGGTTGGGAAATCGGTGATCTACGGCCCTAAGGACCCACTTCCCATGATAACTAATAACGAGGGCTTAGTCATTGAAGCTTTAGTTCACAAGAACCTGGTGAAGCACATCTGTGTTGATACTGGGAGTGTTGTCAATGTCCTTTATCATTCCGCCTTCCAGTCTATGAAATTAAAGGATTATGAACTCACCCCGTTCGCACCTCTGCTCGATTCGTGGGACCCCTGCTCATCCTCTAGAATGATAAAGTTGGTGAAGACATTTTGGAAGGGATCCGAGGTGCAAAATATTAGTGATAAACTATGTGGTGGTAAATGCTCTTTCAGCATACAACATCATCATGGGAAGACCAACGTTGATTGAGCTCCGAGCTGTCATCTCACCGGCCCACATCAGCCTAAAATTACCCATTGAGGATGGATCAGTAGAGATAAAGGGAGACGTTGAAGCAGCCAGGAGCAGCTACATATCGATGATCAACATGAAAAGGGTCGAGTTGGCGCAGCCTGAGACAAGCTACATGTATTATTAATCAGTTTATGTTTTTTATTAACCTTTTTTTTTTTTCACAGGAACTCTTGAAACTCACAAAGCCGAGTTTCTTACTTTAGGAAAAAAACAGAAAAAAAAAAAACAAGAAAACCAATAAAACTAAAGATCAAAAACTTTCTTTGGCTTTCGAAATCTAGCAGCCTTCTGAGCCGGAGTTAACTTCACTTTGGCATATCCTTAGTGGTATCTCTATCAGAAATGTACCCAATCGACCAAGCATTTGGGCGATCTAAATTCATATTTTGGAGCTCGGCCAATATAGAGTTGCGGCTATCTATACCCGATGAGTTTAATGGAGCACACTTCTTTGTCGTCAAGGGTATAGATAGAACCTCAAATGAATTGCTTACAGGACATCCTTCAGAATACCCAATCTCTTTAGCTGCAACATCGAATTTTTGAGGGCCATCACAAATTCTTTTGTCCAATTGTTACTGCCCATGTTCTTTAAGCTGCACAAATCATGTTGATCACACATTAGCAAGCCCATTTGATTGACATCAACCTTTTCAACCCTTGGCACTTCCTCAAGTAAAAGCTCAGCCTTCTTAATAAGTGCAGTAGCCAACTTACGTTCATCATGCTGAGCTTCAACATTTGGAGCAGCTGAATAAACATAGGCATCATTATTACGTTCAGCCGAGTCTACTAGAACCTCTTCAACCTCTCCAAATTCTGGGACACGCTCCATTCCCATGAGCTAGGGCTGAGCCCCTTTGTGCAACGTTTCAGGGATGGGATTTGGTTCCAAAGAATGGGATGCAACATTAAAGGCAACAAACTCCCCATTCATCATGTCTGTCATTTGAGCTGTAGCTAGAGGAGAAAGATTGGAAGCTACAGCAATTTTCTCAGGTTCTACCTCATGTGTTTGCTCCATCAAACTCTGTTTGATCTCCATTGTTGCATTTGGGGCAGCCAACCCAAGTGTTCCATATTCAGGCTTCTGTTGGACGTTTGCTGCAAAATCCATTTATGCTAAATCCAATTCTGCATTGGGCTGCTGCTGCTTTGGCCTATACCCTTTGTGTGTGCTTGGACCTGTCTTGTGAACATATGAATGTAATCCAGGATGTTTAACTGCACAAAATTGTTCTTGGTGTCCTATATGCAAAAAATAATTACAGTAAGAAGGCAAAGCCTCCTCAATTTCAACCCCTTTCCAGAAACCTGTTCCGTTTTCACTTTGTACCCACACCCTAGGTGGCAACGAATCTAGTAATTCAAATTCAACTTGCACCCTTGCGACCGAGGGCCGTTTAAGTTGTTCCGTGGTTTTGTCAATCTGTAGGGGCTTACTAAAGGATGAAACTAAGGAGAAAATAAATCCTTGATTGACTAAGTGTATCGGTAGCATAGGTAAAGCTAACCAAATAGGGATAATCGACGATTCTTGATCAATTCGGAAATTTGAGGTCCATTTTAGAATTCTCATTGGTTTTCCTTTGACAGTCTAGATTGATCGAGAAAATAGTCGCACATAATCCTCAGTGATTTCAAATTGAAGTAGAACATGCTTTTTATCAATCAAACCTACTGAAACAATACTTTTAAAATTTTGAATAGCGATGAACTTGCGAATCAGATCCATCCCTGGTTTTTCTTAAGAGAATTTCCCTATAAGAGTATTTTGGAACTTCGCAGCTAGAGAAGCTTCAATTTCATGAGGAATTGTAATTGCCGGTTCTCCTTTAAAAGTGCCATGAAGAAAGATCGGATTCGCCGGAGAAGCTATATTTTTCCACACTGAAAAATCCATTGGGTGAGAGTCAGTTGAAGACTTTGCCATAGTTGAATCCTTTGAAGGTGCTGCCATGGGGATCTAGGAGAAAGAAATTCAGAAAGTGCCATTATCGGAGGAAATTGGGGTGATGTAGCAGGGGAATTTAGGACGGAGAGAATATGGGGAGGAGAAGTCATTTTTCCGTTTCTATTAATCAGTTTATGTTTCTGTCTTGCGATACATTTTCTTTAAACTCTGTTACTTTTGTTGGATGGTTTGATTTGGCACTTGGCGGGTGCTTTTTATTCATACAGTTTATATTCTTCTTTAGGATGCATGCTTTGAATGGTTATACCAAATAAGGTTTGCAAAGGACAAACTGTTCTAAGTCCGCAGAACGGACACGTTGAGTTCCGCAGGTCGGACAGATAAGTCCATAAATAGTGATGTTTTGGTGCATTTGTTTATACCTATTTTCTTGAGAGATACATCTTTTCGGATACATTTTTGTTGATTTTCAGTCTTGAGGAGCTCGGAAGAAGAAAGAAGAAATGATGAATTTATTGGCCGGAAGAGACGAAAATAGTAGAAGTGAAGAATTAAAGAGTGGAGATTTTTACTTTCGGACGATGACTAGATCCCAACTATTGCGAGAAGACGAAAAAGCCCGCCAAGGCCCAAGTCAAGACACTATTGTTGTTTTGAGGGTCTTGATTGATCACCAATGCTATAAAAACCTGCAAATTTTATGAAGAACGGATCCTCGCAGTCACACGTATATCGCTGTCCTTCTTAAATTTATTCGACCCCTAACTTGTCCGGAGTATCACGAATAATTTAAGTGAGATACAGACTGAGAGCCTAGCCTTTTGTCTAGGACAAAATAGATCAAAAGATTACTTGAAGTGTTTAGATGTTTGAGACTTTATCAAGGATGCATACAATTGTTGTTCTTTGTTTAACAATGTAAAAGAGTCTTTTATGGTACTTGGATTACAGAAAAATAAGTTACAAGTTCGTAATTTAAGGTTGCAACCTAAGTGAAAATGTATCACTTGGTTATAACCACTTAAAAGGACCAAGAGGTACCTAAAATTCAGTTTTCGGGCCACAGGCGGGTGCCTGTGGCCAGCCTGTGATCAACAGAAAACCGCAAAACTCTCTGTTCAACATTTAGGCATGCTGAAACCCCACAGCGGGCATCACACTGCTTTCCCAAAACCTGATTTTTGGTCCTTTAACTGATTTTCCGGTCCTTTAAGTGATTTTCTCGAACTATACTTGCTTATTTTCCATCCATATACTCATATACACTTATATAAGCGTGCACTCCGCACCTCCAAACTTATTATTAAGTGTTACGAGTATATCCACCCTTGTACTAAGCCCCGATTACCTCAACGGCTTGTGATTATACTTAAATCACCAACATTCCTCCCCCATTTAAGTGTAATCCTTGGTTTAGTAAAACAAAACAATCATAAAATAAATCAACTCATAATTCAATGAAAATGTCACTTAAGATTGAATTTCCATTTAGTATTATTACACGCAAATATTCGAGTATTGGGTGTGACTAAGCATTGAACCCTTTACACATTTTGAATACATGTACATAACAATACACATGAATTGAAACTACTTCAAAGTATTATACTTGACACCATTTCTTGAAAACCGGCCTTGTGTCCATATCCATTCTTGAGCATTTAGAAAGCCAACCCAAATTTCCTTGAAGCGGCCATACTTCATACTCATATAGGTGAATCTTTAGTTTACCGTGCACTGCGATTAGCACTTTATAAGATTCATTAAGAAGATAATACTTCAACCTAATCTCATTGTAAACAAAGACATACCGTCGGGATTAATACATGTGCTCAAGTTTCCAAAGACAAAGCTTACCACATTGAATTTAGCCTAAGGCATTGTACCAAAGAAATTGGGCGCCCCATATTCGAAACTTATACAAAGTTGTAGTCCCATCCCGACTACCGACTTTTGTAACAAGTCCTTAGCCAATCCTTTCATCAAATGATCACCAAATTTCTTTGAGATCTCACGTACACAACCGATATCACCCGTGAGAGATCAACTCACGATCGCGCTATGTCTAACGCCTAAGTGTCGCGACTTTCCATTATACACTTGACTATATGCTTTAGACAGTGTTGATGAACTATCACAATGGATAGATATTGGTGATATTGGTTTATGCCATAAAGGAATTTCATGAATCAAATTCCTAAGCCATTCTCGCTTTCTTTACCGTGCCGCCAAGGCAATGAACTCGACTCCATAGTCGAAGCTAGATATACATGTCTGCTGCTTTTAACCCCAAGAAATGGCCCATCCACCTAAAACAAACACCCATCCACTAGTAGAAGAATGATCTTCTACATTAGATATCCAACTAGCATCCGAATATCCTTCAATCACCGAAGGATATGCAACATAAGTCAAACCAAAATCTTTGGTAGACTTTAGATATCTCAATACACGAACAACCGCTCTCCAATGACAGTTACATGGGTTACTAGTATATCTACTTAGTTTCCCAACTGCATAGGCGATATCCGGTCGTGTA
Organism: Gentiana macrophylla; assembly: GCA_026214975.1. NCBI lineage: Eukaryota > Viridiplantae > Streptophyta > Magnoliopsida > Gentianales > Gentianaceae > Gentiana > Gentiana macrophylla. The sequence goes on from CM047806.1 coordinate 24,294,855, forward strand.
CTAGTCATTGCATACATCAAACAACCAATGACTCGTGAATATTCAAGTTGATTCACTGTTTCACCTTTATTAGGTCCAAGCTTCTCATGAGGCTCCATGGGAGAATTTGCCGGATTACAATTTTCACAATTAAACTTTTTCAACACTTTCTCAATATAATGAGATCGTGTTAGTGAAAATCCTCCCGATTTCTCTTGATTTTAATACCAAGAATTACATCCGCCTCCCCATGTCTTTCATAGAGAATCTAGAAGATAAGAGTTATTTACACTTATCAACCTCGATTTTGGTTCGTACAAAAATCAACATGTCATCGACATATAGACATGATTATCACACCGTTACGGTTTCATCAAATCTACTATAAATACACTTGTCCGACTGATTGAGTTTTAAACCCACTAGCCAAGAAAACCTCATCAAACTTTTGATGCCATTGTTTAGGAGCTTGTTTAAGTCCATACAATGATTTAACAAGTTTACAAACCTTATGCTCGTTACCGGGCATAATAAATCCTTCCGGTTGCTTCATGTATATTTCCTCATCCAAATCTCCATTTAGAAATGTTGTTTTAACATCCATTTGATGGATCACCAAGTTATGAATTGCGGCTAAGGCAATCAATAACCTGATTGAGGAGATTCTAGCAACGGGAGCATAAGTATCGAAATAATCGATACCTTCATTTTGCCTAAAGTCTTGTATAACTAACCGGGCTTTATATCGATCAACAGTACCGTCGACTCTCATTTTCCTTTTGAATATCCATTTGCAACCTAATGGTTTGCAACCACGTGGTAAATCCGTAAGAATCCACGTATTGTTACCCATTATGGAATCCATCTCGTCATTGATGGCTTCTTTCCAAAATGATACATCCTGAGATCCCATTGCCTCAGAAAATGTCCTTGGATCATCCTCAATATTGTAACAATATGAGTATTGATATCCAACTTCATTTCTTGAACCTTCCACCAAATAAGTAACAAAAATGCGGTGGAAATGTTTTCGCTTATTCTAGCCCTCTTACTACTTCTCGAAGTTCGAAGGCTCAACTTGAGAATCATTATTCTCCCATTCTCCACTCCAACTATTGTAGGGCAATATCCTTTGGTCTAGGAATGAAGTAAATCTATTCTCATCAAAGATAGCATCTCGTGATTCTATAACCGAATGTGCAGCCACGGAATCACTAGGTTCTAAAACATAAAACCTATATGCCTTTGAATGACTTGCATATCCAATGAATATGCAATCGATGCCTCTTTCTCCTAAAGTTTTAATTTTAGGATCGGGAAGTCTAACAACCGCCCTGCAGCCCCAAACTTTCAAGTAATTCAAGTTTGGTTTCTTTTTGAACCAAAGTTCATACGGGGTAGCAGAATTCCTTTTATTAGGAATTCTGTTTAGTAGATAACAGGCCGTTAACATGGCCTCACCCCAAAATCCACTGCTCAATCCCGAGTAGGATAACATGGAATTTACCATCTCTTTTAGAGTACGGTTTTTCCTCTCTGCAATGCCATTTTGTTGTGGCGATATGGTGCAAAGAACCTCGTGTATTATACCACACGACCAAGTAGGTTGGATCATAGAATTCACCACCTCTATCGGTACGAAAACGTTTGATACTTGAATTTAATTGCAATTCAACTTCACTTTTATAAACTTTAAACTTATCAAGTGCTTCGTCTTTTGTATTAAGTAAAAATACATAACAAAAGCGAGTATGATCATCTATAAAAGTAACAACATATTTCTTATTTCCCAAAGAAGGTGTGGCATAAAGATCACACAAATCACTATGGATAAGTTCCAAAATTGTAGACGACCTTTCAACACCATGAAAAGGTTGTCTTACAATCTTAGTAAGCATACAAGTAGTACACTTATCCATATTGATATCAAAAGGGGGAATCAAAGCATTCTTACACATAACATGCATACATTTGTAATGTACATGTCCTAATCGTGCATGCCACAACTTTGAAATATTAACATCGTAAATATGCATAACTTGATTAACTTTATTATTAACAACATTAAGCATAAACATGTTATTACACAAATAACCAAAACCAACAAATACACCATGTTTTGACAAAATAAACCTATCGGACTCATAAACTTGTTTTGTGCCCGATTTACACAACAAAGCACCGAAACAAGGTTTTTCCGAATGCATGGCACAAATAAAACATTAAATAGTTTTACTGATTTTCCAGAATCAAATTTAAAGTAATAGTTCCTACACCACTTATTACAAACCTTTCGACTCGTTTCCCATCTTTAAGATAGATCCATCGCTCATTGGTTCAAAGTCTTCAAACCGGCGTCGATCTTTGCATACATGTCTTGTTGCTTCGAGTCGATCCACCACGTAACATCATCATTCTCGCATATAAAAGCTTGAGTAAATAAATGGCACATAATTCATAACCGAATTAATACCATAATTAACATTTCGACCTTGATGATGTGGTGGTCCTTGGTCTTTCGACCCTTGCTGGACCCTTGCCTTTACCATTCTTTCGAACTCGGCAATCAGCCTTGTTGTGTCCTGTCTTACCACAAATCCAATGTGGCCCTTTTGGCCTTTTTTCCGGATTCTTTGTCATTTGACTTTTTCTTTTTCTTGCCATGGTATTTCCCTTTGTTAGTTTTAGAACTCTCCCAAACCTCCATCACATGAATAAGTGGATTCATCAATTTCCTTGCCCTTGGTTTTAACCCCCTCCCGCGCCTCGAGGATTCCTCAATGCGCAGATGGCTACCAAGTTCAACCAAGGAGAGTTCTTCCTTTTTGTGTTTCAACATATGCTTAAAATCCTTCCATGATGGTGGTAGTGAAGGATGCAGGTTCTTAGATCTAAACGAGTTAGATCTACGCGCAGCGGATGGATCACGATTTACATATCACAATACATAAATAAAGGATTTAACTACTACAAAGGGGTTAAGATCATGTTACCAATAGTAGGAAGAGAAGCCAAGATCTTCCGATGTGTTCTCCAAACGGCGGTTGGTGGACACCCTTCTTGATACACGAACCTCCTCGATATGCAACACCAAGAAAAACTTAGAGTTTTTCTTCTTCTAAAACCCAAAACAAGAAAAACAATATTTTCTCTCTTTTACAAGTATGTGGTCGAATTATACCAATTCTAAGGCTTGGGAGAACTCTCTTTATATAGGAGAGTAATCCTTGTCCTCCAAGGATTAAATAATTAAGAGATAATTATTACATTAATCCTTTATTCCAAATAAAAGATAAATAAAATGATTATCACAAACAAATTAGGATAAATCATATTATTATCTAATATTCCATTAATTATCATTTAACAAATAAATGATAAATCACATGTCAAATAATTATCCAAGAAAACTAATTTCTCTCTAACTATCATCAATATTGGCGCCACTTGTAGGGTTTACTAAGCCCACATAAAATGTCTTTTATGTGTATTATATTATTTAGCCCAACTAAATAATATCCATGCATATCAATTAATTAGCCCAGCCAATTAATTATCACTGAGGCCCAAATAACAAGATTATTAGTCCGAATTACGAAGCCACATCGGGGACCATGGACCTATAACCAAGGTAGCTCAATAATTAATTATTCATCGAATGTAATAAGTACATTAATTATTAATTCCGGGATTACGCCACCATAAACCCGGCCCGAACTCTACCGATTATAGATGTATACTTATACCCAACCCATGTGAGTGAATAAGCGTCCATTGATATAATCACTACATACGGATTAACCCTCCATAGATCGTCCATTCTCGAGTGGGATATCTCGCAAACCCGACATGTAATATCTTATCCTTATTTACCATTAACCTCTCGATGATCAATTAGTTCACATATATCGACTAGTGATCAATTAGTCTAATATGAACTCCCGGGATCGATCACTTTCTTAAGGCTAACCAATAAAGGGAAATTTCTCTACTTCCCGCGCAGAAGGAATGGATTCCATGTCCGTGAAAATCGAACTACTCACTCATCCGGAGATAGTGCCAATGAGAAGTGGCTTGGAACACATATTTAAGTGAACCGTAACTAACACATCAAACACTACCCCGGGACAAGCAAAGACTCGTGATCACCTCAGGATTAAGGTTGATTCATATATGATCATCTAATGATTTAATAAGATTCTTCGATCACGGAATTATATCGAGAAATTCAGATTAAATCGGTCCAAATTCTATATGAATGCCATCATATATAAATGCCCCACGTAGGTAATTCCTATACCGATAAGTCCGGATAAGACTATCACACCCTAAGGTGTTCTAGGCGGATTATTGGTGTTTTAATCAAGAGACCCTAAACTCGATTAAGTTCACCACGGACTAATGATTTAAGCATATCTCCACTAACTCAATCCTCACGTGTAATCCATATCTTTGAGTTAAGTGGATACATACATATATACTTAGGGTTTGCAAGAGTTGTATTACTTTACAAGCACAAAGCAAGTAACTAAGGTGAGATAAATTCGGTCATCCAATATCAAAAACAATTACACAAATTGTCTTTCGGCACTACACCTAACAGTAGTTTGTCAATGATATTAGAAACAGTAAATGGCTTCATCCATTTCCATTTTGTGTTGTGCAAATTGGCCTAAAATGCGTTGTAGTTCATTGAATTGTTCCATTACTGCATCGTGAATCTACCATCATGTATTTCATAAAATTACCAACTAGAAACTTTTTAGCAGATGCATCTTCATTTAAATACTTAGTTTCTAGTGCATCCTATAACTCTTTTGCGAAGCATAAAGTTTTGATAAATGTCAAATAACGAATCGACATACCATTAACAATGTGACCACGCATGATGTAGTCCTCATTTTCCCATTTGTTCCGCCGCAATTCCTCCAACGGTGCATCATCATCAACTTCGGTATTTCGTACTACGAACATACACAACTTTCAATGTTGTGAGAAGAAAATGCATCTTCCTTTGCCACCTCCGAAATCAACTCCTTCAAACTTGTCTAATTTCCCAAATTCATCATCAAATCCTTTGCATTCACCATTGTGATCAAAACAATAAATTTAAGAAGATTGTTGTTGTTTGAGGGTCTTGATTGATCACCAATGCTATAAAAAACACGCTTATGAAGAACGGATCCTCATGAGCCACGCGTATATCGATGTCCTTCTTAAATTTATTCGACCCCTAACTTGTCCGGAGTATCACAAATAATTTAAGTGAGATACTGATCGAGAGCTCAGCCTTTTGTCTCAGACAAAATAGATCAAAAGATTACTTGAAGTGTTTAGATGTTTGAGACTTTATCAAGGATGCATACAATTGTTGTTCTTTGTTTAACAATGTAAAAGAGCCTTTTATGGTACTTGGATTACAGAAAAATAAGTTACAAGTTCGTAATTTAAGGTTGCAACCTAAGTGAAAAGGTATCACTTGGTTATTACCACTTAAAAGGACCAAGAGGTACCTAAAATTCAGTTTTCGGGCCACAAAGGGCGCTGTGGGGCACCAGCCTGTGATCAACAGAAAACCGCAAAACTCTCTGTTCAACATTTAGGCATGCTGAAACCCCACAAAGGGCGCCATCACTGCTTTCCCAAAACCTGATTTTTGGTCCTTTAACCTGGTTTTCCGGTCCTTTAAGTGATTTTCGAACTATACTTGCTTATTTTCCATCCGTATACTCATATACACTTATATAAGCGTGCACTCCGCACCTCCAAACTTATTATTAAGTGTTACGAGTATATCCACCCTTGTACTAAGCCCCGATTACCTCAACGGCTTGTGATTATACTTAAATCACCAACAGACACCACCTATGAGCTGGAATTCATGGATTTATTTCTACTATTTCTCATGGGCTTTTATTTTATTTATGGATTATTTTCCTTATTAGGCCTTTTATTTTTATTATTGGACATTTTTTAATTATTAGAAATAATCCCCAACGTGAAAAAAAAAAAGGGATTGAGAACGTGAAATTGAAAAGGAACGCAGGAAGCAATGCAGCTTTTCAGTGGACACATTTGTTTTCAGAATTTGGGTCGACTTTTTCCTTTCTTGGAATCTCTAGGTTTTTTCTTCATCAACGACTCAACTCCCTTCTTATTTTGGGCAATTGATTAAGGTATTCATTATTATATCTAGGGTTTTTCATGATGATGATGAGTAGCTAATATCTTTTTCCACTTAGAGCTTTGTGAATCCCTAAATCTAGCTAGCAATTGTGAGATCAAATTGCTATTTCTCCTCGTTTAATTTTTGGTATCGTTTTTTTCTCTGTTTAATCGAATTAGAATTAGAAAATCAATCTAATTTCCACTGCAAGGTTTTTAGGTTAATTATCTAGTTAATCGCCATAATTTACACCAAGACGGTTGTTTAGGTGAAATTAAAAGCGGTAAACGATAAACTTCTGCCGGATTGCCTCCCATAGGAATCACTGTTGTGAAAATTAAGCGTTCTATGGTTAAAATTAGACCGGTTGACTTAATACCTACAAATTGGGTTTTTCTGCTAGTTAATGATGTCGGTTCACCAACTTCTAGCGGTAGTTAGGAATATGACCCCCCAGTCGACACTCACCTGCGGGGTAAAGATAGCGTGAATAAGGATGGCCTCTTCATCAGTAAGCACCTCAAAATCTACAGTCAGGATGGTGTGGGTATTGATGAACCTCTTCCATTCCTGATGCGACCGGTGTATCCTAGAGGTGACATCTTGCAAAACACGATCCCCTTCACTTGGAAATATGCGCCGATATGCATAGGCCTTGTGAGCAAAATAAGGCACCTCATTATCAAGATCCCAAGCCTCTTCGTAATGCATGGCCGGATCGACTTCAGAGAGGCGAAGAAACACGTTTATGGTCACCGGAGTGAAGCCAACGGGAACTCCTCGAAGAAAAATTGAGGTGGCACCCTCGACGGAATCAACCTCCGATAAAAAAGAATAGAACTCATGCACCAAGGTGAGGTTATACCTCCCCCTAGGTGCTGTAGTAAAGTCATGCCACCCTGAGGAAATGACGTGAAACATGAAACCACTTCCTTCAACCTTATGCATGTTCAAAACCCTCCCCCTCAAGTTCCGTTGCCTGTTGAAATACCGCCAGAAGTTCGCACGGGCAGTAGCAGACGCCGTAGCAAAGAAGGGGGACTCACCGAGGGAATGAGGGGGGAGGAACCAGTAGAGGACATCGACATAATGAAAAAGAAAATGAATACTCAGTAACAAAATCTCTGAGTTTTCCAGTGTGATGTAAGATAGGGAAAACCACTTTTTATAGAGAAAGGAAAAGAATCAGACGGCCGAGATTGAGAAGATCGAACGGACAGGGTTCATAGGGGCTTTCAAGATTCGAATTCCAATGACCGCATTTATTGCCCCACGGTTACCAAAACCATAGTCAATGCAATATTAAATGAACAGTCATCAAAGCAGCGGCGGAATCGACTGACACGCTGAGTTCCGCATGTCGGACTCAGTGTAAATTTTTATCTATGTCCCCATGATGGACGTGCTGAGTTCCACAGGTCAGACTCAGTGTAAATATTTGATTTTATTAAAAGATAGACCCTAAGAGGGCTAAGAGGGAAAAAGACAGCAAACATGAGTCAAGTATGCTATTCAAGAAATACAAAATATTTAAAGGCATTCTAGGGGGCTACCCAATGTGGATCATAATCAAAAGATGTACATTCAAGTAAGTACTAAAAAATATTATTATGCTCCATTTACAAATTTTTGATATTTCTAAAAATACAAGTTAAGATCCAGAGTTGAATCTCGCTCAAGCGCCGTAGCTATGCCCGACCTAGGATGGTTGGCGCACTTTGAAGAAGGATACCGCTTGAGCTTCATGTCGAGCTTCAATATCTACCCTCTTTCAGAAATCCGCCACACGATCAATATAAACCTTGTCCATACCAGATCTATACAGGTTGGTATGAGGAAGGCGTGTGGTGTCCACGTTGGGAAATTTGGCCAAGGCCTCAATGATGCCCATGGAGTAAAACTCACATGAAGCAGGGGCGAGAAATAGGTCCAAGGCCTGTTTAAACTAAGGAGAGGCCTTATACTCACCTAGAACTCATTCAGGGGTGGCTGCAAGCTCAACCGATAAGGCATTCTTCTCTTCCCTCAGTTTGACGATAACCTGCCCCATCTTAGATGTCTTTGCCAAATGTTCCCCATGCATGGCATCAAGGGAAGCTTTATAAGCGGATCCTAATCTCTCGCACCTCGTTTCTCGGGTCTAGAACTACTTGTTGAGAGATTCATTCTCCTTAACATCGACTTGCAAACTCGCCGACTCCTGGCCACGCTTAGCTAATCCTTGCTCCAACTCGGAGATTCTCTTCCTTAAATTCTCTGTACAAGAGGCTGCAGCAGCCAAACGCTTGAATGTGACCTCTCCAATACGAGCCCTCCGAGACAGGAACAATTTAAACTTTAGAAGATATAAACCCTAATGATAAAGCTTAGAAGAGTGCCAAGAACACTTACGTATTCGATTGTGTTGATACCCTCATTGGACAACTGCTCGTTGGTCTTTTCCAATAAAGGACCAGGTTCTGGCTCTTCAACATCCTCAACGTCATTACCCTCATCGGCTTCCTCATCCGGGTCAGTCGACTCAGGAGACTGACCCAAAGAAGCCTCGGTTCTGCTCTTCTTTCTTTGCCGATCACCGGCCTCGGAACGGCTCCTTCTGATAAGAGGTGTACCTTCGTTCTCTTCTTCAACATTTTCATCTGGGATTTTAATGGTAGGAGTTGTGATATCCACCCTCGGAGCAGAAGAAATAGGAATATTCTCCCTTTGATGACTCGGCTAGACATATTTGTGATAAAGACCGGCGGGTACAACGTAAACGGTTATACCTGCAGGTTAAGAGAAAAGATGCTCGTCAGAATGCGTTCTTTCGATAGACGTGCTCGCTCTGACCAGCTCCCTTTCCATACCGCTCGTTGTAAGATTTCTACAAGAAGCGTGCCCTGCAGCAGTTAAAGGGTCAAAGCGGTTCGGTCCAAAGATCATACAGCCGAGCTACGTCAATAAGCTCCAAAGATAACTTTTTATCGTGAATAAAAGGTTGCCATTGAGAATGGTATGCACATCGTTAGAATCCTCAAGTCGGGTGCGACATTACGTCCCGAGTAGCCGTTGCCCATCACTTAATTCGGCCCGATTCCCCGCACCGACAAGAAGAATCGTGTTTTCGGTTATTGGTTGGCGTGGTGCCATCGACAATATAGCTTGAATGCCTGGATGGCGTGGGAAGGTGTACCACCCACTCGGCCCTGAATTCTTCTGAATACGATGAAAACTTTGGAATAGAGGAACCGTGAAGCAAAAATTCACCATCCTACAGAGGATGGCGAACCCGATGATACTCCTGACACCGTTAGGAGTTATTTGTGCAGCACCAATCTTGTAGCATCTTAACACATCCAGAAACACAGGGCACCATGGTAGCCGTAATCCACCCTTCAATTAGCCCTCGTAGATTACTGAAATCCTCGAGGAGGATGACATGCATACGACCGAGGGTTTTTACTGTAAGCGTGGGAGTATAAATCCCCCGGTTAATGTTATATTCCGGGCATATGTAGTCTAGGTTGAATTCAACAAGAACGGAGGCTCTCCCAAAGATACCCTTAAGACATCGAGTACCCTCTTGGATCCGTAGACGGGTTTCCGGGTCAAATGTCTCAGAGTAGCGATGAGAGGGGGCACCGGCTAAATTAGTTGGAGCACTCTCTACCTCTGGATCATTCTCTATTTCCATGGATTTTTCCACAGAGACACTTGTAGGAGTCGAAGCTCTAGCTCTCATCGTTGAAAGAGTATAAAAGGAAAGCGAAATTTAAACAGAGAAAGAGGTAATGAAGACTTACGCTGAAAACCGTTCGATGAAATGATGCTTTATATCTGTCAAAACGATTGATATGACAGGGGACTATAAGTCATAGCCTGCCTTCAAAAACCGTTCCTTGTGGTGGGCGGGAAAAAGCCTCGTATTTCAAAAACATTATGGCATAAGTTATGGCTGTGCCACCTGGCATAGTTGACTCCACCAACTTTATTAAGGCAAGGACCGTACTCCGGAACGACCGAGCCGGGCAAGCCTAAGAAATACGGAACACTTAATTCAGATCCGACCGACCTCAAAGAGCTGTTTGGATCTTGGGGCTTGGGCGACGATACGGATTTCACCACTTCACGCCAAACACATCGCACCCAAATAATAACGAGAATGGATCTAATACTCGAATCGTAAGGCCAGAGAGCCCATCGTGAGCCTAAGGGCGAACCGAATTCCATTTAAAGAGGGTTGTTCATGTCACCTCCGGATCCACCGCAGTCGGTCGAGCAGGAAGGCGTGACCTCACGCACGCGGCTCGGTTAAATCGATCTCAGTATCTCGCCGCAGGTCGGCTAGAGAGTAGTACATAATGATTATACAATAATTATGGAAAGAATCCTAAGCCTTTAAGGTCGTGATCTTTATAATTTAATACGAATATCTCAATTATCTCCACAAATCGAGGGATAATCCTAGGATTATCTCAGAACTTGAATAACACTTAAAAGAGAGTCCACATTGGACACGGCCCACGCAGCTTAGGCACAATCGCACCCTATATAAACAATCACAGTTAACTACGACAAACTCGATTCCAACATACACATTGGATACGTAGCGGCTCAGGAGAAATTCCTGCGCTCGGTCCAAATCACCCCACAACTCCTTCTCACATTCATGTTTCTTTTGATTATTTACCCTCAACCAATTACCACTAGATCAAAGGACCCATATTTTATACTCGACGAATTTTGTTTTGTCAGGCGGGTTGAAGGGCGGGTGGGCATGGAGATGTGCGAAATCGCTCATTTATGGGTGGTTTGAAAGGCGTAATATGGGCGATTCCACCTATATATAGGCAATTTCGCCCATCTTAAGGCGGGGGGATAATGAGGGTTTAATATTTTCGAACGGTATAGAATTCAATGTAATTTTCGAAAAAAAGAATATAACTCGAATTGCCCCATATTATTTTAGGTTGAAAACATTGAGACCAGTAAATTAATGCTGTCCATTGGACGGAACGAAAATTACAATATTGTTACTTTGGGAAATCTTGTTTACCAGTATTACTATTTATATTGTTTACAATAATTACTCAAAAACACAAGTCTTGTATATTGAAAATAACATTTGACACAGATTGAAGTGACCAATTTTTTTTTCCAATTGCAATGACTTTTTAAGTCATGGTGTGATTGTAAGAGCACATACAATAGCTCCGAAAATGCCATTGTGAACTTGCACTTTTGGAATAAATAACAATGTGGTATTTACAAACAAATACAATAGCTTAAAAAGTCATGTTGTTGATGCAATTGGTGTGGGTGGGAAAGTGGATTTTCTCACGTCCACATTCACAATAATCTGTCAAATCATAAATAAAATAATATTTAATGAGCCAACTTGAAGGAACGCATAAAGAAAATAAAATGGTTTTTTATTTTATTTTTTATATTGGTAATAAATTTGCATTTTTTATTCTAATCAAGTGGGTTTTCTTATTCTACTATTGTGGGAGTAATCTGATAATGAATGGGATAAAATTGCCACATCAGATAATTTTGAGTCTTTTTAGAATAAATGACAATGTAGATGAAGTTATTATTGTACATGCTCTAACTTTTTGCCTGACAAACATTGCCATTTTTCATATCGTAAGAGCAACCGTAGTGATACATAGAGTAGATGCCTTCCATTCTGCAATTTATTGACAGTTGGCTATTGTTCATTGGTTCAATTTATATATAGATTGTATGGATTAATTTTGATTGAAAAGATACTCTAATGGTAAAAAAGATGAATTCCTTTCCCAACCATTTATTTTCTCTTTCCACCCCTACTTTTCTTATCTTCAACTCGTTCTTCATTCCCTTTCTACCAGATAATATGAAGAGGAAATTAATCCATTTAAACAGAGACTAAATATCAACACACAAAATTCAATCAAAACATCTCTTTGAAGTCGGAGGAGGAAGTAACTATAAAATCAAACTAGAAGCACAAGAAAGAAAGAAATACAAATGACAAGAACTCAATTTTTTTTCCAGATCTGTTGCATAAACCGGAAAAACAGAAACCACATATGGAAATTGAGAAATACATATGTGAAAAAAATGCTCAAGAATAAAAGCCATTAACAAAAATAGCTGGAAAATTGCAAATTTCTTTTGAAAAAAAAAAATTCGAACGTATGGAAATTGATGCAGAAAATTCAAAAATCATAAATAAAAAAAAATTACAACAAAAAACCACACCAAGAACTCAATAATTGCTGGAAAAAACACTTTCAAAATTGCAAATCATATGAAAATAAAACACAACAATCAAACATCTCAGATCTATTCTTTGAATCTCAAATCATAAGGGAAAAAAACTGCTATTATGGAATTTGTGGTTCAGATTTGGTGTTCACATCTTAAATAAATAAATAAAAACCACCTTCACCATAGCTGCCGGTGGATGAATCCTACAAGTATATGAAAGAAACAGGGGAGAGAAACAATGATTTTTCTTTTCTTTAAACTGATACCTGATTTTTCTTTTCTTTAAAAAAAGGTAACCGAAAATTCAACAATAAATGCGAGAAAAAGAAGGAGAGATGGGTTAAAAATCTAGAAAATAAAACAGAGGAAGAGAAAGAAGGAGAAGCAGAGGAAATAGGTTTGGAGTATAAATAATCTGAGGATAAAAAAATCGCGGGAGTTTTATCAATAGAACTGAAGGAAAATGGAGGGAAAAAGCTAGGGAGCTAGGGGAGAGGAGATAGCCATGATGAGAAAAAGCCAGTGATGGCCATCACTGCCGGCGGCCACAAATGGCGGGGGGGTGCGATGCTGTATCTGAGATGGGCCTCTATTTATCAACCATTATTTTATATTACTGTAGAAAAAAAAGCTATTTTCTGAATTAAAAAAATAGAAGCCAGCCACAGTGGTGCCACTACGGTTGCTCTAACGAGTGTGGATGGCAACGTGACTGTGGCTCTGCTCGCTTTCTCCTTCACTACATTCATTCTCTTTCTTATTATTATAACATATTTTATTTATCTCTTTCCTCTTTTCGGCAGTACTCTTTCCCTTTCCTTATTATATTTATATTATAATGTATTTCTGGTAATGGAGTAGAATGTGTATTTAAGGCTATTATAGGGATCTATGTTGCACCGACAGCGATTATTTTATTACTGCCAAGCATTTCTATTACCATTAATTTTATAGCGGCATACGGCAAGAACTTTCAAAATATAGTGACATTATAGGGGCCATGACGTAGTATATATATATATATATATATATATATATATATATATATATATATATATATATATATATATATACATACAAAAAAATATATAAAAAATAAAAAAATACAAAAATACAAAAAAATATAAAAAAATATAAATAGCTGTGTGGGAACGTGTCCCCTCTGTGTGACGCGTGTCCCTCCGTGTCGCTCCGTGTCCTCGACGCTGTCTCTGGCGTGTGTCGGGGCGTGTCTCTGGCGTGTCGGTTTTAAAATTTAATTTAACATTATTTTAAATCAACCGACACGCAGTCGACAATCTGCGCTGTCTTGCGTCGGACGCGCGTGTCGTGTCGGAACGCTGTTTGATACTTGCCGCGTGACGTTACCCATATTGGAGTGTCGGTTACAAGAACATGATAGGGATGAATATGAATAAGAATGTAATGGTAATACCATCTAGGATAGAATTGATACTTATGAGATAAATTGATATTGACAAAGTTTTGATGATTGTGATTGGCCTATGTTTCTGGTAAACCCCGTGGCTGGGCATTCTTTGCAGTAAAAAGTTCAATTATTAATTATAATTAGTGGTAGGTAGGAATTTCATGTGGGTATTTTCAACTGCTCTTCTACTACACTATTTAGCGCGCCTAACTTACATGTCGGTACTGCAATTCAGAAAATTTGTATAACTGGATGCAAAATTATTTTAAAGAGTAAAAACTTTTTTAGCAGGGTCCTCACAATTCTTTTTTAGAGAGCGGTTACAGTCCAGTTTTTTAATCTACACCGTTGAAAAAATACAAATAATTAAGTACGTTGGATCATTATTTTAACACATCATAGTTAATGTGTATACTAACACACCTAATCAATCATTTAACCTGTTAAACCGGTAAATAATTTTTAGGAGGAATGGTAGCACGAGGACGAAAAAAATTAATAAATGGAGTGCGGAAGGATAAAAGTAACATTTTCACGATTATAAAATGACAAAATCACAATTGTTACTTTAAAATTATTCTTGAGGTGTTAATGTTCTTTGTGTTTACAATGTTACTTTTATATTTACTCTATTCAACATTTTATACTTCATAATTATTCTTTTGTATTCTTATTAAATTCTTGCTTTTCTATCCCGATTTTTGATAATTTTGTCATTCCTGACAAAAATCTATAATTTAAAAAAAAATAATAATTATACGGCAATAAATTTTTTCCTTTTAGAAAAACACCTCTATCCAAGAAACAAAAAACACCTTTGTCGAGTGCTCCTGCCAAAAAAAAAAAGTTCTTCAAGGTTGCTCCGTGAATTCTCCTCCTCCACTCCGGTCGCCAATCAGCATTTATTGGGGCGCCTTATCGTCACCATCATACAGCTTGAAGATTCACGGCGCATTCCTTTCATCAAAGCAGGTTAGTTTTTTTTTTTCTTCTTCTGCGAAACCCTAGGTATGTCGCCGGAATAATTCACGTTTAAAAAAAATGTGCCGATAATTAATTTTGATCCCAGAATGTACGGATGATTGTGCCAATAATAAATTTTGATCCCAGAATGTGCCGGAACCATCATACGGTTTAAAAAAAAGATGTGCCAATAAATTTGATTCAAAAGTCGACTCTACGAAAATTGTTGAGTTAAAGCCCTAAAACATGATGTAATGGTTGTAGAGCATTAAATCCTCTGGTACCTGGGACTTTCCATTCCAACTCCACCAGCACGGCCGATGCAAAAGATCAGGTTTGAAAGAAACCTTCTTCCATCACTCCTATAAGTTTTTAGCTAGTGTCATTGGGTGGAGGTTTTCTACCTTGATTATCGTTGTGCAAAAAATGGGAATTTTCGCCAGGTTATGTATAAGGAGTTCCCCGGGAGTTGACCCGCTGGAGTTTAGGACTCTGCAAATACATCAGCTTAGTTAGGTAGGAACTTCAGGATAATAGTGAAGGGTAATCCGCCGAGAAGATGATTCTATATGATCTCTGTGTATCCAATGTTTTTCACATCTTTAAGCTTCTTTTTGTGACTTTATGTAGTTTAAACCAGTGAAGTAAGGAATGCGTGATGTGTTTTTTAAGTGTTCCTTTTTTTGTTTAAATTATTATACAGTATCTCGTGATATGATGGAATACAAAGTGATGGAGGTAGAAGAATCTGAAACTTCTAAAGTATCAGTATTAGACAGTTTGTGCGTTGATGATGTGGATGTTGATAAAGTCCTCGAGATGCAATTCAATTCTATTGAAGATGATGAACTATTTTATAACCTATACGCTAGGTGTGTTAAGCTTTCTATAAGAAAAGAAGATGTTTCCGTGACACAGATGACACTATAAAAATGAGAAATTTTGTTTGTCATAGGCAAGGTTTTCGTAGGGAGAGAAAGTCGGAGTCGGAGGATCGTGTGAGAGAACCGCGTCTATTGACGCGAGTTGTGAAAGGCATTTTTTTTGCGTACCGACAACTCTTTTTTCCAATGCTTTTATCTGTTTCTTATGCTTAAAAAGGCTTTTTTTCCAATGCATTTTATCTGTTTCATATGTTATGCAGAGGATTCGGTCACAAAATATCAACATGTTATCTGTTTCATATGTTAGTGTCGAGGGATCTTCGGGTGGTGTTGGTGTGGATGAGGACCCGAGAACAAATGCATCGTCTGATTCAGATTGAAAAATTGAATGAAAAATAGAGCTCATAAATGATCAAATTAGCTAGGAACCGATCAAACTTTGTAAAATAATAGAGCCAAATTCGATCAATCGTCACATTTAACCGCTGTCGGTGTTTCTCCCTTTTTGAGACCTCGAATGGAAAAATAGAGCTCGTAAATGAGTTTAGAATGATTCAATTAGCTAAGAACCGGTTAAACTTTACAAAATAATAGAGGAAATTAGATCAATTGTCAGATTTGGGTTAATGCATATTGTTGACCGGTTTAATTTCTGTTCAAAATAGAACCCGGGTCGGGTTGAAACATTTCTTCCTCGCTCGGTGCTCTGCGGTTTGAACGAAGGAGAAGGAAAAGAAACAAAACAAAAAAATAATAACTTTGACCAATGATATCTTGCTATCCCGAGGTCCGTTTTTCGTATCGTTTGTTGCGTTGGACTCCAAAAATCGAGAACTATTCAATGGGCTATATAAAATTCGATTTTGAACAATTTCCTGTGTCGGCTTTTTTTTTAACATGGCTTTGATATACATGGAAGAACAAGAATTTTGAAAAAAAAAAAAAAAGTGGGTACAAGAAGAAGAGGATGAGGAAAGTATACGAAGTGTGGAAATTGGAAGAAAAAAATCCATGGTGAAGAAACTAGAACGAAAAAAAAAAATTGTGGAAAAATAAAAATAAAATTCAGTTGATTGTGAAAATTTGAATTTGTTTTGTTTTTTTTTTAGCCGAAGCATGCGTTATGCCTCTGCTTCTTCGCGAGCTTATTTGTGCGACGGGATTTTCGATTCTGCAAGTCGAGCCGGCGAAGTATTGTCTCCAATTTAGCTGCAAGCTTTTCATCCTGTCATGAACCATTTTATTTTAATCATGAACAATTTAGTCAGTCTGATTCGTTAATCATGAACGATTTTTTTTTCTGTCATCCGATTTAGCTGAATCATGAACAATTTTTTTTTTTGTTTTTTTTAATGGGTGACCGATACCTATTCGACTTAATTATAATATTTTTATAGTACACAATAAGTTTACTGATCGTCAAATTAATCTAACGGTTGTTATTATTTTAATATTGATTTAACGGTTAACTGGACCGTCCAGTTTTCTTGTATTGACTGGACTGTAGTATTTCCTTCTTTTTTTAATAGATAAAACTTATATTTTTTTAATTTTATTTTAGCGTCCATGAACCACGTTTGGGATACAATGGTACAAGACTATAAGTGTACTAGAAATTTTATTATATAACAATAGAAGAAATATTGTATTAAGTAACATACGTTATAAGATTCTTCTTATACACGTTTTGTTAGATAAATTGGAATTGTATTTCATTCATCAATCAAGGTTACAGTATAGACATATATATATATATATATATATATATATATATATATATATATATATATATATATATATATATATATATCTATCTATCTATCTATCTATCTATCTATATCTATATCTATACTCATAATAAAAGTCACGATGAAGTGTTTCCCCAAAATTGTTTCCTACCTCAAGTTTCCCCAAAAAAGTGCTTTCCTACCCCCTGCTTCCCCATTTATATTTATATTATATTACATATTTTGTATATACGGCAGGACACACTATTATCTATATAATATTATTATTTTGTATATACGGTAGAACTATTCTAATCCTGATCCTATAAAAGGTAGAAGAGTATTCTAATCCTAATCCTAATAATAATTTAATAATAATATTACTTTTTTTTTTGAGAAAATAATAATATTACATAACAATTCCGATTCCAATCCCAATTCCATCCAAATTACCTTGAACGTATCCTATAATATTCCTATCCCAATTCTGATTCTAAATATAATTTTCACATCATCAATATATCTTCCTCATCAGTCATCATCAATCATCAATAATAAGAAGAATGGAAAACATAGAGTTGCAAAGAACTATGAAGTTGAGCAGAAAAATAACCGACAAAAAAAGGTAAACTTTAATCGAATTGTTTATGCTCTTTTTGATCCGTTTTAGTTTTATGAACTTTTGTGGCTCAAATAATATATATGTACGAGGTGTTATATGTTCTTGTGGGGGGATGTTTATATAAGGTCAGCATTCAACAACAACTATCTTCTTGGTACTATAAGGGTGGTATTAGATTCACATATTTTCTTCTTCTTGTTTAAAGTTGCAGATAAGGGAAAAATATCTAAATATGCAAAAATGACTGTGTTAAAGTGATATAAGAAATATAAGTAAGACCTTCCTTAATAAATTATAGGCTTTTAGGAGAAATGGTAGTCATTGATCTTTAACGTGGTATCGGGCCAGGAAGGCCTCAAGTTCGAACCTGGCTATAAACATTATTATTTCCATTTATATTGCAGACGCGTGATCGTGTGTTGGCTATCTCTTTGTTATTGGGCTGCTTTTGCTCCATTTGGCTAAATTAAGGCTATGCGCCCACACGTTATGAGTTATAAGTCGAGAGTGTTAAAGTGATATAGAAAGAAGACCTTCCTTAAGCAAATTATAGGCTTTTAGTGAGAACCCCAGTAGTGATTGATCTTTAACAGACTGAGCAGCAACGTCGGCATAAGATTGAAAAAGCAATAGAAAGAAGGAAGAAGAGAAGGTCATCAAATGCAGGTAATTCACACCTTCAAAACTTTTATCATTTGTTTCAT
Organism: Gentiana macrophylla; assembly: GCA_026214975.1. Taxonomy (NCBI): domain Eukaryota; kingdom Viridiplantae; phylum Streptophyta; class Magnoliopsida; order Gentianales; family Gentianaceae; genus Gentiana; species Gentiana macrophylla. Next base: position 24,313,569 of record CM047806.1, read on the forward strand.
TGTTTCTCTTCTTATTTGTTTGAATCGAACAGTCCAAAAGTATGCAAGAAGTCAAAAATACAAGGAAATAAAAATCGGGAATGCACATTAAGAAACTTTAGTGTACATGCACTGCCATGGAGTAGTAAATACATAATACAAAAACTACTAATACTAGCAAAACCCAGAGGTTTGTTGCCCAAAGAAGGCTTCATCTATTAGGATCGTGACTTGCAGTCAGATTAAAACCCGTTGGTGTTAGTAAAGCGACTACTCATTGTCTTAAAACCAATTGGTGTTAGAAAAGCAACTTTATTTCTTATACATTTAAGAGTGTACAAGTAATCTGTCCCAACATTTTTCTCAAGTGTTAGCAATCTGTCCAACACGCGTGTTGGTAATCTGTCAACACTTGCACAATTTTCATTTAAGAAACATGCAATCTGTCCCCAACACCCTCTCTCAATGTGCAATCTCTCCCAACACTGCAGACAATTTTTTTTTTTATTTTTAAATAATGTTCCAACCAAGTGCTCGATCCTACGACCTCCTGGCGATTCGATACCATATTAGGATCAGCGTTTGTTCTTATGGTCAGACTAAAATTGGTGTTAGTAAAAAGCAAGAACTTTATTTCTTATACATTTAAGAAATGCAAGTCTCATCCAACATCATCCAAGATGAATTAGACAAACTGGGACTTAGAAGACATATCACGTTGACAGAAGCGAAACTTGCAGGTGTCATTCCACAACAGAGCATCAAACATAAGTAAGAAATAACCTAAACATTTAGAATACCATTCACAATACTTCAATAAAAGACTGTTGCGTACCTCTCCGTATGCATTAATCTATCTATCAATCGCGTCATCGTGGATCAAACTTGCAGTATGTATCATTTTAATTTTAATGATCTCAGCCAACCGTCTTGTTCTTTTGTAATTTCTCTGAATGCATATGAACGAGTTTGTTTGAAGCATATTAAAGTTAAGAAGAGTAAGCATTAAGTGTGTTTTGTTTTATACCCAATTCAAGTCAATACGTGTGCTAAAATTGTAACATATATAAATAATTCTTTTTTGTATTTTATGAACCAAAGATGTAGGTGACTTGAATTGGAGATGGAGTCATTCAGAATGATCATAATCTAGAAAATAAGGAATCGAAGTCACGACAAATTCGTTGAAGAAGAACATCAACGCAATGAATCAATGGCAAAAGAGAATGAGTTTTGCACAAAATACATATGACGTAAAAGGTATGTCTTGTATTCTATTCATTATATTACTAGACTTTCTTTAGTTCCTTCTTTAACTATGATGCCATATGAACAAATGTGTAATGCACTCTATTTTGATGATATTCAAGATGATAGTCACTAAATGTATCATAATATATTTCACATACCCTTCTCATTATATCCACATATTTATTTCTCTTATATATTGGACGAGGTTGATATCATTACTGTTTTAAGTAATAAAGAAGTTTGTATATATATATATATATATATATATATATATATATATATATATATATATATAGATCATGATAAATATCAAAACCACACTGAGGCATAAACTTAAGAAGTTTTAGAAAATACACTTAGTAATATATCCTAAAGAAGTTATTCTACACGTTAGCAAACAGCATTTAACAATAGGGTACGTGACTTTTTATATAAAATACATGTTTATATATTGCGTTAAAATCTTACTAATTCAAGCGATGTATGCCAATTGAATGTACTCTAATATTCTCAAAATGTTCGACAAAAAGAAGATAAAAATACACAATATTCCAAAATGAGCGAAGAGCAACGGAAGAAGAAGATAAAATGTGTTATGGAAGCCAGGAGAATACGGAAAGCTAATAAGAGAAGCGTCATGAATAGCAATGGTATGTGAATTAGGTTCAATATACGAATTGAATGGAAGACAGGACAAAAACTATTGAAACAACATTTCTTCATCTTTTTCCTTGTTTCAATTGTAGAAACGGTGAAGAAATCAAAATATGCTAATATGACAGAGCAACAACGGCGCCATAAGATTCAAAAAGTCAAAGAATCGAGGAAAAAAAGAAGATCAATTGGAGGTAATTTACACTTTAAATATTATACCGTACATTTAATTCTTTGATTGTATCTTTTACTTGTGTACTAAATTTCATTTATTAACACAGATGTAAATGATGAAAGTCAAGTTGAAGTTGTTCTTGATGATCATAATCTGAAAAATACTTAAATCAAAGTACCTTGAACCAAACGAGTTAGTGGTCGATAACACTAAGAATTTTATGGAGTCAAGTGCAAAACAGAAAAATTCTGCACCCAACAGAAATGATGTCAAAGGTAAATTAAATGATAATAATAATAATAACAACAACAACAACAACAACAAAATAACTATAAGGAACATACTATATGAGAAATCAATTTCTTTTTTGGAACTATTGATTTCATCTATTAGATCTACATACCATATATATAACTGAAGTTTTTTTTGTGAACATAGATAAAGAGCCCATAACTCAACACAAAAGTGGATTTAACGGTACATGACTCTTATATGATATACATGTTTTTATAAAGCATTATTATCTTACTAATTCAAGGGATGTATACTAATTGAATTTATTGTGAAATTGTTGAAGATGTTTTAGAAAAGAAGTTGAAAAAACACAATATTTGAAAATGAGCGTCGAAAAACGGCGCAACAAGATCAAAAGTGTTATGGAAGCCAGGAGAAAACGAAAAGCTGATGAAACAAGTGTCATGAATAGCAATGGTATGTGAATTAGGTTCAATATATAATCTGAAAAGAGAATAAAAAAATCCTCCTACTGAAACAACATTTTATTTTTTCTTGCTTCAATCTGCAGAAACAGTAAAAAAATCAAAATATGCCAATATGACAGAGCAACAACGTCGCCATAAGATCCAAAAAGTAACAGCATTGAGGAAAAAAAAGAGATCAATTAGAGGTAATTTACACACTAAAGTTTATACCATATATTTTCTTGATTTTATTTCTTTACTTGCTACCCTAAATCTCATTAATGAACACAGATGTAAATGATGAAAGCCAAGTTGAAGTTGTTATTGATGATCATAACTGAAATTACTGAAATCAAAATACCCTGAACCAAACGAGTTAGAGCCTAATAACACTAAGAATGTTATGGAATCAAAGGCAAAACAGAAAGATTCTCGTGCATCAAACACAAATGATGTTAAAGGTAACTTATTGTTTTATCTTTCCTTATTATTTTCAAGATACTACACGATAGTCTGTATTCAATAAGTGAATAGCAGTTAGAGTTTGAATATTCTAAAATGCAATTTAAATTACATAAGTGGGTAGAATGTTGAAGTTGATAGACAAATTCCCTATTGACTAATGACTAAAATCTCAGGAACAAGGAAAATAAGTGATAAGAAGTCATTTCTCAGAGCTCAAATGACTATAATAAATTGTGAAGGTAAGTTACATACATAGTTTTTTTAATGATTGTGTTACCAGTTAAAGTTCTAATAACCTGAATTTTCTTCTTTTCCAAAAGGTGAGGTTGCATATGAGCCAAAAGCATCCGAACGACATCAGTTAAAAGAAGTAAACAATTGCATTCACTGCAATGCTAAAAAATTTGAGTATGAACCTCCCACTTTTTGCTGCGATAACGGGAAAATAAAGTTGTCCTCAGAAGATATTCGGATGCTTTATATCATCTATTAACTTCACAACTTTCGAATCATGTAAAGATTTTGAAAAAATATTCGTGCATACAACAATATTTTTCGTTTACATCTTTGGTGTTAAATTAGACACAAATTTGGCATCGGGAAGGCGTGGAGTTTATACATTTTGAGTGCAAGGACGATTTATCACAAACTACCAAATATTATTCCGGATGATAACAACCAAGTGTATTTTCAACTATATTTCTACGACACTCGAGAATGAGATGCAAAATCGGATGAATAAATTTCCAAATTCAAATCTAAAAGAGGTTATTCTAGAACAATTGATGAAAGTTTTAGAACGAAATCCTTATGCTAAATTTTTAGGAAGTTGAAGGAGTACGATTCACTTGAGGATTTACTGATTCACATTGTAAAAGATGTGCAATTAGATCAAAGAGTGTACAATTCTCCCACGGCAGATCAAGTCATTTGCAATTTGGATAGAAGGAAATGATCCCAATGTTCCTTTACAAAGAGATATTATTGTACATTCTAATTCTGGAAAGAAATATAAAGTAAAACATTTCTTTGGCTGCTACGATCCATTACAATATCCGGTCCTATTCCCAAATGGAGAGAATGGTTGGCATCCAAATATACCAAAAGTGCTTACGAAAAACAACAATTCCGTACATACACAATATGCACCTACCATCCAAAATTGCTCATCAGCCGAAGATGTTATAACTCAAGAAGAAGGTACTTTTTTCTCTATATATATATTCTTTTTTATATATATTATTTTTTTATTTGAATGTATTAATTAATACAATGACCATTATGAAATTTCACAGGTATTAGGCAAACAAAAACAAAAAACGTTTCATGTAGAGAATATTATAGCTATAAAATGCAAATAAGACAACGAAGACAATCATCAATATTATTGGCCGGACGCTTATTCCATCAGTTTGCAGTGGACATGTATATAAAGTTAGAAACAACACGGTTAGACTTTTTCCGCACACACCAAGATAAAATGAGGGCTGAGCTTTACCAAGGAATAGTTGATAGCGTCAAATCTGGAGAGACAAGAGGATGCGCAATAGGGAAAAGAGTAGTGTTGCCTGCATCATTTATTGGAGGTCCAAGAGACATGCGCCGTAGATATTTGGATGCCATGGCTTTAGTGCAAAAGTTCGGAAAACCGGATCTTTTTATTACCATGACTTGCAATCCAGAATGGGAAGAAATTCAGGAAAATCTATTTGAAGGCCAAAAACCAGACGATAGGCCTGATTTGACTTCTAGGGTATTTCATGCAAAACTACAAGATTTGCGAGATCAATTGTATAAAAAGAAAATTTTTGGGGATGTAGCAGCTCATGTGGAAGTAATTGAATTTCAAAAACGAGGATTACCACATGCACACATGTTGATTATTTTAAAGTCTGACTCAAAAATCATGACACCCGATCAATTCGATAAATTTGTATGTCTTTGAAATTCCGGACAAGGAAGATTTTCTGAAATGTATGAGTTAGTCATGAAACATATGATGCATGGACCGTGTGGTTTACAAAATATGAGTAATTCATGCATGGTCAATGAGGAGTGCAAGTTCCATTATCTCTCGTGAATTTCGTGAATCGTACAATTCAAGGCAAAGACGGATACCCAATTTACGAGGAGAAGAAAAACAGAATCTGAGGTCCGTGTCACGCAAGGCAATTGTTAGACAATCGTTGGGTAGTTCCTTACAATCCATACCTTTTGTCAGGTACAATTTCATAATATCATAAAGTTTATATAATCAAGTCATACAAGCATATATTTTCCCGGTAAAATTATATATTCCTTAAGTGTGTTATAGTTTTAATACATTATTGGCAACATATTTTAAGTGCATATACATTATATTTTTATATTATACTTTCATATTCAAACAAATGATTGAAATATGTGGTGTATTATTTTTTTTAAACAGATACAACTGCCATATAAATGTTGAAATTTGTTCGGGAATTCAAGCGAAGAAAGTACTTATACAAATACATTTACAAAGGTCATGATCGTGTTGCAGTTCACATTTCCCACGAGGAAGATGATCTTATAATTGATGAAATTAAAAGATTTCAAAATGCAAGATGGGTATCTGCACAAGAAGCAATGTGGAGAATATTTGAGTTCCATTTGAATGAGATGAAACCCGCCGTTATTTCTCTCCAACTGCATCTCCCTGGGAAAAACTGTGTTTCGTATTGGAATAATCAAAATCTTGAAGATCTTGTCCAAAATGACTTTGCCTCAAAAACAATGCTCACGGAATTCTTTACCCTTAACAAAACAAACCAAAAGGCCAAAAAATGTTTGTATAGGGAAATCCCAGAATTCTTTGTGTGGATGAGCAGACAAAAGTACTTGAAAGAGAGAAAACAAAAAGACGTGATTGGCCGTATAAATGGTGCAAATCCAGCTGAAGGAGAAAGGTATTATCTCAGATTACTACTTAATCATATCAGAGGACCAATATCGTTTGAAGACTTACTAACAGTAAACAACCACAAATACAACAGTTTCAAAGAAGCTGCAGAGAAAAGAGGGTTACTAGAGTCTGATACAAGCATTTCAGAATGCTTGAATGAAGCCATTGCCTTTCAGATGCCTCATGCATTAAGAAGACTATTTGCAACTCTTTTAGTTTACTGTGAACCAACAAACGTCCGTCAACTGTGGGATACATATTGGGAACCAATGTCAGAAGATTTCTTACGAGACTCTACAACGTCTACAACTTTAATTATGGATAAAACTTTACAGTCCATAAATGATTTCCTACAAAGCATGGGAAAAGACTTAAACTGTTATGACTTGCCAAACCTACAAGAAGATAGCAACATTACAGAAAATCTACAAAGAGAGATTCATGATGAATTATCTGTAGATATTCCTCAAGAAGATTATGATGCAGAGCTAAAACTTAATTATGAACAACAAAGTATTTTTAAAAAAATACTTGATAAGGTAAATAAAGGACAAAATGCCGTATTTTTCATTGACGGACCAGGTGGCACAGGGAAAACATATTTATATAGAGCATTACTAGCAAATTTACGAAGAAAACAAAAGATAGCTATAAGAATAAACTACATCAGAGTTTAATTTGCAATTATGCCCGGTGGCCGAACAGCTCATTCGCGCTTTAAAATTCCAATTAATGCACATGAAACAACCATGTGCAATATACCACTACAAAGTGGAAATGCAGAATTACTAAGGAAAGCAAGCCTGATCATATGGGATGAAGCACCTATGGCGAAAAGATGGGCAATTGAGACACTTGATGAAGCTTAAAAGACATTATGAAAAATTCGACGTATTTGGAGGAAAGGTAGTTGTATTCGGAGGTGATTTTAGGCAAGTTCTCCCTGTAGTACCAAAAGGAACAATACTACAAACAATAGAAGCAAGCTTAGTCCACTCATACTTGTGGCCCATGATGGAGAAACAATCGTTAACTAAAAATATGAGAGCAAAAGGAGACATAAAATTTTGCGAATTCTTATTAATGGTGGGTTGTGGAGAAGAACCAACAAACAACGAAGGAAAGATTCGATTACTAAAGAAATGATTGTTCAATATAGCGAAAATGATGATGAGGCTTCAGAAAAGCGTTTTATTAATTGTATATTCCCTTCATTAAGAGAGCAGGCACACTCAGCGGAGTACATTACAAGTCGGGCAATACTAGCAACAACCAATGAACATGTTGATAAGTTAAATGAAAAGTTGATATCAATGTTTCCCGGAGAAGAGCATTGTTTCACTAGCTTCGACAAGGCTATCGATGACAGTAACGATTATTATCAAGATGAATTCCTCAATTCTCTGACACCAAATGGCTTGCCGCCTCACAAATTAATTCTGAAAAAGAATTCACCTATAATGTTATTGAGGAACTTAGATCCATCAGAAGGACTATGCAATGGTACAAGAATGGTGTGTAAAGAATTTCAGCACAATGTGATTCATGCAGAAATCACGGTTGGCCAACATTCTGGAAAGCAAGTTTTAATCCCGCGTATTCCACTTTCACGGCAGAAAATGAAGGATACCCCTTTCATTTTACAAGGAAACAATTTCCCATTCGGCTTTGTTTTGCAATGACAATTAATAAATCACAAGGACAAACCATACCATTCGTAGGAGTTTATTTGCCACAACCAGTGTTCTCTCATGGGCAACTATATGTTGCACTATCAAGAGGAACCTCAATGTCAACAACTAAGGTCCTCATCAAACACAAAGATGAAGTAAGCAATACTTACAATTGGACCAAAAATATAGTTTACAAGCAAGTTCTACAGTCTGGTAAGTAAATCATATTTACATTTTCTTACGATTATAAATCAATTATAACATATTATTTACAAATTTTACACTTACTTGCGTCCTTACCAAGTTTTACTTTTCTTAATGATACAGTGAACATTTCGAGTTAAACTTTCAAATGCGCCAGTTAAGCTCAAATTCGACACGATTTCGGTTAAATCATATCTGAATGAATATTTCATGAACCGAGCGTCGAGCTGCTCATGAACAGCTCGGCTGGTTGAATAATGACACATTTCTTATTAAGTGATGGAGTCCTAAAACACATATATTTTTGTGCTGTTGTAGTTAGAGGTATAAAGAAGGTTGTATAAAAGTGATATACATTTTTACAAATATTAGCAAAATGCACGTGCTTCGCACGTGTTTAATTAAATTCGGTATTTTTATAATTTAAAATTTAATATATATATAAAATATTTAATATCACACATATATTGTTGAATGTGTATTCAATTTATTAAAGGAGAAGATTTTGAGGGATGATAAACATTTTTTCAATACAAAATATATATTTGACTTGTATAGTTGTACTAATCACAGTTTGTCTTAATATTTTTGCTTTATTTGTGGATATTCTCTTAGTCCATCCTGGCTTAAACGTGTGTCGTGTATGATGTATCTACGTATATTGTTATACTTTCAACTCGGGTTTATCGACGCTACTTGAGGCACAATGGATCCAATAATTACTTTAACTCTGTTTTCTCGTTTGACACTAAATTATCAAATCCATTATATCTCAACCTTATATCTTGTTAATTTCTTAAAATGATTAACCCAAGTCACAATGTCTATTATGTGTCAACCATATATCTTAGTAATGTTTTTCCCATTTTTCCAATAGGGATATTACATTCTCCCTCTCTTACGGACATTTTTGTCAGGACCTACCAAATGATTCTAGAGGTAGTCCCATCATCTTTCACGGTGCGACCCTTCATTCCATCATGTAATCCACTATGATACCACTTGTAACGCCTAGAAACTTAGGGTTAGCTGGTAATTGACTATGATATCACCAATAACGCCATAGAATTTAATCTTAGCGGCATTATTGGAGGCATAATGTATCCATTTAATTAACTACTTAGATTCATCGTCCTTGCTTGACCTATAATGGTTAATCTAGGCACCATGTCCATTTGGTCTCGATCTTATATCATGGTAATGTTTTTTTCAAAATATTTTTTATTATTAGAAAATAAGAAAAGTACAACCTGTCTAGGTAAAAAAAAAATATTCCCCTCCCCTTATCTTGTCCCCTTGTATATATATATATATATATATATATATATATATATATATATATTTATACTTCCTTATATATATATTTCACCTTTTGAAAAAAAAAAAAAAAAAAAAAACCGCACTCGGTAAAAATCTGAGTGGAGTCGGTAATTACCGGAGAGAGAAAAAAATATAAAAAACCAAGGAACACGTTTCAATCGTCGAGGTTGGGTGATGGATTCTCGGTGAATCCCACTCTGCGGAAGCATAAGGAATAAAAAAATCCCAAACCTCGTGATTTAGGTGTTGGTGTTCGAACTGGTTTTGAAAACTCAAGTCAATACGGGTCATACAATCTTCTATCTAGGATTGAGGACATGGATGAGCAAAGTCGATAGCCATCTTCGCGGCAAAGCAGTGGCGAGATCTTATGATGTTTCGCAATCCTATGAATCGACTCAGTCTTTTCCTCGAGAACTCACATGTTACGCTCGTGAAAGATGTTGTCAACCTGGCCATCTTTGTTGGCGGTGTCAACTTCTTTCCACTCTCGCATATCAAGTTAATCTTTGTCCAAAATCAAGGACGATGCAGTCGATCATATGCCGCCTATGTGACAATGTGGGACATATTCTCCTTCACTTCGTCCCATGGGTGGACAGAGCGTTTTCAGTGGCCAGCAATATCAGAGTTTTAACAATCAGTTCTCTGGCCACAGCAATTTTCCAAATCAGGGTTTCAATTTTCAGAATCCAAATTTCTATCAAAAGCCGAACTTCAGTCAGGACCAAAATATCAATTTCTCCAATCAAAGTTGGTCTGACCAATCTTTTCCACAAAACTTTTACAACTCTCAAGGCCCCTCTCAATCGGACGATCTTGAAGCTAGAATAGAATCCTATCAGAAGGAGAACAATGAGAATTTCCAACTCCTTCGTGGTATGCTTGCGAATCTTGAGAGGCAGATGGAGCAATGGGCTCAGACTGAGTTGAATCAAGACCAATGCACTGACCTAGATCCCACACTTCCTTATGATAGAGAAGAGGCCAGTGCTATGAATTTCGGATCCGACATTCAACTTAGTGAAGTAGAAGTGTCAAGCCTTCCTCCTACTTGGTGTAACGATGAAGACGGTTGTCTTACGAAAGATCCGACATTAGAGATGCTTGAAGATGTTCACCACCAAGAAGGTAAAGAAATACACCCGATGTTGGAGAACATAGAGGACACGGTGCCTAAATTAGAGATAAGTCACCCGGAGGAAGTCACATACGAGGAGCCGTTGAAGCCAAAGAGTGTTGATGTGGTTGTGGATAAACTCAAAAAGAAAATTAAAAAATACAAATAAAACAAGACTCATGTCCCATTTATCTAGGCATTAGATAAGTTCAGAAAAATCGATAAACATATAATTAAAAGACTATATTCTGATTAAACATATGGAAAAACTTCTAAACCTATAAAAAAAGATTTTAATTACGTTTATCGGAAACTGTAAGTTCATCAAGCATATAATTAACCGATTCTGATTACGCTGTTGGGTTCAAAATAAATAGTATTTAGCCACTGATTAGTGATTACCTTGAACATATTCCTATCCAATTTAGGAGTTTAACGGCGGTTGCATATCAAAGAATCTATATAAGTTGCCATAACTATTTTTCTCTTAATACAAATTCTCTTATTTAATTAATTAATGGCATCGGCTACTGCATTCAGTTGGATTTGGGATAGTGTGGGTGATGAATGATGATACTAGGAGAGTGATGGGTGGGTGGTAGTTGAGAGGGATTAGTCAATGAACATTCTCTTTCTTCTTTTCTTAATTGTAAGCTTTGACTAGAGTAGTAACACAAAGAACATATAGTACGATTATTTTTTATACAACATTATTTTTTTATATTGTATTTTATGTTGTACGGTGATATTTGTTTTTTTCTTTCCTACAAATACCTTGATTTTTCAATTTAATTTTTTCAGATGGATGAAAAAAATACTTCTAATCAATCAAATAACAACGGAGCAAACTCAGTGCTCAACCAAATTAAAGGTCCTGAGACAAGGGTTCCCGAGCCGACGGCTAAAGATAAAAGTAAAAGTATCAAAGAATCATATGCATCGATGAAGAGGTAAAGTACAATACTGTTTCAATAAACTTTATGTAAAAAATCATAATATTTTTAGAATAATAAAATTCTCATTATTTATATTAAAAAAAATGCAGGGTACACAGGTACTGGTTTTATTGTACAATGATGCTATCGGTGTATTTAGCGAAACGATACAACACAATAAAACTTACATATTCTCTAATATTACTACTTAAACGTGCCAACCCGCAATATGAGTCAATCCAACGGAGATTGAGTTGGTCGTCAATTATAATACAACCATAAAGGAAGTCGATACTAAAATAAAGCAGAGACGTAATTAATGTGCAGAACTACACAAATCTCGAGGATATTCCAAATGAAGATAAGAAGATGATTGGTAAAGTTCATATATTTCTTTTTACACCATAAATGTTATATTCTCATAAGAATATCATAATATTGGATTTTTCCGATACCCATACATTTACGGTATGATTAAGTCTTCTATGATACACATACATACAAGTCCCAAGAATAATATTACATTTTTATCACTAGACATTTGTGGTTTTATTATAATCTTACTATAAAATTATATTAACGTAATATTGCTAATTTTTCTTTCATCTTATTAGATGTCTTGGGAATTTTGGTTGACTTGAAGCCAAGTACCACAGTTAAAACCAAAGGTTCAATAGAAAGGATAGACATAAAAAACATCAAACTGATGAACACTCAGTAAGCTATTCCAACATGATACCACAAAATTATGTTACATTCTTGTATTTTCATTAACAACAACTCAATTGTTTATGTAGAGGTGACCTACTAACGGTGACGTTGTGGAAAGACATGGCAAAGAATGAAGGAAAAATGCTCGACTCGCTTTCAAATGACAGACCTATCATAGCGATTACGAATCTAAAAAGAGATTACTATGAAGGTACTTTCAATATGACGGTTTATAGCATTCTATTACGTGTTTACACTGTACATTCTATACACGTAAATAATACATACGTCAATAATACATGTCCACCCTTGAACAAGAAAGTTCTATCTAAATTTTGCATGTTATGTCTTCCAGGTGAATGGAAAGTAAACACCTCATCCTCATCCACACTTCATCTTGCTCCGAAAGGCAAAGAGACCCGAATGCTGCAAAAATGGTAATACATTTCACAAAGTCAATTATATAAAGTACTTATTACCACCTTCATCATAATTCTGAAAACTAACACCATTTTATTAAATATATATATTCAGGAAAAACAATAACACGGCCAAACAAAAGTTCCACGAAGTGAGTATCACCAAAAAAATACACCAACCAACGGAGATAAAGCTAGCGGATATTGCCCTCAATCAACAATCACTTTCTAAGGTAAATAACAAACAAATCAATTGTACATACAATCATTTAATAGGCATATTATGTCATATAACTTTCATTATTTTACAGGGTGTATACTATCAGTTTAGAGCAAAAGTGATAAAGGTCAACAATATTTCAAAAATTTGGTACGACTCATGCATGTATTGCACAAAATCGGTGCAAGAAGGACTGGATGAGTGGATTTGCAAAAGCGTGGTGACATTGGCTCAAAACAAGCACCAAGGTATAGAGTAAATTTGACGGCTAAATCTGAAGACCAAACTGTAGATATCACTTTGTTCGGAGAGAATGCAAACACGTATGTTGGATGCGATGTATCGGAATACATAAAGGCAAACCGCAAAGTACTATAGCCAAATTTCTTTATAAAATAAAATCTTTAGATATAATTTCTTTGTGTTACTAATTTAAGATATGATGAACATACATACATAGGGAATCGAGAATTACGAATACTACGACAAACTGGCACGCGAGATAAATCGAAGAATTCAAATTCACCTTTAGATTCAATGGGAGCCTGCAATATACTTATGGTATCAATGCTATGCCAAAGCTAATAGCGAGAGGAGATGCAAAAAGTTGCACACGCATCAACGGTACAATCAAAGAAGAAAACGAAGAAGGCCAAAATTAATGCAAGCAACGACAAAAGTCACTTACAACCGCTTGTAAGGCGAACACACAACCCCAATTTATATCGACGATGATGAGCCGATCGGAACTATTAAGAGAAAAATTAGGTTAACAAAAATCAAACAAGAAAAAGACTAAGTGGGTTACATTTGTTTTTTTATTTAGATTTCAGGTGATTTCTTTTTTTTTTCCCCCCTTCATTTGGATTGATTTGATTTACTGTTTAAAGCATATACATTAACTACTAAAGTATAATGTTCATGTTTCTTTATATGTTTATGTTTGCCGTACAATATCATACATTAAAAACGCACCACGTGCAACGCACATGTATTTTACTAGTATATATATATATATATACTTATGGAATATTCTGGAGCTATGGAGAATAATACAAATAAATACAATTAATGAAAATAATCCTAATACGCCCCCTCAAGCGGGACGAGGGGGACGAAGGCCCAGCTTGGACTTAAAATGAGTGAATGGAAGCCGAGAAAGTGGTTTAGTGAGAGCATCAGCAAGCTGATCAGCACTGGACACATGGGATACACGAACGAGGCCACGCTGAACATGATCCCGGATGAAGTGATAATCAATGGCGACATGCTTCATACAATAGTAGAAAACAGGATTAGCACACAATTGAGTTGCCCCAACATTATCACAGAAAATGACTGGAGTAGTATTAACAGAGAAACCAAGATCAGCAAGGAGATAAGTGAGCCAAGCAATTTCAAAGAGCAGAGACAAGAATGTAGCGATATTCGCCTTCGTAGAAGAACGCGCAAATGTAAGTCCGCTTAGAACTCCATGAAATAAGATTTTTACCGAGAAAAACCAAATATGCAGAGGTCGATGAATAACCGCATCCTGGTTCCCCCCCCCCAATCAGCGTCAAAAAAGGCATGAAGCGCAAGCGGAGACGCAGAGAACAACTGTAGACCATCATGCAAGGTGCCAGCTAAGTAGCGAAGAATCCGTTTGACGAGCGACCAGTGGTAATCGGAAGGAGAGTGCATATAGTTAGAGAGTTTGTTAACCGCATAAGCAATATTTGGATGAGTAAACAGAAGATACTGTAAAGCACCCAGAACCTGACGATACTGAGTAACATCAGAATGCGGGGGGATGCCAAGTCACTGGAAGTAAATGCATCAGGAGGAAGCAGAGTGGACACAGGTTTAGAGTCCTTCATATTGACTCGGGAGAGAAGCTCATGCGTATATTTTGTTTGAGTAAGCATGAGACCATAAGCATTGGGGGTGACTTCAACACCCAAGAATCAAGATAACGGGACAAGATCCTTAATAGAGAATCGCTGTCCAAGAGCATCAACAACTCTTGAAACTCGAGGCGAGGAGTCGCCATTAATAATAATAATATCGTCAACATAAACAAGCAAAATAGTAATACTGGAGGAAGACCTGGCAATAAATAGAGAAGAGTCTGCAGCAGAATTGACAAAACTAATAGATAAAACAAAAGTCCTGAGTTCATGATACCAAGCCCGGGGTGCCTGCTTAAGCCCATAAATAGCTTTATGAAGCTTGTAGACGAAGGTGGGGTGATTCGAGTCCTCAAAACCCAGAGGTTGAGTCATATAAACATCTTTGGAAATTGAACCCTGCAAGAAGGCATTATTGACATCTAGTTGACACAGTGACCAACCCAAAGAGACCGCAATGCTAAGAACCAAACGAACTATAGTGGGTTTAACCACAGGACTGAATGTCTCAAAATAATCAATACCGGGTCGTTGGGTAAAACTTTCGCAACTAAGCGAGCTTTATACCGATCAATAGAGCCATCTGGATGACGTTTAATCCGGAATACCCATTTGCAGCCAACAACATTGAGATCAGACTCAGAGGGAACAAGTGACCAGGTTCCATTGCGCACAAGCGCATCAAATTCCTCAGACATAGCTAGACGCCAATGCTAACTTTGGAAATCCTGTTTAACAGTGGAGGGCTCAGTATCAGAATATTGAGAGTCCAACTAGGCAATAAGGTTAAGGAGCTGGCAAGGTTTGAAGATGTGGTTGCGGGACCGAGTAACCATGGGATGCGAGGGTGGTGGTGGGGAGGAAGAAGAGGAGGAGGGTAAGGATAAGGAGAAAGATGAAGAGTGTGCAGACTCGGGTGAAGAGGTAGGGTCAGAGAAGGGAGCAGATGGAGCTGAGGAAGGCGGGGAAGGTGAAGGAAAAGACACGGACGGGGAATGAGGGGAAATAGGATCCAGATACAGAGCAGGAGAAAGTAAAGTATCAAGAGAAAGGAGGTCAGTGTCAGGGGGGAAGTGGAAAAAGGGAACAGATCTTCAACGAAACGAACATCACGAGAAACGTACATGCGAGCACCCGAGATATCATAGCACAGATAAGCACTCTAGGTGAGTGAGTACCCAAGAAACACACACGATACATAAGATGAGTCCAGCTTATGGTGGTTGTATGGTTTAACCCACGGATAACAAAGACATCCAAACACACGCAGCTTGGCATAGTTGGGAGAAGTGGAGTAGAGCTTTTCTTAAGGGGAGAGCATGGACAATTTTTTTGTGGGCATTCTGTTAATTAAATAAACAGCAGTACTGACCGCATAAGACGAGTAGGTGATAGGCATGGATGCATGGGTAAGTAGAGTGAGAGTTGTTTCGATATATGTAAATGTCGGCGTTCAGAAATACCATTATGTTGGGGGGTGTGAGGTGGGGAAGTGTGATGGGCAATACCATGAGAGGATAAAAAGGGACGTAAGGCAATGTATTCAGTGCCATTATCAGAGTAAAGTGTTTTAATCTTGGCATCGAGATGTGTTTCAACATAAGGTTTAAATTTAAGAAAAACCGCAAACACATCGGATTTATGAACAAGAGGTTAAAGCCAAATAAAACGCGTAAAGTGATCAACAAAAATGACATAGTACTTAAAATCATCAACTGAGTAAATGGGAGCAGTCCAAACATCCGAGAAAATAATATCTAATGGGCGGGAAGATTGCAAAGTAGATTCAGTAAAGGGCAGCCTATGGCTTGTATTACTTAAACAAGCATCACAAGGAGAGGAAACAACAGACGATAAATCTAAATAATTGTTGTTAACTAAAAATTGAATAATTGGAAAAGCTGGATGACCACAACGACGATGCCAAGTGGAGGTAGTCGTTTTATTGGCAGAAAAAGCTAGCAAAGGACTGGAAGACCAAATGTAAACACCATCTTTAGCTTGGCCCTGGTGGAGGCATCGACATGTCTTCAAATCCTTCCCCAAAAATGAATCAGATAAGAATTCAATGGAAACAGAGTTATCAGAACAAAATTTGGAAACAAATAAAAGATTCTGAGATAACTGGGGAACACATAAGACGTTAGATAAACGAAAGGAAGAGAGATAGGCAGAGCCAACATGACTAATAGTAAGTGAACGACCATCACCAATAATAATATTGTCCAAACCTGTGTAGGGATCATGCAGGGACAAGAGATTGAGGTCATATAGGTCATGTGATGAGAAGCACCATTGTCGAGCAACCAAGGAGATGTAGCTTGAGCCGGATAAGCCTGTGGAGGTGGAGGAGGTCTCGAATTGGAAGAGGTGTGAGGTGGACGAGGCTGTTGCTGAAAGAACGGATAAGTAGGGCAGCGTTTGGTAGAATGACCAAAGACTCCACACAGTTGACACTTCCCTTGATATGGACGAGGGGCTCGAACAGGAGAAGGATTCGAAGAGGGGAACGGAGAGGGAGTTGGAGGCATGGTAGGAGGTCTAGGAGGTGGAAGATGACGTGGTGGGGTGTAGGGAGAGACGGGTGGGTTGTAGGGAGTGGCAGGACTAAGAGGAGTGTTCGGATGAGGGGGGTATTGGGCCGTAAAAGCGGTGTAATCAGGCTGAGGGGCAACGGCTTGATGCTAAAGAATGCTGGTTTCATGATTGAGGAGATTTTCATGTAATTCAGGAAGTGAAATCAGAGTATCACGAGCTTGGATAGCTCTCGAGATTTCAACATATTCAGGCCCAAGGTTTTGCAAAATTAAATCAACCAAATCTTCAGGATGTACAGGGGAATCCAGAGCGGCAAGCTCATCAGCCTTCGATTTAATGGACGTAAAATAAGTAGAAACGGAGGAGTTACCTTTCGTGATGGAACGAAGAGCCTGCTTTAATTGTTTTATCCTACCAAGACTGTGCTTACCAAACGCGTCAGTGAGAACGGTCCATGCTTCATGTGCCGAGTGTGTGATGAGGGAAAAATTCACTGTTATTATGATAACATTTTACCCCACTTCTGATATCATTTTGAGCATCATTCTATCATTTCGAGTCATAAATTCCTTAGATTTATCTAAGTATGTTAGTAGTAACTATTATATAAAATATCGTGTTTTTACTAGTTTTTGTACCGGTTTAGTAACCGGAGTGTCGTGTCGGATTTAAGTTTGGTATTTTGGTGATTTATTGCAGGATTTTAGGTTGATTGAGATACCTAGTGACGACATGTTTTGAGCCCTAAAAGATGGATTTCGAGGGGTAGAAGAAGATGTCATAAGCTTACGAGTTCAAACAGGATCAATTGTCCTAAATGCTTCTACCATAACATATCTTCGACGGACATTTGACCCAACGTAAAGGCATTTTCTGGGGAAGACTTCTTCATGAGAGTTTTAAATCTTCAAATGAGCTTTCCAACGCATTTCAAATTACATCAATCGGAGGTTTACAACTCAAGTTATGGCCGTTTTACCGAATATGTGAAGAAGATATTTTTTTTTTCCGGTCTCAGGCCGGAATAAGCCCGACCCAGCGCCGGAATAATCATCATTACAAAGACGTGGGTCGACATGAATGAATCTGATTCCCTTACCCGGCCCAAGGCTGGGAAAAGGCCGCCCGCGCCGGTCCGCCACCCCTATAAATACTCACCTCGATCCAATTGTTTGAGATGTCCCAAAATATATATATACATCTATATATATATTTTCCTCTGCCTTTTTCTTTTTATTTCTTTTATGTTTTGGGCCTATATATATATATATATATATATATATATATATATATATATATATATATATATATATAGTTATATAGTTGTAATAATTCGAATAGTTTCGTTATAATATTGTTTTCCTTTTGTTCTTTCTTGTTTCGTTTCTTTCATTATCTATATCTATCTATATATATCTATATACTTATGTACTTATATATATATATATATATATATATATATATATATATATATATATATATATATATATACACATATCTATATATATGCTTATGTATTTATATATATATATATGAGTAGCTAATCTCGTTTCATAGTTTGAATTATGTGAAAACGGGTGAAATCAACCCTCGGGAAACGAGATGGAGTTGTGTAGCGCTTAATTAAACGTTCAGTATGATAAACTCATGTTCTAAAACTTGTTTTGATCATTTACATAGCTTTGAATGAGATTGACAACCTTGTTCTTTGCTATGAGATGTGGAAACAGTATTAGAATCACTAAAACATAGCCTTAATAGTTAGATTGACAACCTAAGTGACACGTTAGGACTATGCTTATTTGAGGTTTTCAGTGACTTTTATTCTCGGTCAACCATGTTAGGCAAGTTAGCTTTCTAAAAGGAAAGTTAATAAACCTAGTATGGGGGTTAAGCGAGAGTTGTTCAGACCTTAACGCAAGAATAAAGAGTTGACACCCGTGAATGTCATATAAACTGAATCAGTTAAAACACACTCCTTGTCAAGTCATTCCTGAGGGGGTAACCTGTTGGATCATAGTTTGGCTATGCTTTTTAATCTTGTTAGTTAAACTTGACTTTTTGCATTAGTATAATAATCTCCACCACAACTTTGATCGCCTAGACTAAGAACCACGTTCTCTTTGGTACTCACAACCACATTTCTCTTGGGATCGACCTCGTACTCCTGTAACTATCCTAACAATCTGACCCGGTACTCTGCTGGTTAGAGAGTTAGTTTACCCACAATTACGAGTCTTTTATAAATTGTATTTTTGAGTGGGTAGATTTTAAGCTCATCAAAAAATTGGCGCCGTTGCCGGGGAAATGTGTGATATTGTTGTGATATCTTGTAAGTGAACCGAAGGCTTGGGCCTAGGTTTTTATTTTCTTCGTTTTATTTAGATTTCGTGTGTGTGTGTGTGTAAAAAAAAGAAAAATTTTATTGTTTTCTTGTTGTTTTCTGAAGATCTTGCAGATTGAGCTTAAATGGATGGATTTTTCAATCAATATTACTCACCTGAACAACAATACTCCTACCTACCTCAGGCTCCTGAGCAATATTATCAACAACAGTATGTGCCTCAGCCTCAACATCAACAGCAGAGTAACCAGGACCAGAATTATGGTTATTCGAGTTATGAGCCACAATATTATGAGGGTTCTTCGAACCCTAGTGCTTATCAGGATTACGGTGTTCATACTCAATGCGTTGATAGCTTTACCCAGATTCAGCCACCTGATCAGTGTCTGGAATGGCAAGAGGACTGCTACTCACCTCCTATGAATCAAAGTCAGTATGATCAGTTTTCCCCCATGCCACGAGAAGACTTCACCGACAGTCAAATGGAGCAACTAGAGCGATTGGACCAAATCTTGCAAGAGCGACTGCTGGACATGCAAGAGTTCAAGATAAGTACTGACTCTGCCATAAGAAATCTTCAAGAGAGGGTGGTGCAATTGATTGAAATAATGGAGTTCAAGCAGGCAAAACAGGCATGTGCAAAAGAGGTGGTTAAGGATGATGAGGTGCTCATTGAAGAAGTTGAGTTGAGAATAAGGTTGAGGATTCGGGTTTGCTATAATGAGATTTGAGTTAGAGGAGAGAGGAGATTGATTGGCCATCTTTAGTAAAGCCACCGGGAGAGTTGGTAGTGTTTAATATAACGGTCCCGGATTACTACATTCGTCCACTCTGTGAGGATGAATTTTCTGCGATCCAGATTGTGTACTCCCCGATGGATGAACTTTATGGAATAGTAAAGAAGATGGTTCGACAGGCTGATAACAGAAGATTCTCTGGCTGGGAGGAGGTGAAATCGAGAATTGAAAGAGGTACGTTTCTAGACAATACAATTTCAATGGTTATCGCATTGTTAATTTTTCTTAAGCTATTGATCTTCTTGAGTTCGGATTTTGGTTGATGACTTGTAAATACTACTTTGGTCGAGCAAACGACGTTAAACAAAAGCGCTACCGGGAGGCAGCCCGTTAAATAATAATTTGGATAAGACTAATCTTAATGGAATGTAGAATCTGAATACAAAGCATAACCAAGTCCCAGGATGAATGTTTGAATGTCATTAAAAGGGAACGATTAGGTGGTTATCCGAAAATCCCAAGGGAGTACAAAGAAAACATTCAAATACATCATTTCTTGGACTTAGGTTGTTAGACTATTTTGACAGAACCTTTGAGGATCTGGGTATAAAAGACTCACATTCACTACTTTGCACACATTTCATTTTATGATCTAGTCTGTTTCAAATTTCTGGTCGTTGTAGTATAGTGGTGAGTATTCCCGCCTTAATAAAAGCGTGTGTAATAAAAATGAATCTAGGAATAAGTGACTTGACTATGATATATGCTCATGTGATACTCTCTATAATACGTATATGCTTAGATGTTCTGTGCTTTACCCGTGTGGGTTATTTTTCCATCTAAAGCTGTTATGCGATGTGCTATATATTGCCTATCGAATTTTCTGACGTGACAGGGCTATTTTCTTCTTCCCATATCCCTATTGCATACTTTGGCATGAGGACCATGTCCCGTGTTGGCTTTGTTTTGGTTGTTTTGGTACAGGGATTCGGGACGTGCTTTCTCATGGCTGTTACGGCCGGGATTCGATAGCACCTTTCTGCTAGGTCTATAAGTTAAGTATTTCTCTCTATCTCTAGGGATAATGAAAAATCGTAAGTGGGGGGTAGAGACGTGGTTGGTTTAGCAATGGCAGTAAGTGTTTAAACCCTTAGTTTTTGATTCCTTTTCGAGCATTAATTAGTTGATTAAAATAACTTGTACGAGATATATATTTCATGGATTTGAAGAAGTAATAATCAATTTGGATGTTTATAACCAATGTGAACCGTAATTACATTTTAACCCCAAGTGTATTTGTATAACATGAATTCCTTATGAACGTATAGTCTCAATCTTTTGTTACCATGCAACTTTTGTATGATATCATGTAAGCATACTTTTATAGCAACTAGAATTTAGGTTTGATATCCTTTCGAGGTGAAATAGAAAGATGTTTGGAATCGAAGTTAGGGATGACGGTCATGGCATTCTCTTTGACCCTACCATAGCCAAATAAGCCTTAACCTAAACATTTGACCTTCGTAGCCCTTACTCAGCCTTGATAGAATGGTCTGATCACCATTCGCTTTAGCCGTTTTGTTACTTAGTCAGAAACCTACCCTTGAGCCTTAATTATGGTCACATTTCCTTCATTTTAACCCTACGAGTGGACTTAGTCTTTTGTTGAACCACATTTGCTAAAACAAGTGTGGGATGGGGGAAATGATGTTTCTAGTTGGGTTGTTGTTTCTCGGTTTTGAGCTATAAGGAGAGGAGGAGCTCGGTTGGGCCAGATGCTCGGTTTTGGGCCAACAAAAAAGAAAACAAAAACAAAAAGAAGAAAAACAAACTTGGATGTATATAGAAATAAGGGGTTGGAATCACAGAGATGAGTTCAAAAGTTATTTTTATGATGTTAGAGTTGGGATAGTTAGATAGGTTCTAATGTATTCGATCTCACCTCATGACGCTTGAAACATAGTCGAGTTTGGCAATGAGTTCGGGTGCATTAGTATCCTATGGTTTCCAAAGTGTTGAAAATAATCAAAAAGGAGTTTGGGTGGTTTGTATGGTAAAGATGAGGTGGTGCATGTGTGATTAGGTTCACTCATACTTCTTTTTCTCCAGTTCCCAAATTATCCTTTTCGATTAAATCGGAATTACCCTAGCCTAACGTTATAACCCTTCAAGTCCTACCTGATCTAACTTCTTGAATCCGAACGTCTCGATTAGTGGAGATTGGTATCATTCTTAAGCCTATGGTTTGCAACTACAGGTCTTGCATGCATGATTTTATGATTAATTGCATGATAATAATTTTGAGAGGTTATTCACACACTCACTCTGTTATACATTTATATTGCGGTTAACGTGTGGTTATGATTCGATTGGTTGCATCATCTAGTTGTCCCTTATATCTTATATCTTCATGAATTTGTCTCTCATTCATTTTGTTTTATCGCTTGTTTTGCTCGAGGACGACCAAAAGCTAAGTGGGGGGTTGTGATGAGGGAAAAATTCACTGTTATTATGATAACATTTTACCCCACTTATGATATCATTTTGAGCATCATTATATCATTTCGAGTCATAAATTCCTTAGATTTATCTAAGTATGTTAGTAGTAACTATTATATAAAATATCGTGTTTTTACTAGTTTTTGTACCGGTTTAGTAACCGGAGTGTCGTGTCGGATTTACGTTTGGTATTTTGGTGATTTATTGCAGGATTTTAGGTTGATCGAGATACCGAGTGATGACATGTTTTGAGCCCTAAAAGATGGATTTCGAGGGGTAGAAGAAGATGTCATAAGCTTACGAGTTCAAACAGGATCAATTGTCCTAAATGCTTCTACCGTAACATATCTTCGACGGACATTTGACCCAACTTAAAGGCATTTTCTGGGCAAGACTTCTTCATGAGAGTTTTAAATCTTCAAATGATCTTTCCAACGCATTTCAAATTACATCAATCGGAGGTTTACAACTCAAGTTATGGCCGTTTTACCGAATATCTGTGAAGAAGATATTTTGTTTTTCCGGTCTAGGCCGGAATAAGCCGGCCCGCGCCGGAATAATCATCATTACAGCACGTGGGTCTGACACAAAAGGAATCTGATTCCCTTACCCGGCCCGCGCCGGTCCGCCACCCCTATAAATACTCACCTCGATCCAATTGTTTCAGATGTCCCAAAATATATATATACATCTATATATATTTTTTCCTCTACCTTTTTCTTTTTATTTCTTTTTTGTTTTGGGGCCTATATATATATATATATATATATATATATATATATATATATATATAGTTGTAATAATTCGAATAGTTTCGTTATAATATCGTTTTCCTTTTGTTCTTTCTTGTTTCGTTTCTTTCATTATCTATATATATCTATATATATCTATATACTTATGTACTTATATATGTATATATATATATGAGTAGCTAATCTCGTTTCATAGCCGAATTATGTGAAGACGGGTGAAATCAACCCTTGGGAAACGAGATGGAGTTGTGTAGCGCTTAGTTAAACGTTCGTATGATAAACTCATGTTCTAAAACTTGTTTTGATCATTTACATAGCTTTGAATGAGATTGACAACCTTGTTCACTGCTATGAGATGTGGAAACAGGTATTAGAATCACTAAAACATAGCCTTAATAGTTAGATTGACAACCTAAGTGACACGTTAGGACTATGCTTATTTGAGGTTTTCAGCAGCTTTTTATTCTGGTCAACCATATTAGGCAAGTTAGCTTTCTAAAGGGAAAGTTAATAAACCTAGTATGGGGGTTAAGCGAGAGTTGTTCAGACCTTAACGCAAGAATAAAGAGTTGACACCCGTGAATGTCATATAAACTGAATCAGTTAAAACACACTCCTTGTCAAGTCATTCCTGGGGGGGTAACCTGTTGGATCATAGTTTGGCTATGCTTTTTAATCTTGTTAGTTAAACTTTACTTTTTGCATTAGTATAATAATCTCCACCACAACTTTGATCGCCTAGACTAAGAACCATGTTCGCTTTGGTACTCACAACCACATTTCTCTTGGGATCGACCTCGTACTCCTGTAGCTATCCTAACAATCTGACCCGGTACTGTGCTGGTTAGAGAGTTAGTTTACCCACAGTTACGAGTCTTTTATAAATTGTATTTTTGAGTGGGTAGATTTTAAGCTCATCAGTGTGTATGTTGAATAATGGTGACAAGATCCGGTGAAACCGACCCTAGAATTAAATTATGGATCAATGAGTCTTGACGAGTCCACAAGTCATGGTCTGGATAGGGGGATGAAACTCCATCAGTTTGAAGAAGCTTGGGCGGGCAGGGTTTAGAACCATCAACGTAGCCAAGGAGCCCATAACCGGCGAGGAGAGTGCTGAAGTGCAACTTCCACGCTGTGTAATTTGTATTGGTGAGTTTGATGGGTGCGTGGAGAGTTGGATTGAGGACGACAACAGACGAAAGCTGGGTTGAGGGGACGACTGAGTGGATGTTGCAGCAGTGCTTGAAGACTGAATAGTGGGCATGACGAGAACAGGGAGGAGCTAGGGCGGAAAGAAAGAAAAAGACGAAGGAAGAACTAGGGTTTGGATGCGGCTGGAAAAAAAATTGGAAAGGAAAGAAGGATTCTCAATCTCTCGATACCATGTTAGATAAATTGGAATTGTATTTCATTCATCAATCAAGGTTACAGTATAGACATATATATATATATATATATATATATATATATATATATATATATATATATATATATATATATATATATATATATATATACACTTATGGAATATTCTGGAGCTATGGAGAATAATACAAATAAATACAAATAATGCAAATAATCCTGATACGTTTACTGATCACGATACAATAATTTATATATTTATGTGTTTTTCTTTTCAAACCGCATTCAGTTCACCTTATAATATTTGATTTTTGTTTGATAGTGTGTTACATATTTTAAGACAATTACGCCTTACATTTAAAATGGAACAAGTAATTAAATGTATATATAATGTAGATATTTTCTTTATCAACCTTCACCCAGATGATTCCAACAATTATTATTCAAGATATGATTGATTTCTGCACATATATTTGGTTTTTAATTAACCGCACATGGCCTTAGTATATATAATCCAAACATGTGGTCTTTCTTGAGTGTGTAATTGGTATGTATTATTATAAAGATGTCAGATATCCAAATTGAGAATTGTTTACTAATTAACACTACAATCACTATCATTGAGAACAAATCTTAAACACAAAAAGACACACTAAAAAAAAAAAAAAAAAAAAAAAAAAAAAAAAATTCTTTTCGTGCAAAAAAAGCGTCACTAAAAACACCGTCACTAAATATCGTCCAAATGCAAAAACTAGAATTCACTCTTGATTAGTCATCTAACCTCATCAGCAGAAGCATCAAATCGAGCCACGAGGATGTACGTAGAGCTGTCAGAGATGCCACATGAAAAGAAATAAAAGGATTATAGTGGTACACTTGGCAATCATATAGAAGTGACACTCTGAGAGTTTGTTAGGATAAGATCTATCACTGATCCTTATCCAAGTAATTGTTATAGTATATGTATGTGGGATGCTGGCATTGTACAATCAATCAATATAGAATGCATAATTAACATTTCTTGTTAATCTTTCTTGGTATCGGAGCCACTCGCCGGAGATATGGCGGAAATCCCTCCACCACCGCCAGCTTCCACTATGAATACTACAACCACTTCTCCACCGGCGCCAGCCTTCCATTGTGAATCTTTGCACTCACATCTTCACCATCACCAACAATAGCTTTAAGTTCTTCTCAAATTGTTACCGGCATTCCTCTCACTCGTTTCTCCATTTCCGTCCACTCTGCCATTTCTGAACCAGCTAAGTTCTCTGCCGGAATCCTCCATGTTTCTCACACCTCCGTCTATACCCACTCTTCCTGCTAGATCTGGTGTTCTTTCAGCTCAATCACCTAGATCTATGCTGCCATTCAACACTGTGTCACCATCCCCTTTTCACGACCATCTAAATCAATCCACTCTTGTTAAGTTTACTAGAGACAATTACTTGTTGTGGCGTTATACCATCCTACCGATTGTGAAGGGATACAAGCTTGATGGACATCTTCTCGGGCACCACTCCAGCACCGACCGAGTTTGGAACTTTGAATAGAGTGCTTTGTGGATGAACGGGACTCGATTGACTCCTTGTTGATGGGATGGTTACTTGGATCTATGACTGAACAAGCAGTCACTGAGGTAATTGGTTGCTCTACATCTCATGAAGTATGGTCTACTTTGGAATTGCTGTATAATAATCAATCAGAGGCCCGTATGTTAGAATATAAGAGTGCATTAACTAAGGCTGAAAAGGGAAGTAAGACTATGGCCGATTATCTTGCAATGATGAAGTCTTATAGTGATAATCTAACTGCTGCTGGGTACCCTATTTCGAAATCTGAACTCATTTTAGCTACACTTGGTGGCTTAGACAAGGATTATGAGGCTGTAATTGTGAATATTACAGCCAGAATTGGTTCATTAAACTGGCAGGAGGTTCAATCTCAGTTAATTACTCATGAACGGCTTTTAGCTCGATTCAACCCCATCGCTCACATGCATTTGACACAAAGAAAGCGCCATCGCTAATGTTGCATCTTATTCTGGAAGTTCCAGGTCAGGAAATAGATCACCCTCACTTAATCAGACCTCTTTTCGAGGTAGGGGTGGTGGTAGAAATGGCAGAGGAAGGGAAGAGGAGGAGGAAGATCTAATGGCTCTCCAAACAATCAAGGTGCTCTCCTGCAGAGTGGTGTGTCGCTTATGTGGAAAAGGAGGACACACATTGGGATATGTTGGCACGATTTGAAACCGATTTCCAACCTGTGGATATGCAACAACAGACTGTGCCTAGGCAAAATTCAGCTTTTATTGCCACCCCAAGCTCATCTCGATCATGCTTGGTACTTAGACAGTGGAGCCACTAATCATGTCACTGAGACTTGGCCAATCTCGCATGATGACCTCTCCTTATAATGGTAATGATACATTGACAAGAGGAAATGGTGAAAATCTAGTGATTGCACACTAATGGCAATAACACTTTGCACACTCCTATCTGCATTCTTATATCTTACCTGACATTCTTCATGTCCTCAGTTACTAGAAATCTCATTAGTCTCTCTAAATTAGTCTCTCGATAATGATATTATTGTTGAATTTAACTCTCATTGCTTGTTTGGTTAAGGACAAGTCAACAGGGACAGCTTCTTCTCAAGGGTCACTCAAGGATGGACTCTATCGGATAGCCAATCTGGATGCTAAGACAAATCGACCTCCTTCACTCCAATCACAAAGTCTGTGCATCTTAGTCAAGTTCAACCACGTCTTTTAAATCATCGATTTAGATAGTAATCCTAATGTGTGGCATAGGAGACTTGGCCACCCTTCTAGTGTTATTTTGAGTCAAGTTCAAAAGTTGTAATCCTCGGTTGAATATTAATGAAAAACTTGTTTTTGTGATGCTTGCCAACTTGGAAAATCTCATGCCCCGCCTCATTATGCTTCTCGCCTCATGCCATCGCACCCTTTCATCTTGTTCACACCGATCTCTCTGGGGACCAGCCTCATAAAATCCACGAGAAGGTCATCTTTACTACATACACTTTCTAGATGATCATACCAGGTTTACCTGGATTTATGCTCTAAAATCTAAATCTGAAGCCCTATCTGCCTTTACCTTGTTCTGTAGTATGATAGAAACTCAGTTTTCCTCCACCATTAAGTGTCTTCAATCTGATTGGGGAGGTGAATATAGGTCTTTTCAACCCTACCTTGATCAAAAAGGCATCCAGTTTAGACATTCCTGCCCTCATGATCATGCTCAACAGGGAAGAGCAGAAAGAAAGCACAGGCATATAGTGGAACTAGGTCTTACCCTCTTGGCTCAAGCCTCCATGCCCTTATCCTTTTGGTGGCATAGTTTTCAAGCTGCTGTCTCCCTTATCAATGCCCTGCCTACTCCTGTTCTAAAGATGAAGTCACCCTATGAATGTCTGTACCAAGTCAAACCTGATTATACCAGATTCAGAACTTTTGGGTGTACAGCCTATCCTTACCTTAGACCTTTCCAGACTACCAAATTCCAATACCACACTACAAAATGTGTTAACCTAGGTCCCAAGATTATCCACAAAGGCTACAAGTGCCTGGATCCTACTGGCAGGATTTATATTTCTAATAATGTTGTGTTTAATGAACTCCAGCCTCCACTTTTCGAAGGTTTCGTCAAGGTCCTTCCAGACAAACCTTGGTTGATTCCTCACACTCCAATATCCTACCCTTCGGCCGACTCATCCGGAGGGCAATCACATGATCGGACCAGGCGAGCCGACTCAAATTCAAGAAGAAGCTCTTGTCGCCGCTTCTCCCATTGATTACGTAAGTCAAGTCACTTCACCTTCTGTGGGTCTACATGATACACCAAGTCCACCTCCATCACAAAATGCATCAAGTTCACCAAGTACACCCTTGTCACAGAATGCATCCAACTCATCCATGTCCCAATCTAGCACTCAGAATACCACCAGTTCACACACATCATCTGCTAGTAGTAACACTTCTCCATCACCACAACCACAATCACAATCTCATCCTCCACAACCACAACAACATCATATGCAAACAAGATCCAAAAGTGGTATTTTCAAACCAAAGACTTACTCTGCTGCAGCCACTAGCTTGGCACCACTTCCTACTGAACCAACAAATGTATCAGAGGCATTAGAGAGTTCAGAATGGAGAGAGGCAATGGTAGAAGAGTATAAGGCTCTCTTGAATAATCAAACATGGGATTTGGTCCAACCTTGTTCTGGACAGAATATAGTAGGGAGCAGATGGGTATTCAAACTAAAGATTAAGCGGATGGGACAATCTTGAAGCATAAAGCAAGATTGGTGGCTAAAGGTTATAGTCAACATTATGGGATAGACTTTACAGAGACCTTTAGTCCGTTGCTAAGTCCTCAACTATCGAATTGTTTTAGCCATTCTTGATCTATGAACCGGCCTATACAAAGAAATTGATATAAATAATGCATTTCGAACGGTCCTTTACAGAACCAGTCTTTTATGAAGCAAACTGAAGGCTTTGAAGATCCTAGCAAGCCAGGGTATGTTTGCAGACTCAAAAAGGCTCTATATGGGCTAAAGCAGGCCCCTAGGGCATGGTTTGAAGCTCTCAGTAACCAGATGATCAGTTGGGGTTTCACTCAAACAGTATCAGATACTTCTTTGTTTATGTTTCAAAAGGATGATACAATATTGCTTGCCTTAGTATATGTTGATGATATATTGTTGACAGAAACTCTCCAGGATCGCTTGAAGTTCATTGACATGCTTAATTCCAAATTCTCCTTGAAGGATCTTGGTCCTGTGTGTCACATTTCTTGGGTATGCAAAGTTACAAGGAATGAGGATGGATTGCATCGACATACCACACTATGCTTCACAAATTTGTTTACACATTGGGGTTAGATCATCTTAAGCCATGTCCAACACCTATGGTGATGTGTAAGCTATTATCGCCCAAACAAGGAGAACCTATGTCAAACCCAAGTACCTATAGAAGTTGCTATTGGTGGGTTACTGAGATCTCACTCGACTGTGCCCGACATTGCTTTTTTTGTCAACACATTAAGTCGCTTTATGCAAGAACCTCATACAAGATAATCGCGGCAGCACTAAAAGGCTTTTAGATATGTTGCAGAACACTTAACTGGGATTGTTGTTCAAGCCATCCGATTCACTTGAGTGCATGGTTTTTCAGATGCTAATTGGGCGGTGTGTCCTATAGATAGGAAGTCCACCTGGAGGTTATTGTGTGTACTGGGAAATCTTTGGTTTCTTGGAGCTCAAAAAAGCGAGGATGTGGTAGCTAGATCAAGTCGTGAATCAATACAGGCCTTGGCAAATCTAGCTGCAGTAAATCAAGTGGATCAAGCGGTTGCTCAGAGAAATGAAGTTCAAGTTGCCTGCTTTGCTCCTATCCTATGGTGTGATAACACAGAGCAAACTCTCTTGCTCAAAATCCAAGATACCATGCAAGAACAAAGCACATTGAGGTAGATGTTCACTACATCGTAAAACCAAGTGCTCAACAAAGAAGTTGTTGTTTGCTATATACCCACGGGGAGACCAAATTGTCGATCGCTTTACCAAAGCATTGCCGATTAGTTCTTTTATTGGTTTTAGGACAAACTCAATGTGACAATGCCTCACATTGGTTTGAGAGAAATTGAAAAGAAATAAAAGGATTATAGTGGTACACTTGGCAATCATATGAAGTGACACCTAGAGAGTTTGTTAGGATAAGATCTATCACTAGATCCTTATCCAAGTAATTGTTATAGTATATGTATGTGGGATGCTGGCATTGTACAATCAATCAATATAGAATGCATAATTAACATTTCTTGTTAATCTTTCTCCACATCTTTTTAAAGACTCGAAAATCTGGTGTCATGGAGGAGGCCAATTAACCAGAGAAAAGAGACAAACTTTCTGATACAGATGTAGGCAAGACATACAAGCTTAGAACCGGAATAGTTTTTTCTGCCAAGAAAATTAGACGGATACATTAACTTACCTGCTTTGGAAAACTCAGAAAGATCTGCACATTTTGAAAGTACGTTTCTTAAAGTGCAAGGTGGGCAAACGGTGTTAATGAGCTTCCACTGATTGGTGTACCATTAATTCTCTTTGCCAGGATGGATTGAGAAGAAAGTTTCTGCAGGTAAATTAAGTAGTCTTTCAGCCATAATATGAAAACAAGTATACTGTCACAAAAACAGGGGTTTCAGGTTATTAAATTCAAGCAATATATCCACATTTCAAGGTATTGCATGGTTCTGTCATAAAAGATATCATCATCACATACAAAGCAACAAAAGGATGTATTCAACGATAAAATTCTGTATATTTTAGCTTCCCAAAAGAACATGCATTAATGGGCGAAAATTGTGATTTTAGTCTCTAAACTCGCTTTATTTTAGATTTTAGTCGCATTCGCTCCAAATGAGGAAAATGGTCCTCTAAGTTTGGCTTTTTTGGATTTTAGTCACTATCCGCCGGTTTCCACGCTTACGCCGACCAAGACCTAATCATCAAAAACTTATGTGGACGCCACATCGATGCCATGTCGGATCTACGTGGCGGTGGGTCCCATTTGACTAGAAAATAAGACTTTCCCCACTTTAATTACTTTCCCACTTCCACTTTTCACTCCCAAAGTCTGCAAATAAACCCGTTCCTCTCCCATCTTCTTCTTGCAAAATCAAATTCATCTTATCTCCTAAATTCATGAACCCATTAACCCTAAAATTAACTACCCTTTGTTGTGGGCTGAATTGAGGTAAGTGCATAATTAAAGTGTCTACTTGTGATTACTTGAGCATACTGAATGGGCCAAGTAATTGTTTTTCAGGTCAGTCACTTTTTTAGCTATCTGTATGTCTTTTAGGTCATGTATGAGCTTTAAAATCCGATCTTTTTGCTCTGTTTAGTTTGAATATTTGTTGTATGTTTTCTCACATACAAATAACAAGCATTTGTTTCCCACAATGTAACACTGTACGCCTTTGTTACATGTTCATCATATCTCAAAAGTGAAAATCATGTCAAGAATCCAACTTAAACGTCAAAATACCGAAGGCAAAAGACAAGTCAAAACAATCATGACCAACAAGGACAAAAACTTGAACACACCAATCAGTTGTCAATGATCTATCCAAGGGAGAGGTAAGACTATTGGTGAAGAATTGAAGATAAAGGCAGAAAAGTAGTTTATTACAAGAATAAATAATCCCAGAAAAAACACAAATACAAGGAAATATTTCAGATGTAGCAAATGCTGTCATGGCAAACAAAGGCATTAAATATTCACTACCTTCATCAAATAGCCCGAAAACTTCATTTAGACTTGAAAAGTATATCCTAGAGACAAAATCATGCCTTTGAAAATAATTAATTAACAAGAAAGGAAACAGAACCATAGATAACATATCTTAACATCAATGTATAGACTCTTCTACGACAACTCAGCCACAACAAACACGTGATTCGAAAAGGTTAAACATTGACAAAACTTAAAGACAACTTCAAGCCAAGCACACCATTGGTCTAAAGAACTTGTGCAGATCTTTATGACTATCATTTGCATTCAAAACTGAAAATGCTACACATGCAACCACAACTACTAATAGCACATGATTCAAAAGGATTATACTTTGATCCCATTCATTAAGCAAAGAAAGACCACTACTTTTCTACGTTGCAAACACATAGAACAAAAAAACTACAAGAACTGCAAGCTAATATACGTATTAAATGAGGGGAATCTCATGTCCTAATACACATACCGATCTAACTGTTAGTCAACGCTAATATACATTAGCAGAATCGAACCCCACCACCAGATTTCAAACCTAGCAGACTAACTTCATGTCTTGGACAAGTCTAACTGATGCAGAGAACTCTAGTACATATAGGACTGAACTTAATCTGAGACCTGGACATAGGGCAGGACTGATGCAAGACATCACAGACTCAGCTGGACTTGGACTTAACTGATGCATCAAGAGCAAGACAACATGACTAATGCAGACACCAGGAAAGCAGATGAACAGAACCTGGACCAAAAATTGAGAAAGCTAGACTTGAAGTAGAAGCTGAGACTTTGAACAGATGCACACACAGAATGCAGACCATAACAAACAAAGATGAAGACTTATCAAGGCACATCACTACCACTGAACAGAGACCTAAACTCTAATGCTGAGACACTTGAGATAATGATATCATTGAGTAGTTAGATAAAAGGTCTACTAAGCCAACAATAATGCCCCCAAAGAATACTGTTTCGAGGAATGAGCTTACATGAGTTTAAGAGACCGATGCAATTCGTCGAACACTGTGTCCTAAACCCAATCGGGTTGGACCGGATCCGGCCGGGTCGGTTCATTTCTACTATTTATTTATGCCTATACATATATTAAATGGCTTTCTGTTATTATATATTTGTTCGATTAACGAACCAATTACGATATTGTATATATGATAACGTCCCTAGTGTCAAACTGTGAAAGAGAAATCATAATAGGGATTATGGTTGATGAGATCTCAAATCACTTTATTGAGTTTGATACTTAAAATGTCTCTACTCGTATTTGCTATTAAATGGGACATTAATAGTACGATTAGACTAGCAGGTATTAGATGTCTTCTATCTTATTGAAGATGTGGGTAGATCTCGTCTATCGAAGTGTAGGGACACTTGGACCATGACGTGGGCGTATATTTAGAATGCGTACATTAGATTAACCCACTTACTTTATTAATTGTCGCACTATGTGGTGGTTGTGTAATTATCCTAAGACCGGATTCTTCATGACATCACGGTGTGGATTGTCATGCTTTGACACTATTTAGGTTTTCCCTAGCCATGGGGCGATCATGTGGTAGTGATTGGGTATGATACTGAAGCATGCGTAGGATTCATGTTGCTCATCCGGAAATCGCGTATCCTATGAATATGAGTAAATATCCGAAAGGGCCTTCTTATAAGGATTATCTTACTCTCGTGAATCATTGCAAAGTGGAAGTAAATGAGTTACTTCGAGAGAGCCTGATATCCAGATTATAAGATACGGTCGTTAATGTATTGACACTCGAGATACGACCGTATGGATATTGTAATAGTGATAGGATTCTATTTACACGGTAACCGTTTCACATGAAAGGTAGTAGTCATTGCATTTGACTCTTTCGATGATTGGGGGTCATGGCCTGTTGGTAGACGCTATCCATGATCGTTAGGTATGAAGAGTATTTTAGTAAATGCACTTTGTGTCTATGGCCAACATATTCGTAAGCCTATCGGGTCACACACATAAGAACATCTAGCTGGATTAAAATGTGGTTATAGTGATAACCAAATAAGGAAAGTTTATCTCGACCATAAAGTGTTATAGTGGTAAATGAATATGATGGTATTTATTTATTATGAATAAATATAATACAAGATATTAATTATGTTGATTAATTAAATGTGTACTTATATATACATATATAAAGCTTCGGAAGCTTTAACCTGTACTGAGTGGAGGAAATCAATGATTTCAGAGTTTGAAGCCCTGCAAAAGACAGGAACGTGGATTCTTGTTCCACCTGGTAAAAATCAGAACCTTGTAGGTAACAGATGGGTCTTTAAACTCAAACTTAAACCTGATGGCACAGTACTCAAGCATAAAGTCAGACTTGTGGCAAAAGGCTTTAATCAGACTTATGGGATAGACTTTACAGATACTTTCAGTCATGTTGCCAAAGCATCAACCATTAGAGTAGTCCTTGTTGTGGCTGTGAATCTAAACTGGCATATACATCAAATTGACATAGATAATGCCTTCTTGGACCTTTGACAGAAGAAGTGTACATGGAACAACCAGAAGGTTTTGTTGATCAAGATAGGCCACATTATGTGTGCAAACTGAAAAGGGAAATGTATGGTCTCAAACAAGCTCCAAGAGCATGGTTTGCTGCTCTTAGAACACATATGTTTCAATAGGGATTCCACCAGTCTGCAGCTGATACATCTCTTTTCATACTCAAAACTGGAAGTCGTGTACTTTATGTACTTGTTTATGTTGATGACATTCTAGTAACATGATATTCAAGACCATTAATCCAGAAATTCATACAAATGCTGCACTCAAAATTTGCTCTCAAAGACCTTGGTTCAGTCTCACACTTTCTTGGACTGAAGGCACACAGAAATTCCACTGGTTTGTATTTGTCACAGGGGCGTTATGCGTCCCAACTTCTTAAAAGATTACAATTGGATCATCTTAAACCATGTAACACTCTTATAGTTCCTGGACAGCATATGTATCCTGATCAGGGGGAACCTATGAAGATCCCCATTATATACAGAAGTGCAATTGAGGGACTGCAATATTTGACTGACACTAGACCAGACTTGGCATATTCTATCAACTATCTAAGTCAATATATGCAGCATCCTACACAAGATCACTTGCTTGCCCTAAAAAGGCTGCTTAGGTATGTAAAGGCTACCCTTCACTATGGTATTATGTTTAGAGCTAATGGTACTCTTCATATGACTGGTTTTAGTGATCGATTGGGCATGCTACCCATCGACACGTAAAATCCTTTGTTGGCTATTGTGTGTATATAGGAGACTCATTGGTGTCATGGAGCTCCAAGAAATAAAGTGTTGTTTCTAGATCCAGTGTTGAGTCTGAGTATAGGTCCTTAGCAAATCTTTCTTTTGAGATGTTTTGGATAAAAAAGTTGATGTCTGAAATGAGATTATCCTTGCCTACTGTTCCTGTTGCATGGTGTGATAATTTGAGTGCAACCTTTCTGGCCCAGAATCCTGTCTACCATGCTAGGACTAAACAAATAGAAGTTGATATTCACTATATCTGAAATGAAGTTCTTAATAAGCAGCTATCAGTTCAATATGTACCATCTTCAATGCAAGTTGTTGATTCCTTGACAAAGGCATTGCCAGCACCTTAGCTTCACAGTTTCAGCAGCAAACTAAATGTGGTAGTTGTTCCCACGTTTAGTTTGAGGGGGATGTTAAGAAATAATAAATAATTGTGTTTGAATTATTTATAGTGTGGCATGTGTCAATCACAGATCGGTCCAGGTGTTAAGTTTGTTAGACTGTGTGCCCTATATGTACTGCTGTTGTTGCTTAAAAAATCTAACGAAAAGAATATTTTCCTATTCTGTTATGTTTCAGCATTTTTTCTATCTTGGTCTATAAAATGTTTTAAATCTTCCTTGTGTTGTTAATGCTAAAGAAATATTAGCAACCGATGCTCCTTAGACAAAATATATATATATATAATTTTAATCAAATCATAAATAAATAAAATTTTGTCCTATTGCACAACTTTTAATTTTTATCTTTTGGGCATGATGATTATTACATTGTAATTTTTTTTTCCGAAATGAACGCCATTGATGTTGTCGTTTTCTACCTTACAGAAACGTCACCCACGGGCAGAGTATATATATATATATATATATATATATATATATATATATATAAATGAGTTCATATACATATACTTATTGATCCACGCTATCAGACATACTACTAAAATAGTGCATCGATCACTATTTTAGTGCACCAATTATTGTTTGAGTCAACACCTAGTTAATGAAGCGGGAAATCTGCTATTAGGTAATACTAGAAACCTAACTAGAAACCTCGCTCCTAAATTTGTAGTTGCAGATCAAACAATAATTAGCCAGTGCACTAAAATAGTGATCGATGCACTATTTTAGTAGTATGTACGGTAAGCATGGATAGTATGGTATGTAGGGGAACCCAACCCTATATATATATATATATATATATATATATGTGTGTGTGTGTGTGTGTATATATATATATATATATGTGTGTATTTTTTTCTCACTTTTTGAAAATTTATCACTACTATATATCTATTAATTGACCCGTTAATTTTTTTTTAAATTGACCTTTGACCCGTATATATACTTGGATATTTAAAGTTAATGCATTAAAAACTTGTAACATGATGTGTCGTTCTCGATCTCTGACTTGGGTCATACAGATCATGCTGCCGCCCCAGCCTACGGGTAGAGATGTTAATGAGCCGAGTCAAGTCATGTATATGTTGTTCAAACCCGTGTTTGTTTAGGTCATGAGTTTGTTCGTGATCATTCGTTTAATGTTAATGTTAAAACTTGATTTGTTTAAATCACGAGCTTATTTGTAATCGTTCGTTTAATAAACGAACAAAAAGTTATGCTCAAGCTCGAATCGTTTAAAAGATAGTGTTCAAGCTAGTGTTAAAGTTAACATATTTAGACTTCCAACTCGAATTCGACTCGTTAAGTGATATGCCTAAATCGTAATTCGATCCGCAGATCCTTATTCGGGTCTGACCGGCCACCGACAGTAGTGGATGAGGCCACCGGCCATTACTGTCCGCGATCTCGCAAGCCAAATTGGGGTCGCGAGCCTTCGGATCCGTTCTAAGCCCTTAACCCTATGCAGCGACAAGAAGGATTAGGGGGGCGACACACGATCCCATTCGATAAACAGGTCCGCCAGCGACCTCGCCCATAATACTTAGAGGAAGAACCACATCTAGTGTGGCCAGACAATGATATAAAAGATACAAGGATCAGCGAGGACATTAGGAGCACAACCTATCGGCTCCGCTACGAGTCCGCTACTGTAGATAAATATCTATTTTGTACTATATGTCCTCATTTATAAATAAGCCGAGCTTTAGTCGGTGGCTCCCCTATAAATAGGGCAGCATGTAACACATTTGAGGGGAGGATCAATCTATAAAACACAAGGCAAAGCCAATTTGTCCACTATCTCCTCTCTTATTAAGCACCACCGCCGGAATCCTCTAGCAGTGCCGAGCACCACCGGCAAACACCACTTTATTACACTTTTTATAGCCAGATATCCACCACATAAACACCGCTAAACAACCGTGATAATTTACGCATTATCATTTGGCTCCGCTACCGGGAAACTCATCAAGTTTTTCGGTCACTTAGGCGATGAAATCACCCAAAAAGCTATCTTACGGCGGAGCTGAAAATCATCATCTTCACCGTTCCTTCTGGTTCAGCAAGGCTTTTCCTGCTCAAAAGAGAGTCTCAGAATCAACATCGTCAAAAAGGATAGACTAAAAAGAGGTAACACTAACAAAGC
Source organism: Gentiana macrophylla (assembly GCA_026214975.1). NCBI lineage: Eukaryota > Viridiplantae > Streptophyta > Magnoliopsida > Gentianales > Gentianaceae > Gentiana > Gentiana macrophylla. The sequence continues at coordinate 24,351,620 of CM047806.1, forward strand.
TTGAACGAAACTCACAAGTTAGCGTTTGATAAATCACCTATCTCGTAGTGTTCTTCGCTCAAGTTTGTGTTTTTAGTTAAGCTTTTGCAATCTTGGAGGCTATGCGCTTTATGTTTTGTATTAGAATGCCTGAGATATACTGAGCTTGCGTTTGAGAAATCACCTCTCTCGGTATCTTGTAGGTCGAACATCATCGTTTCACCAGCAAACAGCCAAGTTATAGCATTTTAGCTTTTATCATCTGGAAACCACATTATAAGAAAAGAGCACCCTTGTTTCCTTGATAGTGCATCTATTTTTGAGATAAAAATCATACAAATTTCTGGGGTTTTTGCATTTAAATCATCACCTTCTTCCCCTGAAATTCATATTTCCGGCCACTACCTCATTTGAGCTGTCACTACCCAAAAGATCTTCGTCTAGCTCCCCAAAAGTCAAAGAAAGTATGAAATAGTTGAAGGTGTTAGAAAAGATCATGTTGTCAGAGAGTCGATGGCGACCAGAATAACAATCTTATCTTTAAGCAAAACCAGTTCGCATTAAAAGGCGATGACTGGAAGTAGGGGTTTACCATTGGTACCGCAAACGCCGGCCAAAGGGGTCACGTAGAATCAGCCTCGCATCGAGGATGGGGGAGAAACACTTGATAATCCCACCACAGATTGGGACTGATCCCATCGAGAGGCTCTAGCTGCAGACGATGCTGGAAATGTCCTGAACCAGAGGACTAAATCTAAAGAGGCCGCAGCGGCTTTAGATTTGGCTCGCCAGGAAAAGGCAGCGATCGAGGTACCAGAAAAGATCCCAGGATTCCAAGAGGATCCAGAGGCCGTAGAAATGTAGGGAATATGCCAAGTATGCCGAGAGAATGTATGTAACCAACTCTCGACTGGTAGCTCTGGGCCGGGAACCCTTACCGGTCCAAGAAGCAATCCCGTCAAGAAGTGAGATCAATCCAAATGGCGCTAGAAAGAAGTCGCCAGAGTCAACCCAAGAGGATAGAAATTGAGGATAGTGTTCATTCGTCAGGCTGACAGGGCCGGCGAAAAGAGCGGGAGGTCATTCAACCCTCAGTCCAATACGACCGCGAAAAAGGGCCAAAAAGAAGCGAGGGAAAGAGGTCTGCCTTGAGAAGGTTGGGCGAAAAAGAAAGAAGTTCGGTCCTGAGCCATCTAGGTCCCCCGGAAGGGACGTAACGCCTAGACAAGAGGGAAGGAATGGAAAATATGCTCGTTTGATCATAAGAGAAAAGCGGGCTCAATAGGAGGAATTGCGAAACCATGCGGACTCAGGACACGGGTCAGAGCGAGCAGCAAGGTCATCTCCAACTAAACGGGGGATCGACCCCGTAATGGCCGAACAAATAGAAGTAATGAGAAAGGAAATTGCGGAGCTGAAAAAGTCAAGGCCGGCCGAGAAGGATATCCCAACCTCGGGAATCGACGTTCTCTCGGAAAAAATCATAACCACGCTGCCCACGGAAAGGGAAAAGGTTAGTTATCCTAGCTACAACTACTACAACGGAAGCACTTGTCCATACGACTGGTTAACATCTTTCCAAGGTCGTATCACCCTTACAACTCAAAACAAATCGGCTTGGTGCATCGCCCTTGTGGGCAGTATGCAAGATCGGGCCACGTCTTGGATTAGCGGACTCCCCGAGGTTCGGTTGAAAGTTGGAAAGATTTATCTAAAAAATTCATGAAAGAGTTTGAGTCGGCGAGCAGACCAAAGAAGACCATTAAGGACCTTTATGAGGTCCTCATGGGAGAAAATGAATCGGGAAGAGGTTGTTACGAGCGGTTCATCATGGTCTACGATCAAACCAGAAACATCCCTAACGACGCCATCATCAATTGTTTTTTAACAGGAATAGCGAAGGGTCCAATGAAAACAGAGTTCAACCTTTGGCCACCAAAATATGGCTTAGGGAGATGTTGGAGAGAGCCAGAATGATCGGCTTGAGTGAAGCTCCATCCCCCTCTGGGAAAGGAAAATCAAAACCAGAGCACCACTCACAAAAAGAGAGTTATGATCCTAAATTGTTTTTTATGGTTAACGGGAAGCTTTATCAAAGGCTCAAGATGATTGGTAGCGGTGAGGTTCACAAGGTCATATCATTAGACCACACAATGTACGCTTTTGAAAAGATCGAATTCAAAAGTCTACGAGGTTACAGATAAAGCTGGCATTGCTCCAAGAAGTCATAAATGGTTTACAAGATATGAGCTCGCCAGACATGGGCCCACCAAATACGAGCTCTCTTATTAAGAGCTCTCCAGTTAAATCAACATCAACAATTGCGCTTTGGATTTGTACAAGCACTCAATCCGCCCACTAAAGCGGGGCGGGTCTGATTAAAATCCGGTTTTCATGATTATCACATATCTACCTTTCGAGTTATACCATGTCCATTCTTGAAGTGTTATCGCCCCGGATGTCGACCTCAACATTTGTTTCAGACAAGTTACTCGCGATCTCAATCTTGTCCAAAACAAGGGGGCCGCACTATTAAAATTTCAAAACAGGCACCAAGTTTTTGATCTCGACATCTATTTCAAACAAGCTCGCCGCAAAACGCCCTCAATCTTGTCTGAAATAGGGAGCCGCATATCAGAATTTTTGAACTAGTACTTTGGTTCAGAATTTGTTTCCAGTAAGCTCGCTACGGCATAGCTTCGATCTTACTCGAAACAATGTTGCCACACATCGGATTTTTCGATTCAGTCATCAAGCTCAACAAAAACAAGTAAGGCTTTTAGCTCAATTATTTTAGCAAGTTCGATGCTTTAATTTCCTCGACCTCGCCAAAAACAAGGGGGCCATATATATATACCATATATGTATATATGCACATATACGGATACGTCGGACCCAAATAGCGGACTCAAAAAAGATGAAATATTTCGAGCAAAAATAAAGGTGCGAGCTCAAAAATACTTAGGGAAAATCGTTACAAAAGAAAAATAAACATGCATTCAAAGCCCAAATCAACGGCCACAAGTTAGGGGCGGAAAAATAAAGATTATTACAAACAGATGGAAATTCGAAAAAGGCCAAGGCCAAGAGAGCTCATTTATTATAAGCTATCTATCAACGAGCTCTTTGTTACAAGCTCGCCATCAACGTGTATTTTCACTTCAACAAAAGTCCGTCCGCTTAATAGCGCGGCACAAGCGAGCTATAAGCAGGTTACTAAAAGAGGCTTTAAGCCACAAAAGGTCGATCCACTTCATAAGCGAGCCTAAAAATAAGTCGCACAAAACGACAAGGTCGTCTGCTTCATAGCGCGAGCTCGTCTGCTTCATAGCGCGAGCCTAAAAAATAAGTCGCACAAAACGACAAGGTCGTCCGCTTCATAGCGCGAGCCTAAAAAATAAGTCGGACAAAACGACAAGGTCATCCGCTTCATAGCGAGCCTAAAAAAAGAGTCGCAAAATGACAAGGTCGCTAAAACCAACAAAGAAAGCGCTCAAGAGAGCGTATCTTTGTCCGTGAGAACACTTTACTCCATGCTTGGCATTTCATTAAAATGCCGAAGACACGGAGTAGAGGGCCATTGATATGCCTAAATCGTATTTCGGTCCGCGGATCCTTATTTGGGTTTGACCGGCCACTGACAATAGTGGATGAGGCCACCGGCCATTACTGTCCGTGAGCTCGCAAGCCAAATTGGGATCGCGAGCCTTCGGATCCATTCCAAGCCCTTAACCCTATGCGGCGACAAGAAGGATTAGGGGGCCGACACGCGATCCCATTAAATAAACAGGTCCGCCAGCGACCTCGCCCATAATACTTAGAGGAAGAACTACCTCTAGTTTGGCAAAACAATGATATAAAAAAATACAGGGATCAGCGAGGCCATCAGGAGTGTAACCTATCGGCTCCGCTACTAGTCCGCTACTGTAGATAAATATATATTTTGTACTATATGTCCTCATTTGTAAATAAGCCGAACTTTAGTCGGTGGCTCCCATATAAATAGGGCAGCATGTAACCCATTTGAGGAGAGGATCAATCTATAAAACACAAGGCAAAGTCAATTTGTCCACTCTCTCCTCTCTTATTAAGCACCACCGTCGGAATCCTCTAGCACCGCCGAGCACCACCGGCAAACACCACTTTAATACACTTTTTATAGCCAGATATCCACCACATAAACATTGCTAAACAACCGTGATAATTTACGCATTATCATTAAGATTCTAAAAAATGAAGTCCAAATATATAAATAATAAATTATAAAACAATATTCAGACATTATAATACTAAAGTTTGAAGAACTCTATAAATATTTTATTAAATTACTCTAGTAAATACTATATTAATAGATGACGCGTTATCTGATGTGTTACGGTTAAGTTGTAATCGAAAGTTGCAAGACAAGCACTTGTTCATTCATTGACGAAACCAGCTTATAATCATAACAAACTTCGGTTCGTTAAACTAAATAAACGAACGATAATGAACACTACGAGCTGAGCACGAGTTTGCTTGGAAGCGGTTTTTTTCAATTAACAGCTCTACCCACTGGTACGTCGGCGGGTAACGTCAATAATAGTGACGTTTCTCGTATGTTTCAATAACAACGACGATATTTAGGTGCTGGAGTGAAGAAAAAGTATCAATAAATATTACCCGTCTAAAAAAGGTTTAAAAATTGTTTCAGTGGTAATTCCGAAGGTTTCGGGTTCGAGTCTCAATAAGAACAAAAAAAATGTGCTTGTATATTTTATATCCGTAAAAAAATAGTATGAAAAGTTGGCCACCCAGTATTACATTTTCGTTAACGGCCCAAATATTGACAAAGACATGATTTTTGAAGGCAGGTTCTATTTGCACTCCATAAATATTTTCGACACCACATTTACCTTCAAACTTTTACACACGAATGTGGTGCGGAATGTGTTTTTGGGTGTCAATAAAATCCATATTTATGAATGACGTTAACGGACTAAATATTGACAAAGACGTGTGATTACGATGCAGGAGAACTTACATTGGGCCGCGTTTATCGGATCGTGATGGCGTGTATATAAGCATAAAAATCGCTTTTATGCTTTATATACGCGTGTCATAATCTAACTGTGAAGTCCAATAAAACCTCGCTGCATCGTAAACAACCCGACAAAGACATGATTTATTAAGGCCATCTAAAAGGGCCTTATGGGATCCAAACGTGGGTTACGGTGGTCTAGAGAAGTAGATGGAACCACATTTCTCCACACGGAAAATAATATAAAATTGCCCACACGTTCAACTTTTGATCCTCTACGCGGCTGAACGTGGCCTACGACAGCTGACGTTGACGGCATATTACATGATATTCTTGTTCACAAATGTTTTTTTTTTTTTTTTGAGGGGTTCACATATGTTAAACTTTAATTTAATTGTCGCTCTTTAATTATTTTCGATGATATATTTATGTGAAATAATAATGTAGGAAGTAATTAAATATGTCATGATGTAAGTATGTTGTCGAAAGTAATTAAGGATGTCAATAAAACTCTTTCATCTTATGATACCTATGTTTGTGAAACCCCGACTTTGGGGTTATAATTTAAGGGTATTTCAGTATTTTTAGAATTAAGTATTCATTTTCCTAGTATCTTAAGGATAATTAAGTTTTTCTTGGTCTTCTAGTCGTCTTAAAAACCGAACTAGGTTCAGAAAAAGCTATAAAAAGCTTTAAGATGCCCTAGACTTAATCAGTTTTGCGTTTTCAAGTTTTAGGAAAAAAATGATGGGCAGTTGTCCTGGCCCCTCACCTGAGAAAGAACCCACGACTTAGTTTTTGCAGGCTATGTTTAAATTTTTTGGATTCGTTCGGCAGATCACAACAGTGATTTCGAAGCAGATTCGATTCCAGCAGCAGTTTCAGGTATAGATTCATCTTGTGGAGGCAAGACGTAACCTTTTCGTAGTAGTTCTTGGCTTTATTCATGATTAGGTTTGATTCGAAGGGTAATCGTTGTTAGATTCGTTGTTGGTTTGTAGATTCGCGTAGTTTTGGAAGTTAGTTGATGTTCAGCTTGCAAGTTCGGCTCATCTTTAACGTAAGAAGTTCTTCTTACGCAAAGGTTCCGTTTTTATCTTAAAAATCATGATTTTAAGTGTTTTTAGTACTTTTTTAACGTTAAACTGCACAAAATTGGACATGTCAATGTGTTAGGGTAGCTGCCGAGTATTTGTCAAGGCAGAAAATGATTTTGAGGCCAAGTCTGGGCCATTTTCCCGGCCCTTCACCCGGCAAAGCGCACAGGAAAAGTTGCATAACAACTTTCTGGCCTTTGATGTATACTGTGTTTTCAGAACATTATTCAGTTTTCTGGTTACTTATTTTTTGTAAACTGTTTTATGCGTTTTGGTTACGAGTAGTGGATATAGGATGGAGTTCGGTGTTGCTATGGCCTTTGTATGCTCTCGTAGGTTAGATATGTCTTTAACATGATATTACGTGCCTTATGTGATCCTATGTGTTTTGCCCACAATGTGTTACAAGAGCACTGTGACCGCCTCACGCGTCGTATTTGGATGTATGATTTGTTATTACCCTTGTTGAAATTCGATGTATTACAAGAATACCATGATCTAACGTGTGACGTGGGATGTGCCAGTCATTACCCAAAGTTTCACTAAGCTCATAGTTAGTTACCTTGCGACGCATTGAACGGAGTGCCATGGGTCCCTATGTTCCATGTCAAATGTATGACTAGTTGTTTTACCCATGTCTTCCTGAAGACGATGTGTTACAAGAATATTGTGACCCAAACTCACTTTGGATGTATGGCTATTCATATTATCAATGTTGCAACATGCCCTCATGCGTAAGTAAGAAGCTTGAACATGATATACAAGACACGAACATGTAATGGTTAGTATATAAGTGATGTACGGATAAATATGTGGCTTATGTAAGTTTGACTTGTTGGCTAAACACGGTAAGTAGGTAATTAATGAAACAAACAAATATGTGAAAGATGAACTGAATGTAGTTAATATGCATGTTTTTCTATGCATAGTTCAATGTGGTTTCAAATTGATTTCTTTATGTTTCAAGATATGCTTTTAAAGATGTTTTATCATGTATTCTCAAGTTATGCTTTCAAAGTAGTTTTTTTAGTTCTTATGTCTATGTTTTCAGCTTGCTTTGTAATTGGATAAAGTAGATTCATAACATGTCTCCCGGCATTTGATAAACATGAATCTTTCTTTTGATCTTCTTTCTCCCTACTAAGCATTCAGCTGTTGCTCGCTCTTTTATTTGGAATAAGAAGATATGGAGGTTGAAGACGAGTTGGATGACGAGCTTGAAGAGTAAGCTTAAGAATGGAGTCATGAAGCTTTTGTGTTTTCAACAATTTCTTTTTTAATCAAGTTGAGTTGTGATCAAGGTTAGCACCTTTATTTATGATTTTAGTATAAGCGACAATTGTAATCGGTTGAGTTAGTTAATGTTAAGTTACGATATTTATTGTCTTTTAAGAGTTTTAAATTTAGATTTAGGGTTAAAGATTGTGTCTTTAATTATTAGGGTTTATTCAGAATTGACAGAGGATCGAAAAAGAGAAATCGTTGTTAGAATTGGTTGTAGATTCGTGTAGATTCAAAGAGTAGTTATTGTTCGGTTCGTAATTCGGCTCGTCTTTAAGGTAAGGAGTTCTTCTTATTAAAATGTTTCATTTTTAGTATAAAGATTATTAGGGCTGAGCAGAAAACCCAATGAACCCAATCCAACCCAAAACTCAAACGGAACCAACCCGAAAACTCAAACCAATTGAAACCCAATTCTAGCTTTTGGGTTGGGTTTTGACCCTAACCGGAAACATTTTGGTTTGGTTTGGTTTTTTAAATTTTTGATTCGGGTTGACCCAACCCAACCCGACCCCCAATATATGTGTATATATATATATTCCATCCAAAGTAAAAGGCTGTTATCATATTACAGCTATAACTTCATTTTCGGTTTCTTTCTACGATTTTTTGACATTTTTTCGGGAAAAAAAATCAATGTATGATGTTTTTATGTATGACTATTGGATTTTAATTATTATTTCTATATGTTGTTGGTTTGTTATATGTTGTTGGACTCTTTCCTAAAAAAGTGTTTCTTTAACGATTATCGTTATAAACATATGGTATGGAGCTCGAATTTTGATATATACAATTGTGTTGATTTTATAGCATAAATGTTTTATTATAGATGAATGTTTATGGTTGAAAACCCGAAACCCAACCCAGACCAACCCGAAACCAACCCGAACCAACCCATTGGGTTTTATAGTCATTTGGTTTGGTTTGGTTTTGTTTTTTCTTGAACCAACCCGACTTATACTATGTAAAAACCCAACCCAACCCAACCCAACCCAAACTCAGCCCTAGATTATGTTTTTGATTCATTTTGAAAACTATTTTCTGTTAAATTGCATGAAACTAGACATAATTATGTGTTGCTGGGTAGCTGTTAATTATGTTTCCAAAGCTTTATTCTGTTCTTTGATATTTTTCCTGTAAACTGTTTTATGTGTTTATGTTACGGGTAGTGGAGATAGGCTGGAAGTTTAGTATTGCTATGGCCTTAGTAGGTTCTGGTAGGTTAGATATAGTTCTAAACATGATCTTATGTGTTTTATATGCTCCTATGTGCTTTACTCACTAAATATACACACACAATGTATTACAAGAGCACTACGATCGACTCACGGATCATGTTTATATGTATGGTTGGTTATTAACCCATGTCATTCCCAACACGATGTATTACAAGAGTACTGTGACCCTACGCATCACGTGGGGATGTGCCAATCGTATTACGCAAAGTTGCACCATGAACATGACATGAATACGAAAGACAAGACAAGAACATGATTATGCCAAGTAAGTAAGAAACATGAACATGACAGTCAAGACACAAACATGCTATAGTTAGTTTTCAACATGAACATGACAGTCAAACACTGAACTACTCCCAGGCCCCAGCCTATGTGAGATCTAAGTGTCACTTTTCCGAGTCTCGTGTTTGTTTCTTTTCTTCCGCGCTTTTTTATTACTCTGATATGACGTGAGGGTTATAAGAGATTTAAGGTTTACTCTAAATGTCACATGCCAAACGTTCATTTTTCAGATAAGGACTCGGTATTCGGGACAGAGACATTACAGTACGTAGACGTGTATTGAAGAATACGCACGTTAGATTAACCCACTTACTTTATTACGCGTCGCAGGCGTAGTGTAAGTATCCTTGGACCAGAGTCTATCCTTATTAAGTTCTATCCTTATCGAGTTCTATACTTTATTGAGTATTTTTGACATGGTATCAGAGCAGTAAGACTCTCAAAACTTTTTCTTCTTTATGCAAATTCGAAATGGCAAGTTCTGCCACTAGTGGTGTCTCTGGTGGACAAAGAATTGAAAATCGATTCTCCAACATTTGAGACAATCTTTCTCTTCACATCACCACAATAAAGTTGAATGGCAACAACTATTTGGCTTGGTGCCAAACAGTAAAGATGTATATCACAGATAGGGGAAGACGGGATATCTAACTAGTACAGTCAAGGTACCAGATTTCACTAAACATATGAGGTTTTCATTTGAAAACTGAAAATGTTATAATCATGTCATGGCTAATTAACACTCTATAAAGCCTGACTTGGTCAGGCATACTTGTTTTGCTCTAATGCTAGAGAGATTTGGGAGGTTGTTGGTGCAAAGCTCTAAAGATGACCACATTCTGAAACAGATGAGGACTCAATCCTGCAAACTTAATCTAAAATATAAACAAATAATGTTAACAAAACCAAAAATAGTTTATGAAAGTATATTTATTTCTTCCAGGAATACCCAATCAACCTATGAAGTTTTCAATAGTAATCAAACATACAATTCTCACACTCTGTCAATAGTAAAACCATGTCTAAGGAAAGCAGGCCTCAAAATACAAAATAAAAAAAAGTCTCGACGTAAACCAGCAATACTCAGTTATCACTGCAAACAAGCAAAAAATAATCTAAGGGGGGGGAAAAAATCTGCTAAAAAACTTCCAGCCATGTTCCTGTAGAGGCATGGTGTGTCCTTTTTTTGTATATCCGCAATCCATTTTTGTTGCCTAGTAACCGAAAAAACCTATATTCTGAAAAATAAATAAAAACCTCAACGACCAAAGCTTACATTAAGCCTGTTTCAGATTTTCATCGTGAAGTATTCTGCAGCGCATTGTGTAGACACAGATATCTACCAGATATAAACCCCATGGACAGCTAGCTAGAATCTACTCCATTCATACAATATGCTTCACCACCTCAACTAGTGCAGATCAAAATGATGTCCATCTATTGTTTTTGTGCAATTCTACTATATCGCCTATGCAGCATTTCCTGAAATATACAAGAGAAAATACAAGTAAACACATTTGGCCAAGGATCGACGTTTCAAGTCAGCAAAACCCATGATTAGCACAAGATAATATAATTAAGTTTATAACGTATACACAAAACATATACATGCATACACACACACACACACACAAAATCAAACTAGTTGAAAAACCTTTCTATTTATGTTATTCTAAAAGCTGGACCATTCAACATCATTAACTTACAGATATGTTCTGGAAAATGGAAGAAATTAGGATGCTAGAATAGACATGACACGAACAACATTACACACGATAGCCCTTTTTCCGAACTAATTTAACATCTGAGCCCATTATACTCCTAAATCATATACACTGGCCTAAAACCAGAGATTTCTTAAAACCTATCATGTTAAATTCAAGAATGACTTACAAAATACAAGTCTATCCCAATCATTATGAACAGCTTCACAATTGTAAGACATCTTCATACTCTAAAAAATATGGACTTGCAAAGGTTCTTTTGAACAAAAAGTAAATAAATAAATAAATTCGTAACATCCACAAGCAAAAGAGAAAGAAAAGGTTACCTCCATAAGATCCACCAGCACTATAACCACCCATGTATCCAGAAAAGTTGCTAGGATTAACATTTGAAGCAGCATTTCCGTGTCTATAACTAATATTACCACCAGAGTTCATTATCTCAGAGTTGGATGACTGCCATAAATTACCAAAAGGGCCATCATGGTTATCATTCCAAAGATATGATGCCTGCCCTCTCACATTACTTCCATTGATCTTTCCACTAGCTGCTTCCCGGGCCATAAAATTGTCTTCTCCAAGGCCATAATTAGCATTATTAATTCTGTTGTAAGAACCAGTCCCTCCATCTTGACCAGAGTTAGATGAAGAACCCAACATGGTTCCGATGTTGCCAAAAGCACTAAGGAATTCAGTATTTACATCTCTAGGTCCAACAAATTGATTTGGATTTGAAGGTTTAGTATCATAGTTAAGATTCCCATTTAACCACATGTTTCGACCGCTTACATTTATCCCCGTGCTATATCCAACTGGAGTAGTATATCTATTTGGGTATACACTCTGAATGGGGCTCACTGGACGGGGCCCATAGCTTACGTTAGGATGAAGACTTCCACTCCTGATGTAGTCTGAACTTAAGATTGAATCCATATTAGGTCCCATGGGATAGTTAGAGTTACCATATTGAAGATATCCACTACGTCCAACAGAAACCGGACTGAATCTTCCATTCATATTCACTCCATAACCTCCCATAGCACTTGGACTATAACCTAGAGAGAAAGCATCCAAAATGCTGCTGACTCTATTCAAACCTTGATTACCTACAAGACTTCTAGTTGGGCCAGGAGATAACTCCTTTGGAACAGCCCTCTTCACCTCAACCATCTTGCTATTTAGTTCATGAAAAGTTTTGAGCAGAACCCTATCTACGGCTTCCTCTGAGTCATAAGTGATAAACCCGAAACCTCTTGGCCTTTTTGTGTTGTGGTCATACATGACCACAACGTCTGTAATTGTACCAAATTGATCAAAGTAGTTCTTAAAGTCACTCTCAGTTACTGTGGATGACAAGCCTCCCACAAAAATTTTCTTAGTGCGTGCAGGACTTGGCGAGCTCTGGTTACTACCATTGCTACGGTTTATATTGAGTTGATCATCCCTTGGCACCGCTATCTTAGCCTCCACCTGAATATCAAGAAGTTCAAAAACGCAAAGCTATGTCAACATTCATAAAGGTATAAAATATACAAAAAACTCTAGTAGTTCGGAAATTATAGTAAGAAATCTCTTGAACTAGCAAAAAAATGAGAATGCATCAAAGTTATCCCAATCCCTCTGGCAAGTACAAACCTTTTTCCAAATGTACCTTGTCAGTGTTTTGATTTCTTGCATTCTCAATCGAGTTATAACGAGAAAAAGAAGATGCAAATCAACGAGATCAATCCACATTCACAAATTTTATGAGACATTTTACTAATCAATCTGTCAATCAAATTCTACAAAATGATCCATCATGAGTCATGCAAAAGCAAAATGCAACTCACATTTCGTCCATCTATCAAATGCTTTTGTTTGACAACCATTTCTGCCACATTAGGATCCGTGTAAACAACGAATCCAAAACCACGAGGGCGGCCTGTATTCTTATCTTTCATGATAATAACCTCTTGGACTTCACCATAAGTTTGAAAATGTTGACGGAGACGATCTTCATCGGTGTCCCAGGAAATTCCGCCTACAAACAGCTTGCAATTTTCCTTCTCCATCCTGCATATCATCATCCATTCCGTTATTAGAATTACCACTTTAGCTTATTGAATCTTCTAAAAACCAAAAACTCGGACTTTAGTTTATTGAATCCTCAAAAAACCAAAAACTTCAAAACTCAATTGTTAAAGGGACTTTATCTGCCTTAAATCAAATCAATCCCTTAACTTAAAAAGAGCACACAGATCTATATTATAAGATGCAGGTTTTTATAATACTTCATTTCCACATTTGAGTATTAAGTAAAAAGAGCTACTCCAAACTAGAAGATTTTAGTAGTCAACTGAAAATTAATTCATTTACAAACTTTATTAGTAGATCATCTGATATTCAACAGATCAAAAACTGATTCAACACAACAGAAAAAAATCAAACAAATGAATATAGAAATCTATAGCATCGGGAAAGATTCAAACTTTGGCGTTCGAAAATGAACACCCCGGATGAAGATCAATGGATGCTCTGCCGAATTGTAACGGCCCAGATGAGAAATGTATTCAATATAAGATCCGGTAGGAAGAACATAGAAAGTAGCAAACTATCGGCTTTCTATTTTCCTTTTTTTTTTTTTTTTTAATTTAATTTTTCTAAGATTTACTGGTTCTTTCTGCCAGAAGATATGTTCTGTGGGTGGATGTAAAATGCGTATTTATATATTTAGTAGCTCTGAACCCGGGTCATGCCCATTAAACAATTTGCATTGTCAATTAACCATAAGGCTAAGTCCCACAGCTTCAATCCAAGCAATTGGATGAAAAGAAAATGGATTGAAATGACAGAAGGATAATTTCAAGTACTGGGCTCTACATGTTTGGACTCTACTTTAATTTATTGAAACTCAAAGAGGAGGGAGGCTACATTTGTTGGGTTCCTTCAAAAGGGGATAAAAATAAATAAAGGGAAAATAAGAAGAAAATATATTACTACTTGGAATAAGAATTTCATCTATAAACAAATGAATTACATCAAAATAAAAAGACTTCACTAAATCGATTTAAAAATAGCAAAATTCGTAAAATATTTGTCTTCAGTTGAGACGCAAATTGCGTCTTACAATAACAAACTTTTATGTTAACTTTAAGATCGTAGAGAAAATGATAGCTAGCTAGTGACTTCAACCTCTTCCAACATCGAAAAGAAAGTATATAATAGTTAGATTATAAGTCTGTAAATTCTTCATGAAGCATGAGGGCAAAGTGACTCATTCAAAGTTTCAAACCTCCCAAAGTGAGGGACAAAGGTCCCAACGAGGAGAAAAGTTTTGTACAAAATATAAAGCACTCTAATGTAATGGAAGACTCGCCGTTCGTTGATCATAGTATTACAATAATATAAATATTAGAGATGACGTTATATATTATAAGAAAGGTTTATGATCATATTATATATTACATCGTTTATATCATTCAACAAGGCAAAAAATAATTGTTTTAAAAGTTATATTGCACAATATTTATATAAGAATTGGCTAAGATGTCTTAATTTAACATCAATAATTTCTTTTTTTCCCTTTGTAAGCATGCCATTTGTTTTGAGTAATGTTTGAGTTACTAATTAGAACACGTATTGAGTAGTGTTTCGTAGCGCTAATACAATTAATTATAGGTTTAATTTATTCACTGTAAATCTGTAAATCTGTAATATCCCGACATTTCGTAAAAGGGCAGACGTGTCTTTTTACGGAAACGGAATATTATATTTAATATTTTATGGATTTAAGGTGATGATATATATATATATATATATATGGAGAAATAAAGGGAGTTAGTGGCTGGAAGTTTTATTTGGGAAAAATTGTGGATTTAATTAGCTAATAACCTCTTGCAGGTTATTTCTTACAAAAGAAAAACTTCCCATTAACTAGGAGGTTGTCAGAAAACTCCCGTAGTTCGTATAATGGTTTCAAACAAGCAGAGAGGAGAAAACAAAAGACAAAAGACGGTTTTCATCGGTTTTCCGAATCGTTTGAAGATTTGGAATCAGCGGGACAATAGGATCGTTTTGGTAAAAGAAAGTTGGAGTTTTGAGAAAGGTTAGTTTTGCCCTAGTTTTGGTAATCTTCAAGTTTGGCCTTGTTTTTGGTTGCTTAGAATCCTTCAATTCGTAGTTCTTGTTGTTTAGAAGCTTTTGATCACAATTGTTTCTTGTTCAATTGGTTGATCAACTAGGTTTGGGTTGAAGTCCTAGATGTGCTGCAGTCTTTCTGAAGGTTTTGCTTTGCTTTTGGCTTGCTAAAAGGTAAGAGGCTTTTTCTAATGTTTAATTAAGATTTTATGGTGTTAATGTTGTGTTTTGGGTATGATTTGTGGTTAGAAATCATGCTAGTTGTTGTTGTTGTTGTTGTAATACGAGGTGTTATAGCATGTTTAAAACATGTTTTGATGCTATTTGGATATATATTTTGGTGTTAAAATTGGTTTGTTTTGAGTAGAAATCGATAAAGTGTAAAAAATTGTATGTAGTGCAGTTTTGGTACTTTTTGGCGCCCACCTAAGCTTTTGGCGCCCCCTGACCTGAACAGAGAGTTCAGTGAACTCTTTGATGCATTTTTGGCACTCCCCGAAGCCTTTGGCCCCCCTAAACCTGAACAGAGAGTTCAGTGAACTCTCTGATGTATTTTGGCGCCCCCCGACACTGTTTGAGTGTTGTTTTTAGTGTTTTAAGCTATGAGATGAGTGTTAAATGTTGTTTATTGACTTAATAACATTAACATGAACAAGCCTCGATTAAGCTTTTGATGGGTTTAGTTCTAAAACCGGATGTACTCTTCCATAGAGTTGAAGTTCGGGACCGTCGGAAGGGTATGAATGATTTGTGCTTTGAGGAATGAGCATTCCTCAATGTTTGTGTATGTGCTAGGCCTTGTCCGTGTCTAGTGGTCTAGGAAAGAGAGTAGTAGAGGTGAGGGAGCTTACTTGAAAATACTTAGGTGGCTAGTTAATAATTAATAACAAGCGTACTTGTGTAGTTAAAAGACTAAACATCAATACATTCTTGGTAAGGCACAAGTTCATATCGCGATGTGTGGGTGGTCAGATAAATTGAATAACTCCGTAAGTCTCATAGACTCCAAGTGCGGAGGAACTTAACCTCGTAAGTCTATTAAACTCAAGGTGCGGATGGACTTCTCCGAACGTGTACACTATCGGGGCTAGCCCGTGGCTATTGATGTGATCCACCAATAGGTTGCACCCAGATACTTCGTGGTGAGTAGCACCATGCGTAGTGCCCTTGAATGCTGATGTAACAAAGATAAGCTAAGCTAGAAATAGTTAGTCACGACATGTTGATGAGCATGAAGTGAACCCGAGAATTGAGTTGGTCTCACAAAGATAACTTAATAATAATAAAGTAAGCCTTTTCGTTATAAACTCTAATTATACATTAGCTTCTTCCTCTTGCTAAGTACTTTGTACTTACCTCAATCGCATATGTTGTTTTGTGTTCTTTTGGGGTGAGAAGATGAACAGGTTGAACAAGTGTTGGACGACGACTTTGAGGATGACGTTTGAGATGATGCCTTGTTAGATGTTTTCTTTTATTTGCTATCTATGATGTACTAAACTATGTTGTACTTTTAATTTTCAAGACAAGTGTTGTACTTTCTTTAAGACCTTTGTAAGATTAGTTGTTGTACATTTGCTTTGGACATCGTATGTTATAAGTTACTTCGTTGTTGTAAGTTTTTCCTTTATACACCTAGTCGATTTGTATTCCAATCTTAGTAGCATTTATGGTTTTGCCGAGTCTATTTAGCTTCCGTTTACTAAACTCGATACGACGTAGTAGAGGTTTATGTATAATATTGAATTTATTTAATATTATACATGCCGAACATTTCTTTTCCGGATAAAGGCTCGGTATCCAGGAACGGGGCGTTATAGTTGGTATCAGAGCGAAGCGTTCCTTGCTGTCATAGTATTCTACTCCTTTAAGATAAGATTTCTTTAGACCACTTAGTAAAATTCTGATCTTCCTTGATCTTTCAGAATGGTAGGTAACCTCAGAGATACTCGTGTTGGTAAGTTTGGAACTGAAAGTTTTAGGGCTCGGTAAGAAGCGAGTGGTTATATTCAAGACAGGGTCAGGCAATGGTGAGTCAGTTGGAACATGTGATCGGTTTCAGAATCAGTTATCCTTACCTCGGTTTTAGTAAGAACAACCTCAAGGATTCCTTGGATATGACAACACCTTTTGGATAGAGTAAGCAAGGTTGCTAGGATGTTACTACAAGTGGTTGGTCGTGTTGGAAACTACCATTGCGAGAGTAAATTTATAGTTTTGGATTCTACGGACTTGGTGTGTCTCTGGTATAGGTTGGCTACCCAAGAGTTTGTCTACTTGGACTTGAACTAAGAGAGTGTTCTTCCTAAGAAGGGAAAATGAGTACAATATTGGTTAGTGCGGTTTAAGTGGTTCAAGTTGTGGTTGGGCAGTTTGGGTTTTGTGTACAAGGGTTTAAACGTTATGGGAATTGCTAAAGTTTTGGTTCAGTGTGCAAGGTCAGAATTGGTTAGTGTTATCCGTGGGAAACAAGTGAAGCTTCGGTATGGGTTGTGTTGAAGAAAGAGCTGCAAAGGAAGGTCAACGGCTTGAGTGTGTTCGAGTTTCGAGGACGAAACTCCTCTTAAGGGGGGAGGAATGTAATATCCCGACCTATCGTAAAAGGACAGATGTGTCTTTTTACGGAAACGGAATATTATATTCAATATTTTATGAATTTAAGGTGATGAATATATATATATATATATATATATATATATATATATATATATATATATATATATATATATATATATATAAATATATATATATATGGAGCAATAAAAGGAGTAAGCGGCTGGAAGTTTTATTTGGGAAAAATTGTGGATGTAATTAGCTGATAACCTCTTGGAGGTTATTTCCTACAAGAGAAAAACTTCCCATTAACTAGGAGGTTGTCAGAAAACTCCCATAGTTCGTATAATGGTTTCAAACAAGTAGAGAGGAGAAAACAAAAGACAAAAGACGGTTTTTCATCGATTTTCAGAATCGTTTGAAGATTTGGAACCAGCGGGACAATAGGATCGATTAGGTACGAAAAAGTTGGAGTTTTGAGAAAGATTAGTTTTGCCCTAGTTTTGGTAATCTTCAAGTTTGGCCATGTTTGGTTGCTTAGAATCCTTTAATTCGTAGTTCTTGTTGTTTAGAAGCTTTTGATCACAATTGTTTCTTGTTCAATTGGTTGATCAACTAGGTTTGGGTTGAAGTCCTAGATGTGATGCAGTCTTTCTAAAGGTTTTGCTTTGCTTTTGGCTTGCTAAAAGGTAAGAGGCTCTTCCTAATGTTTAATTAAGATTTATGGTGTTAAGGTTGTGTTTTGGGTAAGATTTGTGGTTAGAAATCATGCTAGTTGTTGTTGTTGTAATACGAGGTGTTATAGCATGTTTAGAACCTGTTTTGATGCTATTTGGGTGTATATGTTGGTGTTAAACTTGGTTGGTTTTGAGTAGAAATCGATGAAGTGCAGAAAATTGTATGTAGTGTAGTTTTGGTACTTTTTGGCACCCACCAAAGCTTTTGGTGCCCCTAGGCCTGAACAAAGAGTTCAATGAACTCTTTGATGCATTTTTGTCACGCCCCGAAGCCTTTGGCGCCCCCTAAACCTGAACATAGAGTTCAGTGAACTCTCTGATGTACTTTGGCGTCCCCGACACTGTTTGAGTGTTGTTTTTAGTGTTTTAAGCTATGAGATGAGTTTTAAATGTTGTTTCTTGACCTAATAACATTAAATGAACAAGAACCTTGATTAAGCTTCTGATGCGTTTAGTTCCGGCACCTGATGTACTCTTCCATAGAGTTTAAGTTCGGGACCATCGAAAGGGTATAAATGGCTTGTGCTTTGAGGAATTAGCATTCCTCAATATCTGTGTATGTGCTAGGCCTTGTCCGTGTCTAGTGGTCTGGGACTGGGAAAGAGTAGTAGAGGTGAGGGAGCTTACTTGAAAATACTTAGGTGGCTAGTTAATAATTAATAACAAACGTACTTGTGTAGTTAAAAGACTAAACATCAATCCATTCTTGGTAAAGCACAAGTTCATATCGCGATGTGGGCGGTCAGATAAAGTGAATAACTCCGTAAGTCTCTTAGACTCCAAGTGCGGAGGAACTTAACCCCGTAAGTCTATTAGACTCAAGGTGCGGAGGGACTTCGCCGAACGTGTACACTATCGGGCTAGCTCGTGGCTATTGGTGTGATCCACCAATAGGTTGCACCTAGATACTTCTTGGTGAGTAGCACCATGTGTAGTGCTCTTGAATGCTGATGTAACGAAGATAAGCTAAGCTAGAAACAGTTAGTCACGACATGTTGATGAGCATGAAGTGAACCCGAGAATTGAGTCGGTCTCACAAAGATAACTTAATAATAATAAAGTAAGCATTTCGTTAAAAACTCTAATTATACATTTGTTTCTTCCTCTTTCTAAGTACTTTGTACTTACCTCAATTGCATATGTTGTTTTGTGTGCTTTTGGGGGTGAGAAGACGAACAGGTTGAACAAGTGTTGGACGACGACTTTGAGGATGATGTTTGAGATGATGCCTTGTTAGATGTTTTCTTTTCTTTGCTATCTATGATGTACTAAATTATGTTGTACTTTTAATTTTCAAGACAAGTGTTGTACTTTATTTAAGACCTTTGTAAGATTAGTTGTTGTACTTTTGCTTTGGACATCGTATGTTATACGTTACTTCGTTGTTGTAAGCTTTTCCTTTATACCCCTAGTCGGTTTGTATTCCAATCTTAGTAGCATTTATGGTTTTGCCGAGTCTTTTTAGCTTCCGTTTGCTAAACTCGATACGACGTAGTAGATGTTTACGTATAATATTGAAATTATTTAATATTATACGTGTCGCACGTTCCTTTTCCGGATAAAGGCTCGGTATCCAGGAACGAGGCGTTACAAGATCTATATATATATTTGAAGAATAAGAGAAAATTTATTCATCGTGATACGTGGTACGAGAAACACTAACATGGGAGGGGGATGAACCCTAGTCAACACACCTAACTAAACTCAAACATGGTTTTGCTAGGAAATGAGTGGGGAAGTTTCATCTTTCCTAACAAACGGGCCTAAAAATAAGATTTCTTTGTTTTTTTCTTGTAATAATAACTTCATTTATAAACAAATGAACTATATCAGAATAAAAGACTTCTACTAAACCAATATAGAAATATCAAAAATCATGAAATATCTTGTCTTCAATATTTGTCTAGACGCAAATTGTGTCATATAAGGACAAACTTTGATGTTAACTCTAGGACAATAGAGAAAATGATCGGTAGTTAGGCTGTCCACAATGGTTACACCTTAAAACACTCCTTAAATACACATTTTCAATTCTTCAAAATATGATTCACTCCAAAAATCACACCCCATTCTACACCCTTTAACACCAACCATCCCATCTGCCACCCAACATATACCCATTTCCTGTGAGCCATCTAGCCAACAAAGTGCAACGACACGGAAAATAAATGAAAAGCACCACAACTTTCTTCATTTTTTTAATTACAGAGAGCACAATTATCTCCAATTAGATGGTGAACCATCTAGATGCTAATAAATCCATCAGTAGCTCAAGTAAAAAGACCACCGGCACAATTCTAAAAAGGATCACCCATCTAGATGATTCATTGGTTGTAGAATTTATGATATTTGGATTAAAACAACTGGGAGATAGATGAATTATTTAATTAGGAAGAAATGAGTTCCTTCTAATTAGATTTATTTTCTTATGTTCTTGCTTGGTTTTGGTGTTTGGTGGGGTGGGAGAAGATGAAATGCCATGGAAAGAGGAAAGAGGAAAGAGAGAGGATTGAATGGTAAAAAGGTGAGTATTGTTCCATTTAAGGGTCTCCTCAAAATTGGGGTGTTTGTTAGCAGAATGTTGGAATGGGGTGATTAAAGGGAGTCCATTGTGGCTGTAAATATAAACAGATTTCCCTAAAATAAGTTAAGGGTGCTTAATAGAGAGACCACTATGGTCACTCTTACTCCAACCTCTTTTAACACCAGATTGAAAGTATATAAAGAGATTATCCATGAAGTACGAGGGCAAAGTGACTCATTCAAACCACCCAAAGTGATGGACAAAGGTTCCAAGGAGGAGATTAAGTGTAACGGAAGACGGAAGACTCATTGCTCATTGATTATAGTATAACACTAATAGAAATGCCATAAATTGCATTGTTGAAAAACATGAATAATACGAAAGAAAAGAACATAAAAGGATTAAAAACTAATTTCGAAACAAAAATGATCAAGAACACTTGAAAGTGTTCTTGCCCAAATTTGAAAACTGAAAAGAGCAGGAAATCGAATCCGAACGAATTACAGTGAAAGCTTTACATCAAAATGTAATTGAACAACTTAATTGAGTCTCAGCAGTTCCAATTTGTATTTATACTGGATGTGTGAGCTCAATTAGGTATAACTAACTAACTAACTAGCCACCTTCCTAAGTGTTTGTTGAAATGTCTCTAAGAACCCAAAAAGCTTGTCCTCTTGCCTTTTTAATCTCAACACCCCCCTCAAGCTGAACATAGATGGAATCTAGGTGAAGCTTGCCCAAAAAGCTTGTCCTCTTGCCTTTGTTGTGTTGTCTAGATTTGAGCACTTGGATCAGCAGGTTTGTATATGTCTTTGAAAGGAAAATCCGGCAATAATCTATCCAATGTTTTGCTGTCAACAGGCTTTGTGAGGATGTCCGATGGCTGGTCCTTGGTGTTGATAGGTAGAGGAACTAGTACTTTTTCCATATACTTCTACCTAACAAAATGACAATCAATTTCTATGTGCTTAGTCATTTCAGGGAAAACAAGATTTTCCAAAATGTCCAAGGCACTTTGACTGTCACAATAAAGTGTCACTGTCTGAGAATAGTTGATTTGGAAGTCTTTAAGGAGATAGATCAACCATTGGATTTTGCAAGTTGTAATGGCCATGGCCTTGCATTCTGCCTCACTTGAACTTCTAGAAATAGTTTGTTGTTTCTTTGATTTCCAGGATACTAGGGCATCACCAAGATAAACTAAGTAGCCAGTGGTAGATCTTCTTGTTTTTAGACATCCTGCCCAATCTAAATCACTAAAAGCTTTTAGTGTCACTGAACCTTGTCTAGGAAACAATAATCCTTTTCCAGATGCTGATTTGAGAAATTTGAGAAGCCTGTGTGCAGCTTTTAAGTGTGCTTCATTTGGTTGGGCCAAAAACTGACTTAATTGTTGAACTGGAAATGCTATGTCTGGTCTGGTATTCCCAAGATATAATAGTTTACCAACCAGGCTTCTGTAAAGTGTATTAGAATCCATAAGATGAGCTTCAACTTCTATTAAATTGTGTGATGTATCCATTGGTGTAGCTGCTGGTTTGCATTCTAAAAAACCAAACTCTGTGAGTGATGACGGTCAACTTGGTATCATATTTTACCATCAATCTACCCCGGATTTGTGTTCTCAATGGTGATAATATGTATGAAATCATGAGTTAAATAGCTAAATGTGATTAAGCCACGTCCGAGGTGACTAAATTGGTATTTTGTGTATTAACCGTGTATTTTATGCGTTATTTGCTAGAAATGGAAGATACTATGTGTGCTATAATTTTATTGACAGATGAATGAGTATATGGAGCATCATTTGGGCTAAATATGAGAGTCAATCGATAGAGAACTGAACGGAGCTAAAGGTTGAAGTGTTTCGAGCGGAGATTGGACCCAAAAATCTGATTGGTGATCTTGCAACGCAGTTTCCTAAGCCTTACAAGACGATTTGGGCTTGTACTTCTACATGAAAGTTGTAGGGTTTGAAACAAGGATTCCAACACACTCTAAATCACTTAAATCAGTGTTAAGTAGGCCAAGTTATGGTCCAAATACCGAAGTTGGGTCTAGGGTATTCCAGGACCTTCCAAGTTAAGTCGGCAGAAAGAAAAAGACAAAAATACCCCCGGTAAATCAGGAGATACCGCCGACTTACCGAGCCCCAGAATCTTCCAGAAACATTTTTTCTTGTCCTCCACAGATTGGGTTTACCCCTAAGTCGGTTTATACACCTATATAAAGCCATCCGAGTTCCATTCTATCATTCATTCAAAGATCTATTCATAAATTAGATACAATGTAGTCTTTTGGGAATAAAGTCTTCTTTTCTTTCTTGCAAATAAGTCATGAGTCTTTCATTATTGAATTGTGCTTGGTTTACGATCATCATGGATCGATTCGAATCGCCGGAGGGAGAGAGAATTGAAGAGTAGATCTCTTCTTCGTTATGAGTAAGATCTATTCCAATATTTTATTTCTTTTCTTAGATTTGATATTGTTCTTGTGATATATCTAGATTATGCTTGCATCTAATCAACTATGCATTAATTAAACGAACCTTAATCTTTATTATTCAATTCGTTCATATTAAACGTAGAATTATGGGTTGCGCTCTTCAGATCTGCGATGGTCTATATCGCTAGATCTGAATACCTAGTAAATCCTATTTCTGTGGTTCGTCGTCAGCTACGTTGATTGACAGGTTTAATTAACAGTAGGTTAGATTTGGCCAATCTGCTTATTGTATTCGTAAATTAACACAAAGAACTTGCAAGGTGAAGTGTTAGTTAGAACATAGTTTTGATGGATCCCTAGGAACGTGCTAGTCATTGTCAATAGCTGCTTAGGGAGGTTTTCGGTCTCGTTCGGCATCTCTAAAACTTATTGTGTGTGGGGTAATACAACCAACGAATGAGGTTAGTTGCACATAGATTGTTTGTTGTCCTTACAATGATAGTAGATAGGGTTAAGAGATTGCACGCGTAGCTTAATTACCAATATGGATCAGATAAGGATTAATGGGAGATTAATTATGAATAGCTTGGTTAGTGTCTTTTCAATACATGATTGACTATGGGTTATTTGCATCTCTTTTATTTACTGTTCCTTTATGTTGGTCAATGACCACCCCTATCCGGTTGACCTGTGAATTGTGGTTGTGTTTAGCATTATTAAATAATAGTCTCTCTGGGATCGACCTTGACTCGCCCTTGATATACTACGATTGACCTAGTCCTCTTACTAGTATTAAGCGACTTACACGCGATCAGTGAGAAGGTCCAAAAGTATTTCCTTTTGATTAATTAATATGCCATCCTTTGATCTTACCACCTCAAAGCCTAGGAAGTACTTGAGGGTGGCAAGGTCTTTTATGGTGAAAGCAGAATGCAGTAAATCTTGTAGGTATTGGATTTCTGTCAAATCTGAGCTACCAACAACTATATCATCCACATACACCAATAGAGCTACAAATTTTTCACCTTGACCTTTTGTAAAGAGGCTATGGTCATTCTGTGATTGGTTGTAGCCATGATATAGTAATTTCTGTGTTAGTTTTGCATTCCATTGTCTACTTGCTTTTCTCGGTCCATATAATGACATGTTGTGTTTGCATACTAAACCAGTTGCTACTAAACCAGGTGGTGGTCTCATATAGACTTCTTCTTCTAGATCTCCATGCAAAAAAGCATTATTCACATTTAATTAATGCAAATGACAATCCTTTTGTGCTGCTAAGGCTATGAAGAGTCTAATGGTTGTCTGTTTTGCCACGGGTTATAAGGTTTCCAGAAAGTCAATACCTTCTGTTTGTGTGAAACCCTTTGAAACCAATCTTGCCTTGAACATTTCCACTGAACCATATGCCTTTCTTTTGATTCTGAAAACCCACTTGCATCCTATTGGTTTGACCTATTTTGGTAAGGGAGCCAATGACCATGTATTCGTTTTATCTAAGGCTGCTAGCTCCAAATTCATGGCTTCTTGCCATCTCTGATCTGTAGCTGCTTC
Organism: Gentiana macrophylla; assembly: GCA_026214975.1. Taxonomy (NCBI): domain Eukaryota; kingdom Viridiplantae; phylum Streptophyta; class Magnoliopsida; order Gentianales; family Gentianaceae; genus Gentiana; species Gentiana macrophylla. The sequence continues at coordinate 24,376,167 of CM047806.1, forward strand.
ATTGTAAGATGCTGGCTCTCTGTCTTCAGAAGTGTGACCAATAAAACCCTGATAAGTAGGAGACAAATTAGAATAGGATATAACTTTATCTAAATGATGAGGTGAAGTCTTCTTCACTTGATTTGCACAGATATAATATGTTAAGTAAGATGGTACAGATCTTTATCTATTAGATCTCCTTTGTGGTGGCATGTCTGTTGTGTCAGATGACTGTTGTGATAAGCTATCAGATGAAGTAGCATCAGTACTGATAGTTTGATCAGGAATATCAACAAAATCATGCAATGGTAATAGAAGACAAAGATCATTGGAATGATCAGATGAGTGGATATCAAAGAAAGGAAAAGAATTTTCATGAAACACCACATCACTGGAAATGAAGATATTTCTGGTGTGAAGATTCATGATTCTATACACTTTAATATTATGTTCAAAGCCTAGAAACACTGATTTTGTGCTTCTATCTTCAAATTTACCTCTGCCTTAAGAAGTAGTAGATGCAAAACATAAAAACCAAACACCTTGAGCATGTCATAACTAGGTTCTTTATTATAAATCATAGAATGAGGTGTTTTGTTATTTAGTAATGGTGTAGGCAACAGATTGATCAAGTAAACAGCATGAAGAACACAATAATGCCAATATTCTACATGAACAACAAATTGAATTCTGAGTGCCCTAGCTACATTCAAAATGTGTTGGTGTTTTCTTTCAATTAAGCCATTCTATTGGGGTGTCCTAACACATGCCATTTGGTGCACAATGCCTTTTTGTCTATAAAAGTTTTTCATACCAAATTCTGCACCTTATCAGACCTGATTGTTTTAATACATCTATCAAACTATGTTTGTACAAGAACACAGAAATCCTTTAGATAACCAGTAGCCTGATCCTTGGTTTTCATTAAAAAAATCCAAGTGTATCTACTGTGATCATCTACGATAGAAAGGAAATAGATGTCATCATCAATAGAAGGAACCCTATTTGCCCCTTAATTGTCCACATGTATAAGATCAAAACAATTAACAATAGAAGATTGACTAATAGAAAACTGAAGCTTTCTTTGTTTAGCTAATGGACAAACAATACATTTACAATCAGGAATCTTTATTCTATTGTCTAAAATTCTCAAGGTTTTCAATTTATCAATTGAAGGGTGGCCTAATCTATAATGCCACAAATTTGTTCATGTCAAAGAATTACAAGCAATAGGAAAATGTTGAAGACTAGTGATGCTTTTATGTGATCCTTGTGATTCCAAAATGTAAAGTCCATTCTGAAGTTTAGCTGTACCAATCTTCTTCATAGTTGGTTGTGTATGCACATAACAGCTATTAGATCCAAAAATAACAGACAAACCACAATCATTAGTTAACTTCCTTACAGATATCAAGTTATAACTGACTGTGGGAATGCAAAAGGCATTGTACAAAGTAATGTCACTGTTAATATGAATATTCCCTATATGTGTGACAGGACAGAGGTGCCATTAGGTAAGTTAACATGCAGATTGTTAATACTTCTAATATTAACTATGTTATCCAAATTAAAGGTTATATGGTCAGTGGCCCCTGAATTTATGATCCGGTGGACTCCCCGCCCTTGATACCTTGCCCTTGTGAAGTAGTGTCTGCAGCCATAACCACTGAATTGCATTGTTTGAGGGTTGCAGCTTCTATAGTAATGCGAGCAGATGATCACATTGATTCTTGGTGATTGTAGTATCCCCAGAATTCTGATTTGGCTGTTGACCTTCATATAGTTCTACAACTTCAGATTCTTGATCACAAGCCACATGATTAGCTGTTGTATTGCCTGTATTGCATGTATTGCCTATGCCATAACCTTTGAAATTTGGTGGATAACCATACTTCTTATAACACTTGTCTATAGTATGCCCCTCTTTGATCACAAGCCACAGTATGTGCAATAAAGCTTCTTGGAATTCCCTTGGAAACCTCTTCCAGAACCCCCAGAACCTCTACCTTGTCCCTTCTTGGATTTGAAGGTCTGAAATTTCCCATAACTTGATTACAATTTGTCTGATCAGTTCTAGAAGCAAGAACCACAAATTTTGTACCAGTGGTATAGTTGAGCTGTTTTTCATGATTCAAAGCCATAATTATATCAGGGAGAGGCAAAGTCATTAAAACCTGAGACTTAACAGTGCTGAAATTTCCATTCAAACCTTTCAAGAATCTAGTAGTATAGGCATTATCATAAAGTTCTCTAATAGTTTGTTTTGCAGGACAAACACAAGGAGGAATAGGTTTAAGAATCAAATATTGATCCCATAGGGATTTCAGCTTTGTATAATAATCGGTCACTGTAAGATTACCCTGCTTGGTTTTCTCAATTTCCTCTTCAAGATTGGAAAGCCTATAGGCATTTCAACCCACATTTCTCTTATTGTATCAAAGTACATTACACTTTCTGCTACAGAGGGAATCATGGAATTTACCAACCAAGAATGCACAAGATCATTTAATTGCATCCAGGCTGAATAACCACCATCTGTAATTTCTGGCATGGTTGAAGAACCGTCCACAAATCCAAGCTTTCCACAAGCTGTTAACATCTTTGTCATAGATCTTTTCCAATGATTGTAGTTATTTACTCCTTTGAGTAGCGACTGAACCAGAACCAAGCTCGGATTGTCAAGTGAACTTCCAAAATTTGCAGGTGTTGTTGCCATTTGAAGAAAAATGAAGAAAATCTCTAGAAAAAGATCAAGAACCAAAAATTGTGATATGAGTTTGACACCAGATACTAATTATGCTCTGCTACCATGTTGAAAAACATGAATAACATGAAAGAAAAGAACAGAAAAGGATTAAAAACCAATTCTGGAAACGAAAACTGATCTCCCCAAATATGAAAACTGAAAAGAGCGGGAAATCGAATCCGAACGAATTACTGTGAAATCTTTACATCAAAATGTAATTGAACAACTTAATTGAGTCTCAGCCGTTCCAGTTTGTATTTATACTGGATGTGTGAGCTCAATTAGTTATAACTAACTAACTAACTAACTAACTAACTAACCATCTTCTTAAGTGTTTGTTGAAATGTCTCTAAGAACCCAAAAAGCTTGTCCTCTTGCCTTTTTAATCTCAACAGGCGTTATATATTACTAAAAAAGGTTTAAGATCATATTGCATATTACATCGTTTATATCATTCAACAGTGTAGAAATTAACTTTTATTTATAAAAATTATATTTATATTGTTCAATATATCTATAGTAATCGGCTAAGATGTCTTGATTCAACATCAATAAATTCTTTGTTTCCCTTTGTAAGCATGTCATTTGCTTTGAGGGATGTTTGAGTTGTTAATTAGAACCTTTTTCGAGTAGTGTTGTTAATGATACATTTTTTTTATTGTACATATATTTTTAGTTTGTGTTGTTTTAAAATTTATCTTAACGAGTAAGTTAGTTGTAATCGAAAGCAAATTCATAAATAGCCTTTTTTTTTTAAAAAAAACTTCTTACATTCTATTCTTTACCATACTTTTAACCGGGCCTTATATTCGAGAACGTGAAATATGTCTTGTTGGACGAACATCCTTCACCTGCAGCTGCCAATGCTACTCGAAATGTTCAAGAAAAGTATAACAAGTAGATCAAGAATGATAAGAAGGCACATGACCTTCTACTTTGGTGTATAAAGGCGATATTCATCGCCCACAAGGCTCCTACACCTGGCCCGACAGAATAATAAAAAGGTTAATCACGATGACTTAACGGCCCTCTAAATAGGAGGACAATAACCTAGTGCCCACAACTTTTACTTGCTTCTATGTCTTTTATGTCTGAGGTCCTTAGGACTAAATATTCAACGACAGTTTTTATTTGTATGATCACACATCGATAAAGTAGTAGAATACTCACCCCCATATAAATGTGCAACATAAAGATCTTGTCAACTCGGATTATACTTTTTAGACCAAGCGATCACTCGGATTATATTTGTATGATCATTCTATGCGTTCTCCATCTATGGTAGTATAGGTGGTATTTCCAGATTGACTATTACAAACTTTTTTATACATGAATTGTTCAACTATCTTACGGTTTATGTTTGTTGGGTGAAATACCCTATTCCACTTGTAACCTTTGGTTATCAATATAAGAGACATGTTTTTGATCAATAAAAAATATTTGTTGATCCATTTATATTTCAACTTTGGTTGTTCCGTTGTTATGCGCTTTTGATTTTGTTGAAACTTAATTTGGATAAATTAATCACATATAATATGAATATGTGATGATGTGGAGGTTGCAATAATAGTATTAAGTGACATAAACTTCGTTGTATAAAGTCATATTAATGAAGCATAATTTATCACCTATCACAAGAATTTGAGACGAACTTGAGGTTAAAAAAAAATAAATTGGGTGACGTGCACTTCATCACATATAACCACTTATAGTGATGAAGATTTCACCACATATCGTATAAATATGTGATGAATTGATGGTCATAAATGTTTTATTTTGTATTTTAATTCTACTTTGGGTGACAAATTAATCAATCACTTAAACATACAACACGTGAGAAAGTTAAGATGTCACTTATTTCAGCAATAAGTGACGACTTTGGCATCACCAATATATATAAGAAGACTAGGTGTAAAATGTAATATGTGATGAAATGTTTATCACATTTGCAACAAAAAAGTGAGGAATGGTAAATTCGTCACATAATACTTTCTGTGACTTATGATAGGTGACGACTTGAGTGACGCACAAATTTCGTCACATATAACCAAATGTGACGAAATTTACACATTATGTGACGAACACTGGTCGTCACAAAATATCAATTTTCTTGTAGTGGATGACGACAGTCGACTAAGCAGTTGACCGGATCATTTATGGTTAAATTAGCACTACCAGATCCGGGGTCTAGGGGCGTTACAAATTGGTATCAGAGCCGACTATCAGACGGACATAAATGCCACATCCTGAGAAGCTGTGGGGGGGCACCTTTAGAATCCTCTCATAGGGACGAAACTGAGACAAGTCATGGCCAAGTTCTGGCGAGGACGCCAATCCCTTATAAGGAGGAGAATGTAAGATCTCACATCGATAAAGTAGTAGAATATTCACACTCATATAAGTGTGAAACATAAATGTTTTATCAATTCGGGTTATTTATTTTCGACCAAGCGATGACGACGACCTGATCCAAGCGGTAACCGGATTATTTATGATTCATTTAAAGACTATGTATCTTAAGGCCCTAAGGCGTTACAATATTACACTACTTTCCATTGTACATGTACATGTTATTTTGTTAGTTACAACCTTTTTTCCTCCCTCTTTCTAGATTGACAAGTTCAATAATAAGCTATTATACCTCTAAATAAAGTTGTTTATTGTAAGTTGAAAAAAATGTCTCTTTTTTTTAATTGAAATATGATAAACAACAAATTTTTGCAAAAGGACTAAAGAAACAACAAAATAAAAGGGTTAGTATTGTGACTATTCAACAAATCGTTCATTTTTTTTGTTTATATTCTGGTGGACTTTACTGCTCCGTATCACAGCTAATGTAAAAGGATTTTTTTCAATATACCATCTATTTTATGTGCTATTTGTCAATATACTACGTGAAGTGGTATTTTGACAATGGAGTGGTAGTCCAATAATTGATATTTCTCATAAATAATATTTTGACAAAGCCCCTAATGTAAACGTTCAAATGTGGTTGGCATTATCTTCATGTTCATCGACATTAATGCCCTGTGTAGATTGTGCCAAATCTTTTATTTATTAATAACCCACATTACTTTTTGCTGTCCTTTTAGACATCCAAAGAGCTACTTAACCTATCAAAAATGAAATAGATCAAAATTATTTGAATTACTAATATGGATTTACATTTACATTTATAATCTCATGTCTAATCAACTTAATATACAATTGATAGTTATATATCGTTATCTATAATTGATATCTTCATCTATGACTCATACAGTGTTACAAACATTATCTACTAGAATGTCTTAAGTTCCTATATTGTCGTTGGGACGTGAAAACACGGATATGTGAGAACATCAGCTATTTGATTTGTTGAGTGATTTGAAGTTCATTTGTTTAGACTTGTTGTAAAATGTAATGGAAGTATCCAACACGCGCACGTCAACCTCTCATTTCTTCAGATCACTAGCTAGTCCATGTATATTTGTACAAATATGAGAGCCATAGTCGGTATCCAATACATGGTGGTTAAACTTGTAAGAAGCAATATTGATTTCAATCATAAACATACATGAAGTCAAAGCAATATCATACTTGTTTTTCTTGATATCTAAGAAAGGCTTGTAGTTTCTTCTCCATTAATGGCCAGTGGCCAACATCGCCACAATGGAAGTAAACGCCCATAGCATCATTATCCTTGATTATCTTGCCTTTCGGCTTCATTGGATCATTTCTTTTCTTGCTTTTCTTTTGGGCCTTAACTTGCTTTTAGAAGAACTCAAATGCAACACTTGCTTAATTGCTCATGCCCCCAATAGACTCAACAGTTTTCAACATACATGGAATGTTGATTGAATCTTATTCATGTTATAGTTGAGCATAACCGCGAGTATGAATTAGGGTAAAGACTGCAAAATCAAGTCAACACTTAACTCACACACCAGTGGCGAACCAATCTTCGAAAGCCTTTCTTTGCACCCAATCATTTTCTGCACGTGTAGACTAACCAAAGTGCCTGCAACCATCTTACAACCAAAGAGGGCCTTCGAGCAGTGGCGGATCCAGAAATATTATTCAGCGGGGTCCGTAACTTTTTTTCAGAGTAAATTTTATTTTTCACGGTATCCGAAATATTTTTCTACACATAAAATATAGAGGTTTCTTATATTTAACGGGGTCCGCGGACCCCCTTTGCTAAAGGGTAGATCCGTCTATGCCTTCGAGACCTCATACCTTTCAGTCATAGACTGAGAGGTCAGAGGCGTAGAGGCCCCTTAGGTGACAAATAATGGTGTACGCATCCATCGACTCATGTTGTTTCTAAATTTTTGGTGGCATAGAAGCCAACATTATACAAGTTTCTTCAACGCAGTCCTCTCAATGCTTAAGGTAACTAGCTCCTCATCCTTAACATCTTCAGGCGCTTGCGGCGTAGAGGCGTCAAGAACATATTCAATTTTCTCGTGTCTCGGAACAATTTTTAAGGTTTTTTCTAGCCCGTAAAGTTTGTTTCGTCGAGTTTGTTATCGATGATAAAGTGCATATTAAGTTTGTTCGACATTTCTACAACAAAAGGTAAAGATAATATAAGTTTTTGTTTATGCATACAAAACCAAGAAAATCGCACTTTAAATTAATTTTATTGGTTTTGCTGTCACTATTCAACCACTCTCAATAGACTTTAAAAAAATTCAAAATAAATTCTTTAGTGGTTGAGATTCCATCTAGTTATCCCAATTGTCGACGAGGGCCAATCCATTAAGATAATTTTGAAAGATAGGTAACTACTCACCAATCATATCATATACGATTCTCATTGGTTGATAAGTCAACAACTTGACAATGAACATCATCATGTGGTAGTCAACCATTGCCTCTAAAATTAGACGGTGATTGAAATTGGACGGTTCTTATGATGGCCAATCACCGTAAAAAGTTATTTAAGTCATTTCCCAATATTCACGATATCTTGTTCTATAAAATCATAATAACAACAATATATCCGAGGTAGGTTAACCCCCAACGAGGGCAATGAGTTGGATCCGAACAATGGCTATTCATTGTCGTTATAATATTGGGAGACAATTTATCTGACTTAATTTTTCACATTAGAGTATTTAATTAATTTGCTAAGTTGGTCTCATCTATATATTAACGTGTACATATCTAAATTATCGACATAAAATAAATACATACATCATTCCACGCATAAAAACAAATAAATACAAAAAAACAATTGGTATGATTGTCTGTGCACATCTTCTTCCCATTGATCGTGTCTTTGAGGTGACCCCGAGGCGTGTTGAGCTGATGTTTTGGTTAGAGCAGGAGAGTGCTGTGAAGGTGGGTTTGCTGATGCATTCTTGAATTCGCGAGGTTGCTCTTGATACATGGAGGGAGTTGTTGCCTTATGCTCCCATGATTGATACTTTAGCGGTAGTAGTTGAGTGCTTAGTGTTGGCCAGTGACGTTTGGGAGCGGCCCAAACCTATCCTTCCGCCGAAGGGAGTTTCTGGTTCTGGTTCTACCACTCAACATAGACCCCCCTCCGTCGGTTAAAGGGAGCGCACACCTGTACACGGTGGCGGCATAGGTTCTTGTACCTTGCAGCAACTGGGGAACGAGTATTTTGAGCAAAAGTTAGCTTCGATTCATTCAAAGCTGGACGGTCTTTATGCTCATTTTCATATCCCGTCAATTGCCCCCCCACCTCGAGCTCCCCCAGCACGTAAAGCGGCTGCGTCTGATGCAACTAGACCATCACCTTCTTCACCACCTCCACCTGGTTTTGGATGTCTTGCTTATAATGCTGAGCAGTATGATAGTAATGTAGACCTTGGCTTTGTCTGAAGCCTAGTTTTTAGCTTTTCTTGTTGTTTTTCTCCACTTTGTTTGTTTCTTCTTTTTTAATTTTAGCCTCCCGACTTTGCTTTGATCTTGTAATGAAATTATTATTAATATATAACTATTTTGTCGGATTAAAATGTTTGAAGTACTTTTTTCTTTCTTACTTCCGCAATTGTAGTTGTATTGAGGTATGTGATCCCTGTTTTCCAGAATCTGTTTTTCTTGCTATATTTATTGCAGATTTCCCGCTTTTTACTTTTTCCAATATTAAGGACAATGTTTCGGTTAAGTTGGGGGTAGAACGTCACTTAGCTTTTTGCTTTGTTTTTCACCAGTTTTAGACTCGTTTCTATTCTTTTTCAATGCATTATTCACCTCTTTTATTTTGCTACTCTTTGAGCAATTCTTAAGATTTGAAGTCTTTGAACTTTTGGATTTACTTAATCACATCTTTAATTCACAAACGAATGAACAAGAGTCATGTGAACTTTTAAAGTAGTTGTGTATTAACCCCCTTTTTTTTTGTGAATCAACATTTTTATGCACACATAACTGGATTGCACCAGGGATTAGTATAGATGATGCATTATTTTGACTTGAGTTGACCTTAGTTGTCCAAGTTTGTTTCTACTTTGGTTCATTTAGGGCAAGTTGTGGATTTAATAAGGGCATAGGATTCACAGACTCGGTAGTTTATAAAAAGTAGTTTATAAAAAGAAAGAGTGATTAAGTGAGTATCTTTAGAAAAAATATGAGTGATTCCCTACAAAAAGCAAAATGATTTGGCAGGAGGGTAGCAAATTCGGTGATAGGTTTGATAGAGTTTCTTGCTAGGCTCCCACCATTGCAAGTTTCTTATTGATAATTTACCCGGCCCTCGTAACAAAATAAATAAATAAACACGAGCCTTGAGTAGTGCTCGGTTCTCAAGCCGTATTTTCCAGTTGACTTGTTCTACTTATAATGAAAAGTAATTTTCAAAATGACGAAAAGGAAGCAGACTTGTGACTAGCTAAGTAGACCCTAGGTTGGTATAATGTGATTCTTCCTATGTCATTGTTGTTTGATAGTTATCCACACACACACTCCGGTTCATAAATTGAATAGACTTTGATGCATGGTTGACGGATAATGGTTAATGTGCTTCTTGTTTTGACTTTTTGAATGAAGTTGTTTTAAAATAAATTGTATATTGTTCCGGGGGTTCAATCTTTATTTTCGCTCGAGATGATCAAAAGCTAAGTAGAGGTAGTTGATGACGGTCTATTTGGTGCTATATTTCATCCTTAATTTGCCCTTGAATTATGCTCAAATGATAAAAAAAAAAATAGTTTAATAATTGTGTGGAATAAGTGTCAATTGCATAGTGAGTTGTCATGGGATTGTAACTCTGCATTTGTGTGTTTTGCCTTTGGAATCAGTACTGTTTTGCCTCGTTTTGCATGATTTTCTAGTAGTGTCATTTTTTAGAGCAATGATAAAATGGATCAGAGCTGAGGATTCATTGTTGGGCTTGATAGAAGAGGTCCAGGAAGAAATCTGTTAGAAATTTAGAAATTGGCCCAGGCATGGCGGGATAACGGAGCTGATCACCGCTTTACGGAGCAAGTTATAGTCGTCTAGGGTTTTTTGTTATGTTCATGTCGGTTACAAAGTCTATATATGGCATATAGCAGTCATATGTAACATATACTCAATAATTCATATGTGGTCATATTGAACAAAAGTTTACATGAAATAAAAGTTCTTGGTTGTATTGTGAGTTATTTGGTTCTCTTCTTCCCCCAAGCCATCACAAGCTTGATCAACTTAGGCATCCATTTTTGAAGGTATGAAGCTTTGAACGTTCTTTCATGTCTTTAATATGGTTTTTAGCATGTTTCAACATGTCTGTAATTCATCTGCATGTTTGACGAGTTTGTAATTCACCGTTAATAACCATAATCATAATATGTAACCCGGAGGTAGGAGCCGCACCCGCCTTGGAGACGGCCTTTACCGTCTCGGCGGTGTAACCTTTAGAACCCTAATTCTAGAGGTTCAACGTCAGCTACGTCTAATCGACAAGTTTAACCTATGATTGTTTTGATTTGGCCAGTCTAGTAACCATTTTCGTAAATTAGCATGAAGGAGCATTGCTGAAATGTTAGTTAGGACATAGTCTTGATCGATCTTTAGGTACTAACAGTCATAGTTGATGGCCTAGAGAGGTTCTCGGTCTTAAGCCGACAATCCTTAAATCTTAATGCATGTGATGGTAATACAACCCAAGGTAGGTTAACTCGCACATAGACATCTAATGTCCTTACAATGTGAAGTATGACGAGTTTAGGGGACTGTGCCCGTAGCTAAAAAAGATAAAACTTATGAATGTGGTATTTTAGAGGAATTACAGGGGTTAAACATAATAGATTAATTACACCAAGCTAGGAGATCAGTAAGAGAGAGGAAATGGTTAACCGCTTTTATTTGTCTTTGTGTTTATGTTGGTCAAAGAACACTTTATGTATTCTTAATTGTGATTTAGTACATTTGTTTATAGAATTTGTCTTGTCTTTGTAGGATCGACCATTACTCGTTTTCTATACCGCAATGGACCTAGTCATGTTGCTAGTATAAGCGACTTACACACGATCATGCTTCCACTTACTACACTATACAAAATATTGAGAAGACGTGAATAAGTTTTTTCTAGGGAGACGATGAAGATGTCCACAAGTTACATTCTATTGCTTGGCACAAAATATGCAAGCCGAAACAAGAATGGGTTTGGGATTTAGATGCCTACATCAAAGAATGTCACATTGCTTGGTAAATTAGTCGGGGACTTGGTAACACTGAAAGACACACTTTGGGTGGAAGCATTATCTAAGAAGTACAAAAAAACTCACGATAAGGGCAAAACCTAGCAGCTCACCAACATGGCTAGGAATTTGTCAAGCGTTTGCCGACATTTTGAGAGGTTTTGTAGAAAATGATCAGAGTTACGTGTGGAAGGAAGAATCGCAAAGGAAATACATTGTTGCTTCTGGCTACTATATGTTGACTCAACCAAAAAATTATGATGAGAGCGAACCAATATGGGAGAAAATTTAGCGACTGAAAGGCACAACACGAGGCAATTTTTTCACTCGGGATCATTGCGCATGGTGCTTTGTTGGTGGACGAGCTGCTCTACACTAGAAATGTGACGGCTCACCCTTTATGCAAATTGTGTATTAGGATAAATGAATCAATTCATGATGTTCTTCGTGACTGTGAATGGGCCAGGGAAATTTGAAATCTTAGTGTACCAGATGATTGTTGAACGCCTTCTTAAGAGCCATTACCCCATTGAAATGGTTAAATGTAAATCTTAATCCGGAGCGGTCATCCTCTCTTTGTACGATCAGATGGAGATATTTTTGGAAGGAAGCAATATATGGCATATAAGGATGGAGAAACAAGATCAAACATGGAACCGACGACGACAGACCACTGGCGTTTATCTTTTCTTTTCTTTTTTTTTTTTATTTTAAGAAACGGTCACTTTATTAATCGAAAGCCAAAGGGCAACGTACACTGTTTTCAGGAATAAATATAAACTCGATACTACAAGCCTACAATGTTTTCAAATGTTGTTGAAAGACTAAGAATTCATAGACTTGCCTTGGCAATAGACTAGCTAGACGTGCATGACTTTGTTTTTGTGTTTTTCTTTTTCTTTTTTGCACTTTGAACAACAACACCAACAACATTATCGGCAAACAATAATTTTCTCTCTCAAGAATTTTCTCTCGTCTTCTCTCTTAGACCATCCCTTTCCTCCTGCAACAAAAACACCTTTTTTCCGGCACCGCCCGCCGAAAGGCGTCGGTGCATCTTTGCTTTCTGTTTTTTCTTTATGGTTTCTTTCTAGTTTGTGGATCTTGTCTAAATCCCCTTCATTTTTATCATTGACCGCATTTTACAAATTTAGATCTAAACTTTCTTCTCCTCCCGTTTCCGAATCGGTTGGCGGCGTTGTTAGTGGTGGCTCTCTCTTCATCCTAGTTGCTTCCGCTTCCAGTCTGTTGAGACAGATGCCCACACTCTTGAATGTCTAAAGAAATATAACAACGCCTTTATTAACACCAATTGATTTTAATACAACGGTAAGCGCTTGATCTTAACATGGTATCAAAGCCAGATGTCACAGGATCAAACAATGGTTGGAACATTATTTAAAAAAGAAATTATGCAAGTGTTGTGACAGATTGCCCACACTTGAGGGGTGCGTTGGGACAGATTGCCCATACTCTTGAATGCCTAAAGAAATATAGTAGCGTCTTTATTAACACCAATTGATTTTAGTACAACGGTAAGCGCTTGTTCTTAACACAGTCCTTATGGATGGTGGTTGAAAGGAGTGATTTTTCCAGCGGTGGATCTGGTTTTTTGGTTGCCGGTTGCCGGTTGCCGGTTGCTGGTTGCTGTGGTCTTCGCCGGAATTATTTTTAGGTCCACCGGTTTGCTAGTCAATGTTTTCTCGGTGGATAGTGGTTGCATTCACATCTTCTTTGCTCCTTTTGGAACTTTGTCCAGCAGAATGTATACGGGAGGAATTATTCACTTAGAAGCTTGGCGGTTCGTGATGGTAGATGGTGGATTTGACGGCCAATGTCTTTATGTGTCGGTAGTTGTTTTTATGTTCGTGTGTTCTTTGTGTTTTAGATCGGATCGATGATAGTCAGTCTTTCCGGATTGTTATTTAGGCTTTTAGATTCGTTTTTAATTCTGCTTAAGCTATGAAAAAAAGTTGATTATGAAATATCTTTTCACACCAATTTTATCTTATACACGTAAATTTATTTTTCAAATCTTTACCTTTTTTATTTTCGCGCGTTCATTCGACTAAAGTTTGAAGTTACACATATTAAATTTGAAATATGTTGAATATATTTTGGATTCGACCATCTTTTAGGTAGAATGTTTGAAGTTTTCCAAACTCATATATAGTCGAGCATCATTTGCTTGAGTCCGAATAGTGTTGGTTTTGATAACAACAACAATATAAGAGATGATATTGATCTGGAATATTAAAAGTTTTTCACTCAATTTTAGTCGAATGTCTGACGGAAGTATGAAAAACATTTTTTTTGAATAAAATTATAATGATCGATTATATAAATAAATTGTTTATTGTTTTAATAAAATTCTTTCGTTTCTTAAAAAAATTTACAAAAAAAAAGAGAGAAAGAAAAACCAAGAACTCAAAAAAAAAATGCGGGGAACGGGTTTGAGTCTGAAAAGATGAGGACAAAATCAAATTGAGGTTAAATTTTTTGGGTTATTTTTTTTGAGGGGAGCTGATTGATGAGGTTTCCTTTTCCCTTAAATTTTAGGGGAGCCTTTGAGGTCTCTCTCTCTCTCTCTCTTTTTTTTTTTTTTTTTCAAGCCACGCACCACGGGGAGCCTTTGACTCGTTTAAATTCCAACTCAACTTTCCCTCCAAGCCACGCACCACGCGCCACTTTCCAAACCCCTAAAATAGCTCCGTCACATCTCCCCTTCTTCCATAACATGAAACTTTGAGCCTACCGGAGACCACAAAGGTAGCCGAAGGAAAAGTATGCAGAGACATTAAAATCGCTCATTTTTCGCCATTGAAATCTACAGGGAACTCGTATGCTGGCTTTTTCAAGAATGAAATCTGTCTTGGCCCCTTGTTTCTCCAAGGCTACTGCTTTCTCCTTTGCCGTCGGCTCTCACTCTCCACCGCCTATTTCTTTGTTTTCCAAGAGCATTCGGCTAATGAATTCTTCTTCTTTCCTGCATAACCCTTCAATTGTTTCTACTTTGTCTACTATTGCCCTAAAAAACCATAGTAATAGCCGTCAAGTTAGCACCTTGAAACCGGAGGCTTCTTCTTCTCCGTCTTCATCTGCTTCTGGTGAAATTCATGTTATTGTAGGCCCCATGTTTGCTGGAAAAACCACAACGCTTCTTAAGAGAATCAAGTCCGAGAGCAGTAATGGAAGGTGCTGCTCTTTTCTCCTATTTCCCCTCTTTCGCTTACATTTGTTTTTCCTTGAATATAACATTTCCTATTTATATTGGCTGGTAGAAGTAAAAATCTGAACTTTTAGTTTGAACTGACATCTTTAATAATTTTGCCTGTCTTTGTATACATTGTTCATGCTAGTTATGTTCCATTCTGATTTTTGTTATGGTTTTCTTTTCTTTTCTTCTTCGTTTGCGTAATGAAAGAAATATGATAGGGTTGTTCCACAGTCAAATTAAAATCATCATTGACGGTATTCCCAGTTTTCAGGCCACGAGCAGGAGGAAAATTGATCACTTCAATAAGACCTTGAAAGATTTGTGTCTTTCAGGAAAAGTGACGGAAGCCGTTAGAATTCTATGCAACTTGAATGTACAAGTTGAACCGGAAACTTACTCTCTGCTCTTGCAAGACTGTATCAATAGAAAAGACTACGGTAATGGTAAAAGGATCCACTGGCAGATGATTGTTTTTGGTTTTATACCAAATGAATATATATCTGTTAAACTTTTAATACTGTATGCAAAAGCAGGGGATTTGCATACAGCTGACATTCTGTTTGATAAGTTACACATTAAGAGTTTGGTATCCTGGAACGCAATGATTGCAGGATACGTGCAGAAGGATTTGGAAACAGTTGCCTTGATCTTTTTTCGCAGGATGAGGATGCATGGCATAATACCAGACCAGTATACCTTTTCATCAGTCTTTAAAGCATGTGCTTCTGTGGCGGTGTTGGAACGGGGTAAACAAGCACATGCTCTGTGGATTAAGACCCGTGTTAGTGACAACCTAATTGTTGATAGTGCCCTAATGGATATGTATTTTAAGTGCAGTAGTCCCTCTGATGGGCATTTAGTGTTTGATAAGTCCTTAGAATAGGAATGTTGTGACTTGGAGTGCTTTAATATGTGGATATGGAATGCATGGAAGAGTGCTACAGGTTCTGGGCTGCTTCCATAGGATGATCAAGGAGGGTTTTGCACCAAATCATGTGACATTTCTTGCCGTTCTTTCTGCTTGTAGCCATGGAGGTTTGGTGAATGAAGGTTTGGAATATTTCTTCTCTATGGAGAGAGATTATGGAATTCAGCCTAGGAACCGGCATTATGCTGCAGTGGTTGACCTATTAGGTCGTTCTGGGAGGGTACATGATGCGTATGACTTTGTTAGAAGTTCTCCTTGTAAGAACCATCCAGTTGTTTGGGGTGCTTTGCTTGGTGCTTGTAAGATGCATGGAAACATGGACATAGCAAAGCTTGCTGCCAATAACTTCTTTGAATTGGAGACAGAAAATGCAGGGAAGTATGTCGTGTTGTCCAATGCCTTTGCTTCTTTTGGATTGTGGGGTAGTGTTGCAAAGATTAGGGGTGTCATGAAGGAATCAGGAATGAGAAAAGAACCTGGTTATAGCATGATTGAGGTTCAGAGGGAGGTCCACTTTTTCTTTATGGAGCATAACACTCATGAGCATACTGAACTAATTCGCGATTTGATTAAAGATATGACTTGTATACTCAAAGATGTGGGGCCTTCCCCTGACTTAATCACCTAACGAGAAAACATCATTGGTATACAACCCTGCTTATGAATCCAATAGAAGGACGACATCTGAAAGTCAGGCGTCTTTTCTGCGATTTTAGACTTGGGAGTTTGTATTTATTTTTAATATATTTTTCATGCTATTACGAGTCTATTCAAAGGCATGGATGGGTATATACATGAAAATAAGGTGAACTTGATTGCTATGCTGCATTAACAAAGAGGGGATTTCTCGGGGCACCATGTATATTAACAGAAGTGATTCCTGGGAGGTGGTGGTTGAAAAGGATTATGATGCATCTGACTTAAATTTCATGAAACATACCGAAGACTCCAATCGCATATGTGGTTTTTAATCCTCTGGATCCTCAAACATTTAAAGCAGAAGCACATAATTTTCTCCCCCTATTGGAAGCTTGGAAATATGGTTATAATATCGTAGCTTGATTGATGGAGCATCAGAATTCATGTTTGAGAGGTTGCTGATTGGAGGTTTCCGATTCCAACTTAGGCCATTAATATGCAAAATTTCACATGGTTTGGCCTACCAGTGTGCCTCTTTTGGGTTGAATGTCAATTGTTGTGCTATTCGACTTGCTCCTTCTTGTGTTCGGTAAGGACTGCAAATCTTCGACCGCACGTGAAATTGAAAGAAGAGGTTGGTTCATTCTGGGCTGGCAATGGGATACAAACACTTAATTTTCTGAATGCTGGCACTTCTTGCTTGGACATAAGTGAAATTTATTTTTTCCATTAAATAACCTGTAATCAAGTTTGAAATGGGTTTGAGTTGCCAGGACTTCCTTTTTATCGGTAGAATATATATCTTACTTATTCTATGCATAGAGTTTTCCAGAAGGTTAGAACCTAGTAATCATTTTCTTGTTTCATTCTTTATTAGTTTACACCAATTTGCTGTATTAGTGCCATGTGATCATTGTTTGAATCGCAATAAAGTTTTATGGTGTTGAATTTACTGTATGCCTTAGTGTTATATTGCCAGAAAAGTATGCCATTTTGAAAAAAGCTTTTTGCTTTTGTTTTCTAGATGTTTATCATTTCAAGTAGAGGTTCATTAAAGAAGTATTGGTTAGTCTTTTCAACAAAATTTTATTCATGCAGAAGTATCGCACTTATAAAATCGAACAAGGATACACGATATGCGCTGGACTCCGTCGTGACCCATGATGGAGAAAAATTATCATGTTGGCCATTGGCAGATCTATCGTCTTTCAAAGAAAAAGTCGGTGCCGAGGCATATAAAAAGGTAATCAATTGTGACCCAGTTTTGTTCTCAAGTTTTATAGGCATTCCAGTGGTACAACAACATGTCTTTGTTTATTTTGCTTTTGAGAACTCTTAGCAACGCCAAGACAAGTTAGCTCAGCTTATAAGAATGAGTCGATTCAAACTTTTGTGTCTGATCTGATGTTAAGTTGGACTAGGTAACTAGGGTTAAAAGAACAAGTAAACATAACAAACAAAAAAAGAGAACATTTTGCACCAATATGCTTTGCAGGTGAGGGTCTTTTGGGCTTTACATTTAATATTTTGAGAACAAACAATCATTTAGTAACTGTGCTGAATTTTCCAGCTAGAGGTAATTGGCATTGATGAAGCCCAATTTTTCAAAGACCTTTATGATTTCTGCTCCGAAGCTGCTGATATAGATGGGAAAACTCTGATTGTTGCGGGTTTGGATGGCGATTATCTGAGGTATTGCTCTCTTACTATGCTGAAATTCCGTATTAGTGAGATCTCTCTCTACCGTTTTTTTTTCCTCTGCAATTAAACGCCTTTTGGTCCTTATTTGAAATTTCATGTTGTTGTTTGCCCTTTATTGATTTGATGCAGGAGAAGTTTTGGATCAGTACTTGATATAATCCCCATTGCTGATTCAATAACAAAGTTAAGTGCTAGGTGCGAGTTGTGTGGTAAACGGGCTTTCTTCACATTGAGAAAAACGGAGGAGACAGAAACGGAGTTGATTGCAGGCGGTGATGTATACATGCCTGTATGTCGTAAACATTACGTAAGCGGGCAGGCGGTCAAACATTACGTAAGCGGGCAGGTGGTCAAAGAAGCTACTAGGACTGTTATTGAAGATCCCCAGAGGGTAGTACAATTTGGTGCAATGCTGCTCTGATTCTTTTGCTTATGTCAAATGAAATGGATAATTTACGTGTGCATATTTCATTTAATTCAACCATAAATAAACAATAAGAAGCTAATGAGTCAAGTGGTTGTATTCTTGTTTTTTTAATTTATTTCTACTATCTAATAAATGGAGAAGAGGATGCTTCCCTGAAGGCCATTACCCATTGCATGATTTCTTGGGAGCTGCTGAATATTGTCGAACAAAGAAGAAAGTCTCCCAGAGGGTAGGGTGGAGAGCTTTCTTCCAAACACTGCAAGACCAACTGCAATCGCGTAAAGCATGGGTAGGAGTTTCGCATGTTGGTAGCATAGCTAGCAAACGGAGGTGCTGGATATGATGCGAAGCGCCAAGAGGTTGTTGACGAGAAGACAATTCTAGCGGAGTTGCCATAGACAAAAGTTATATCTCATTGGCCCCTTAAGACTCCAAACACAGTTCCAATCAAAGGTGCTCTGAACCAGACACAAACGTACATGCGGAACTCAGAATTCGAGTAATAGCATTCACTCTCTCGTTGACAAACGTTATTGATTTCACTCTTCATATCCTTAATGCCATTAAGCCCGGTCGCTATTCAGCACGACACTCATACAGTTAGTCACTTTTGAGCCTAACGCTATTAAGCCTGCTCGCTATTCAATCCTTCACTGATACAGATAGTCGCTTTCGAGCCTAATGCTATTAAGTCCGGTCGCTATTCAGCACGGCGCTACTAAGCACGGTACCAAGCGTATTCGCTGTTAAGCATACCGCCCAACAAAACAAGCTCAACACCTATAACACACATGGCAAGGTATACTTTTGACGATCTCTCAGCTAGGCCATCATCGTCAAAACACACTCATTTCCGAGCAGCCCAATCCGCAACCCCTCCGCTCGAGCCCAACACTCTCACAACAGTTGGCAATCAATTTATACGAGTATGGAGCGACAAACAAAGTGGTTGCGGAGTCGGGCTCTTTCCGTTTGAGCAAACAAAATTGCGGATCATATAAAAAGGTAGTACATGTAGAGCTCGACACTTGGGTTATGGCATTCATTCTCCCGTTAATAAACGTGAATGATTAAGCTTTCTTTCTACTCGTGAGGCTAAAACTCGCCGAACAAGGCAAAATAAGATCAATACTTATATCTTCAACAAAACCAGCTCTATATCCACCTTGGCACACTTAACTATTTGTTTCCGACAAGCTCTCAACTCAGTAACTCGGCACCATCAACCTTGTCCAAAACAAGGGGGCATTATACTACCCTATGCTATCTCATCAGCACAAAGGTCCGTCCCCCGCCTAAGGGGGAGCGCTCAAAAGTTGGATTAATTTCGACAAAAACAAACAAGTAAGAAACAAAGAAAGTGCAGATTACATTAAATTAAAGGAAGGCTTGTATACAAATCATCACCAAAAGGCGGACAAATTATACAGATCATCTATCACAAAAAAGTTTGCAAATTCTTCCAAGATTACAAAACAAATCAGGAGCCGACAAGGTCAGAAATTACAAACAAGGGCTACTGAGGTGGATCTTCGGGCTGACACAAAACGGTCTCTTCGTGCTGAGTCTGAGGAAGAGTAGGATCCAGCATCGCGTCCAGTGTACGGGCATGTGATGCGGAGCAACTTTATGACATTTTATATCAATTTACCCTCGAAATGGGACTTAAACATGATTAATTCATGGTAAACTATACGTAAAAGTGCTTAATTTGATTGGAAGTTACGAATGATTTTTTATCGTGATTATTTCGTATTTGTATCTTATTTCTATCTCGAATCATATTACACGTTTTATGGTTCTTTGTAGGAATAATCCGATCCGAAGAGGATTTTGAGCCGAAACAGCATGCTCCGTGGTCTTCTCAATCACTAAGGGAGAAGTAATAGCACCAAAATCCGGGATCCCAAAGTGAGGCAGGGTAAAGTCCTCAGTGATCTCCTCATCCAGGATTTCCTTGAGTTTTACCAAAAGGTTGCCGACGACATTTGGGGACGGGGTCCAAGCCATCTCAGTATTTCACAAAATTAAGGGTACTTTGGGAAGAAATCAAGACAATTAGGCTCATGCCAGTATATTCTTGTGAGCCACAGTGTCACTGCAATGCAGTTAATACACTCGTAAATCATATGGAAACAGAATATATTATGAAATTTCATAAAGGTTTGAGAGATGAGTTTGAGCCCATGGTCTCCCAGGCAATGTTGATGGTACCATCTCCAGAAATTACGAAAATTCCTTTCACACCTAACTATCATGGATATCGTCTAGCAACACGTCCACGATCCCCAATCATCGGAAGAGTCAAATGCAATGACTACTACCTTTCATGTGAAACAGCTACCGTGTAAATACAATCCTATCGCTATAATGATATTCATACGATCGTATCTTGAGTGTCAACACATTAATGACCGTATCTTATAATATGGATATCATGCTCTCTCGAAGAAACTCATTTACTCCCACTTTGCAAAGATTCACAAGAGCTAGACATTCCTTATAAGAAGGCCCTTTCGGATATTTACTCCTAATCATAGGATACGTGATTTCCGGACGAGCAACATGAATCCTACGCATGCTTCAGTATCACACCAATCACTACCGCATGATCGTCCCATGGCTAGGGGAAACCTCAACAGTGTCAAAGTATGACAATCCACACCGCGATGTCATGAAGGCTCCGGTCTCAAGATAATTACACAACCGCCACATAGTGCGACACTTAATAAAGTAAGTGGGTCAATCTAACGTACGCATTCTCTAATACACGTCCATGTACAGTCCAAGTGTCTCTACACTTTGATAGACGAGATCTATCCATATCTTCAATTAAGATATAAGACATCCAGTACATGCTAGTCTAATCGTACTATTAATATCCCATTTAATAGCACATACGACTAGAGGCATTTAAGTATCAAACCTATTTAAGTGAGTCGAGATCTCATCAACGATAATCACTATCATGGTTTCTCTTTTAAAGTTTGACACTAGGGACGTTATCATATATACAATATCATAATTGGTCCGCTAAATGAACAAGTATATAATAACAGAAAGCCATTTAATATATGTACAAACATAAATAAATAGTAGAAATGATCCGACCCGGTCTGATCCGGTCCAACCCGATTGCGTTTAGGACACTATTTCAACAGAATTTGGTATCTCTTAGTCTACTGGACAACAAGGGGTTCAATTTCAAAGGAGAAATTAGAGAGCTGAATGTCTACAAAGATTCAACTATGGTCCTCAAAGGTATCAAGAAGGGAACCTTGTATATATTACAACGCTCTACTCTATCTGGCTCTGCTGCTGTGGCATCCTCAGCAGTTCATTAGTCACAGCAGACTCAGTTGTGGCACATGAGACTTGGTCACATGGGTGAAAGAGGAATGCAAGTCCTTTCATCAGCAGGTTTTCTTGGGGGATATAAGGTCAAGACACTGGACTTTTGTGAGCACTGTGTATTTGGAAAGCTACATAGAAGCAAGTTCTCAGCAGACAAACACAGTACAAAGACATCACTTGATTATATCCATTCTGATTGCTGGGGTCGATCAAAGGTGGAATCATTGGGTGGTCACAGATCTTTTGTTCATTCATAGACGACTATTCAAGAATGACTTGGGTGGTGATGATGAAACACAAAAGTGAGGCATTCAACAGTTTCAAGCAGTGGAAGGATCTAGTGGAAAAGCAGACAGTCAAGAAAATCAAAAGGCTCAGAACAGATAATGGTCTGAAATTCTGTTGATCAGTGTTTGATACATTTTGTAAGGATGAGTTTATTTCCAGACACCATACAGTCAGGAATGCACCTCAACAGAATGATGTAGCTGAGAGGATGAATCAAACTCATCTGGAGAGGGCAAGATGTATGCTCTCTAATGTTGGTTTATCAAGGAGATTTTGGGCAGAGGCTGTAACCACAACATGCTAATTAATCAACATGAGTCCTCACACAGGGATCAATCTCAGGACACCATTTGAGATGTGTTTAGGCAAGCCTGCTGACTACTCAGTTCTAAGGGTTTTCGAAAGCACAGTTTACTATCATGTGAATGAAGGGAAGCTGGAACCAAGGGCTAAGAAATGAGTGTTTGTAGGGTATGAAGATGGGGTGAAAGGTTATAGAATTTGGTCATCAGCAGAGAACACAGTCATACTCAGCAGAGATGTGGTCTTTGATGAAAATTCTACGATTAACTCATCAATGGGGAGGTCTGCTGAATCTGAAACCAGTGCTGAATCTGAGAGGGCTAAGAAACAGGTGGAGTTTCAAGTGGAGTCAGCTGAGATGCAACAATCAGCTGATCCAAGTCAGCACTCATCTGATCTGGCTGCTGAACCAGAGTCTGATCCAAGCCATTCAGACAGGGAACTTTGGTCAGCAAGTATAGCATCAAACAGGGAACTTTGGTCAGCAAGTATAGCTGTCAGCAGAGCTAGAAGATCAAATGTTGGGGTACCTCCCAAGAGGTATAGTTTTGATGATATGGTTGGATATGCACTTCAAGTTGCAGAAGAAGTGGATGGTTTTGAACCTTCTTCTTATAGGAAAGAAGTGACATGTTCTGAAGCATCTCAATGGCTTGCTGCCATGGGAGATGAAATGGAGTCATTATTGAAGAATCAGACTTGAGATCTAGTTAAACATCCTGCTGTAGGAGAGTTGTTACTTGCAAGTGGATCTTCAAAAAGAATGAAGGAATGACTGAGGCAGAAGGGGCCAAGTATAAGACACGTTTGGTTGCAAGAGGGTTCAGTCAGAAAGAATGGGTAGACTTTGATGAGATATTCTCACTAGTGGTCAGACACACTTCAATCAGAGTGTTACTAGCAATGGTGGCACATCAGGATCTTGAACTTGAGCAGTTAGATGTGAAGACAACTTTTCTACATGGTGAGGTGGATAAGGAAATATACATGACTCAGCCAGAGGGGATTCAAGTTCCCGGCAAGGAGGATTTTGTGTGCAAGTTAAAGAAGTCCTTATATGGACTGAAGCAGACTCCTAGACAGTGGTATAAAATGTTTGATAGTTACATGATCCAGCTGGGTTATAACAAAAATCCATATGACTGTTGTGTGTATCACAGTCATCTGAGAGATGGATCACATATCTATCTTGTCCTGTATGTGGATGATATGTTGATAGCTGTTGAAAAGAAGTCTGATGTTCAAAATCTGAAGAACCTTCTCAGTGATGAGTTTGAAATGAAGGATTTGGGTGCTGCCAAAAAGATTTTGGGGTTGGAGATCTGGAGAGATAGGAGTCAGAAGAAGTTGTTCTTGTCTCAGCAGGGCTATATACAGAAGATATTGGCCAGATTTGGCATGTCTGCTGCAAAGCCAATAGATACTCATATGGCATCTAATGTTCATTTGTCTGTTTATACATACTTCACAATCAGCAGATGAGAAGGAGTATATGTCAAAAGTTCCCTATGCTAGTGTAATTGGTGTCTGATGTATGCCATGGTGTGCACTAGGCCTGATCTGGCTCAGGCAGTCAGTGTTGTCAGCAGGTTCATGGCTCAACTTGGAAGGAACATTGGAATGCTGTGAAAAGGATGTGCAGGTACCTTAGGGGTACAGCTGATGTTGGTCTCATTTATGGAGGTGATAATCAAGGTTTGATCACAGGGTACTATGATGTTGATTATGTAGGTGATGTGGACAGTAGGAAATCAATGACTGGTTATGTTTTCACATTGGGGAATTCAGTTATCAACTGGAAAGCAACTCTTCAGGCAACAGTGGCTTTATCAACTACTGAGCCATAATAGATGGCTTTTACTGAAGCAGCCAACGAGGGCATCTGGTTGAAAGGACTAGTCAGTGATTTGGGGCGACATCAGGATCAAGCAGATATTTATTGTGATAGTTTGAGTGCAATTTGTCTAGCTAAGGATCAGGTTCATCATGAGAGAACCAAGCATATTGATGTGAGGTATCATTTTTTGAGGAATGAGAAAAGGGTTCAAGTGAAGAAAATCTGCACCAAGGATAACCCTGCTGATATGTTCACTAACTTGATTCAAAGAAAGCAAGTTTCGGTTGTATCGGACTTCTTTGAATATTCAAAGCTTATAACTGGATATCCGGAAGCTTTAGTGCGAGGTCGGTGGCTTGAGTGGATTCTGTGGAATAACCTGGTACAGTACATCTGGCATTGACGAATGCATATGGTACAAGTACATCCGTTTATGCAATCTAGTTTGACTGTGAATGAGAGTTCAAGTCAAGGTGGAGATTTGTCAGCAAAGTGACTTAAACTCTACATCTGGTAGTCAGCTGAGTGATGGTCAGCTGATAAGTGTATCCAAGTCTGTGAAAGTCAGCTAGGAAGTCAGCTGAATTTCTTCTGATGTCAGCAGCATGCTGAGGCTGAGGTTTTTGGATGCAGCTGAGTTCTACATCTGTGCAATGATCAGCTGAGTTGGGGTCAGTAGAGGGACCCAACATCTGGGGCAATCCGACAAAGATCCTTTGACGGTTAGGGTTTAAGGAATTGTGTCTATAAATACCAGTTGTATTGATCATTGTAACATGTGTAATCCGTCTGAAATTCAATGCATAATAAAATTTCTCTTTTCTGTCCGTGGAGTAGTCGGCACAACGTCGGAAACCACGTTAAACCCTGTGTTCTTCTTGTTTCTTTATTTCTATTGATTATTATTGTTAGATTGCTTATGTTATTTATCTATCTTGTATCTGGATTTTCTATCCTGTTAAACCACTTGTAACAAAACCAAAGAAAAAAAAAAAAAACAAAAAAAAACATGGCTTTCATATGGGTTGATTTTCGAATCTTCCCTACCAAATATCATTGACAGCCCTAAACCCAAATCTCCCCTTACTCATTGGTATTTGGTAGCCCCAAACCCGAATCCCCCCTGTCAAACTCGACACGGCAAGACTCTCGTGAAGCGCTATCACGGTCTTCTATCCCTAAAATGAAGATAAAAAATAGAGTTTTACTCAAATATTTCATATATAGCAGAGTCTCTATCCCTATTTATTTTTAGGATATGAACAGTGCATCCCTACTTGTGGGAATGCACTATTCACTGCCCTAAACATATTTAATTGTTAAAAATTATAGGGATAGGGATATGGATGTTGCTGGAGTGAAATAATAAATATTTAATGTGTATAAATAGGGTTGTGAGGTAGAATATGTATTATTTAATATTATTTGTAATGTTATAGGGATAAGAATAGAGATGCTGTGTAGAGGTTTTTGAATTGAGAAATTATAAAACAAAGATATTTATTATTTTATATTATTTTAAAAATAAAATTTGGAGTCTCTGCTGGGAATGAGAAAAAGATCTCCAACGGTGCATGTTGCACCTTCCCTCCCACAAGTGCATCAAAACGGTGTCGTTTTGATTCAAAACGACACTGTCTCGATGTGATTAAAAAAAATTAAAAAAAAAACACAGTCAAAACGGTGTCGTTTCGGATCGAAACGACACCGTTTTGATGCACCTCCCCTTGCACCGCTCGACCTGCACAGTCGGGGATCGAGGTCCCTAGGAATGCCATGAGACTCATAGCCCTAAACCCTTTTGCCATACTTTAGGCCAATAATGTAAATTTATCACTCCAAAAGCCTGGATTCTGAAAGAAAAAGGAAAAAAAATAGAAAAAAAATAAAATAAAAATTCACAAGTCTCTGTGGATTCATCGGAACAAAGGTTGAAGATCGGGACACTACAATAGGATGGTGAATGTGACAATCGGAGAGGAGGTGGTGCCAAAGCTCCGGCGTTTTCTTTACTTTATCGGAGCTGGATGTAAGTGTTTTTCAATGATCTTTCATATATATATAATATATATATATATATGCGTGTGTTGAGTGGTAGGAGGCATCATTTTGGATGGGGTTATGTATCAAAAGTAAGTTTTTTCATTACTTTCAGTTGTATGCACTGCGGCTATTAACAAATGGAAAGAATTGGAGAAGAAGGCTAAGTTGCAGCAACAACAACCAGACACCAAATTACTCCAGAATTCAGTATCCAACTCAACTGCTATGGTGCAAAAAGCTCGGGACTAGACTGCTTTGGTTGCATTGCCCAAATCTTTGTAGTTTATTTAATTTTCTCACCTTTTCCCATGGATAAAAACTAGTTTGTCTGTTTGGACATGAATTTCTTGGGTCAATATTTATTAAAAAATAAAGTTTGGTTGAAATTGTGTTTGGATTGTATCAATTTTAGTTTGGACGTGATGTATTGTGAGGAGAGAAGTAAGATGGTAGATTACTTTATTTAAATGAATAAAGTTGTGTTCTTAGTGGGTTGAATAAGTTGAAAAAATGCTTCAAATGCACTATCTTTCTGTTCATTTGCATTGGACTATACAAACATTTACCCCTCACCTTCTTGCTTTATGTGTTAAAGTTCTACCTGCATTCCCTGTTTGTTGATTTGCATTTGCTCACATCAATAATCAATAAAAACACAAAAAGTTCAGTGGCATGTTGGGATTTTGTCTTGAATTTTCATTCTACCTATTTGCCTAATATGCGGATATATAGCTGCAGAGTAACCATGTCTTCCAGCGAATGCGACCTCTTCTGTTGAATTGGAGACAGAAAATGCAGGCAGGTATGTGTTGTGTTGTCCAATGCTTTTGCTTATTTTGGTTTGTGGTGTAGCGTCGCAAAAGATTAGGGGTGTCATGAAGGAATCAAGAATGACAAAAGAGCCTGGTTATAGTATGATTGAGGTTCAAAGGGAGGTCCCCTTTTTCTTTATGGAGCTTAATGTTCATGAGCATATGAACTAATGTGTGAGTTGATTAAAGATATGGCTTGTATACTCAAAGATGTGGGGCCTTTCCAGGGGAAGCTCCAGGAAATTCATTGTCTCAGGGCACCATCATGTATAGGAGACAGAGACATTAGCAGGAGTAATTCATGGGAGGTGATGCTTGAAAAGGATTATGATGCACATCTTATTTAATGACCATCATTACTTAAATTTCATGAAACCTACATTATACTCCATCTGTGGTTTTTAATCTTTTGAATCCTCGAACGTTGAAAGCAAAAGAACATAACTTTTCCCTCTATTGGAAGCCTGGAAATATGGTTGTAAGATCGTAGCTTGATTGATGGAGAGCATTAGAGTTCTTCTTTGGAGGTTTCCGGTTCGAACTTAGGCCATTAACATGCAAAATTTTACAGGGCTCTGCCTACCGGTGTGCCTCTTTTGGAATGTTATTGACAAATCATTGTATTATTCCACGTGGCCCTTCTTGTGTTCGGTAAGTACCATCAAATTGTTAATCCCACGTCAAATTGAAGGAAGAGGCTGGTTCATTTTTGTATTGCCAATGGGATACAAGCACTTGATTTTCTGAATGCTGGCACTTCTTGCTTGTACATAAGTGAAATTTATTGTTTCTATTCCTATTTCTTCTTTTGTTCTGTCTCGTTTTATTTTAACAGAAATGCAATTTAGTACTGACCTCCTCTAAGGGAAATAACCTATAGCCAGGTTGGAATTGAGTTTGAGTTGCCTATGACTTCCCTTTTTCTCCATTAAAATATATATCTTACTGAATCCATGGATACAGTTTTCCTGAAGGTTAGAGTTTAGTTTTTAATTTTCTTGTTTCATTTCTTATTGATCTAGACCACTTTGCTGTATTAGGGTCATGCAATTGTTGTTTGAATTGAAACGATGTTTTGTGGTGTTGAATTCACTGTATGCCAGCCACTCTATTGCCGGAAAAGTTTGCCATTTTAAGAAAAGCTTTTTGCTGTTTGTTTTGTGGATGTTATCATTTCAAGTAGAGGTTCATTATGATATAACTTTGAGTCTGAACACAAGGAGTATTTGTTAGTCTTTTCAACAGGTTATTATTTGTGTTTATTCATGCAGAATTACTGCACTTATAAAATCAAAAAGGGATACACGATACACACTGGACTTGGTTGCGGTCCATGATGGAGAAAAACTGTCATCTTTGACATTGGCAGATCTTTCAGGACTTTCAAAGAAAAAGTTGGTCCCGAGGCATTATAAGAATGTGATCGTTTGTAACTTAGCTTTTTGTTTTGGTTTATTTGGATGCTCTTGAGAACTCTTAACACAAGTTGGCTCAGGTCGTTAGAATGAGTCACTTCCTCTACAAGGTCATAAGTTCAATTCCCACCACCAGCAGTAAGACACTTGGTAAAAACCGAGGAGACTGAAATGGAACTGATTGGCAGAGGTGATATATACATGCCTGTATGTCGTAAACATTACGTAAGTGGGCAGGTGGTCAAAGAAGCTATTAGGACTGTCTTAGAAGATTTCCTAAAAGGTGGACTGTGGGGCTCTGATTCTTTCTGATGATATCTGTTATGGAACTTTGCTTATGTCAAGCGAAACAGAGAATTTGCAGGAAATTGTGTGCACATATATATGATATGATATGCACAGTCGAGTTTTAAATAGCTGCTCGTACAATTGATTTTGAAAATATCGATTTGCGACTTACTTTTTGAAAATCGATTTTCAGCATGGTGTCGTTATAGATGTATTCACACTGACATAGCTTAAGTGTAGTTAAAGACATATTCTAGCTTCTGCCACTGTATTCTTTATCTTTTTTCAGAAAATTGTTTTCTTATTTTATATGTGAATTTTCTTCTTGTGTTTAGTGTCAGATATTATGATTAACGACGTCAAATGGTAGTATTATGTACACTGATATTGATAACGATGTCAGAAAATACTTGTGTTTGATGATTTTAGTGAGAAAATTTGCAAAGCGATTTCTATTAAAGCGATTTCATTCGATCGTCGTGTGTAGAAAAAGATAAAGCCGGTTTTATTCATGCATGCGGCGTGGTAGTAATCTAATGGTCTGTTCTCTCTACAGTAGAATCACCCGATTTTGGTGATAACGATAGCAATTATGTCACTAATGACGTTACTTTAGTGATGTGTGTGGTTCTTATGTTGATAGACTTGTTTCAATAATGGTTGCAGTTATGTCATTAATGACGTTACTTTTGGTGTCCTTTTGTGATGTACAATTATTATTTGTCTTATAACCAGGAAACCGGAATATTCACTGAAAATGTATCCGACACTGCGTACGTACAACTCTCATCCCATATTTTAGTATCAGTACTTCATAGCAAATTATCAAATTACAAATTGTGACCAAATGATGATGTCGGGTCGGGTCACGTAAACAAATTTCCCAGAAAAGGGAGAGTCAAGTCAACACGTCAAAGCCTTGAAAACTCTTGTGAAACTATATTCCAAGGACAGTTTTGGTACATGACATGACACTATACTATTAAGACTATGACTTTGTGTTTGGTACATGACACTATTCCAAGGCTATCCTATGACTTTGTGTTTGGTACTTTGATACCATTCCAAGATTGCGGCTTTTTTTTCTTTCTTTTTTCCCACTTGTGTGATGAGACTTGTGTGATGAGAAAATGTGTAAAGATTTACATTAACGATATATTTTGAAGGCATTTCTCCAGAAAAGAAAGAAGAGTTACCATATCACCATGTACAAAGTAGACTAACTTCAAGATAACTACCATTAACTAAGAAGCATCGTTTATCATTTCCAAATTAAAAAAGCAAAACACCATTATTACCAACTAAACCAGCACAAAACTGCAACCATTTTTATGCAGTAATCTTTTTTTTTTTTTTTTTATCTCCATGCAGAAAACGTTGCCAATGCTCTCTGTTTCCATCCAAGATACAAAGCTCCATTGCTTTCCACGTACCTGTAGTTGCTACTATACTCTTTAAGCATGTCTCTAATGGAGTTGCTGACAGAAAACCCGAGAGAGCAAGGAGTGAATCCAGCCATGGTGAGTCTCGACCTCCACTTACCAAAAAGTTCGTGCCTTTCGACTCTATCAGCTCCTTCACATGCTACTATGTTAACTACGTCCCGAGCCACACAATGCTCTTCTGCACTTATCCTCTGCTTATCATCTCTCGGCCTAGCAGCATCTATTGATTCAAACATAGCTGTATAGTAATCCAATGTTTCACAGAACCGCGGATAAAATGGTGAGGTGTTGGTATTTGATTCCTGCTCAACAATAGTTACGACTTTAGGGGCTAGCCTTTTGACAAGTCTTAATAAACGGTCTCTGTGATTCATAGTGTTCACACTCTCATCTGGCATGTGATGTAACATATAAGGGAAATTGACAGCAATGGCTTCTCCTTCTCGAATTTGAAGAGTTTCTTCATGTACAAGACTTCCGGATATAGCTGCACCGTGAAATTCGAATGGTACCCCACATTTCATTGCAACTTGGGCTAACCGTTGTCCAATGATTTCCATTCCCCCACCTCGAGCAATAACGGATTGTGAATCATCGACTCCCGTGATACGAACGTACGGAGGGCCACCAGGGCGACGAGCAAAAGCTTCAATTATAGGGACCCATTGGCTGCCTTGAGCTATCTGAAAATCGATTATGTGGATTCTTGATTCAGTTTCCATAGCTTCTTTTATGATAACATTAGATGCCATGTATGCAAATCTGTAGTAGGGGCATATTTGAGAAAGCACATGCATATAAGACATCAATTCTGGCCCTGTTGGCTCTGTGCATTTCAGTTTCTTGTATATTGTGCTTCCGGACGATATTAGCCTTGCTCGCAGACCTTCTAACATGTATGCACCTAAACGTTGTAGAGGCTCTCCAGAAACAGAGACTCTCTGTTCTAGAACATTCATCAGGTTTTCAGCAGTCGATACATCAACATTTGCAACCGCTTCAGCACAAATAGTAAGCAATTGTTTCAAATCAAGATGAGGGGCCATTTCCATCATTTCAATGCTCCTTGCCGACACCATGGATTGTGGAGCGCCTACACTACCAAACGAGCAACTGGAAGTGTCGTCGAGATCAATTTCATCTCCAAGCAATTTCATCTCGAGTTCTTTCAGTGCATTCTTTAATTGAGTACCATCATCAACACTTGATGAGCCGCTTATAGGTGAACCGTTATTGTTGTTATCTAATGAATGATATGATACGTATGACTGAGAACACGAGCTCCTATCAGATGAGATGCTCACACCAGAAGGTGAAGCAGAGACGATATGTCGTGGAGCTGGTGACGAATCCAAGGTGAAAAACTGTTCACTGCAAGTTTCGAAAGAAAGTTGAGTACCGTGACTACTACCGCTATCTGTAGTTACATTGCTGTTCAGTATCTGGAAAGGAGAATAGTGGAAAGATTCCATCTGCTGCATAGGTTGATGCTGCATGATGTGGAAGTTCACTGAATTCCGAGCTGTTCGGGATGCTTGCATCATTAAAGAGAAACCGTTATGCTTGAACAACGATAATACACTTTTTGACAAAGGAGACAATTCAGTTGAGAGAACTCTACAATGAGATGCTGGCCAATTTCATGGGATCAGAACGAATCATCTTCATAGTTAATCCAAAGATATCTGCATAAAGAGGAGAACCCGTTAAGTAAACTTGATCCACTTTCTGTTTTCTAAATAAAGGGCAGACTAACAGAAGGATGGAAGCAGCAGCAAGAAACACTCAAACATGGAGACATAACAATTCTATCATGATTATATAGAAGATGTGATGTACAGAGAATTTTTTACACCTTATTGAAGACTAAGACCTGATTTATTTAGACACTGCTAATGTTCTTTCTTTTTATTTTCATAATAATTTGGAACAATTCCACACCCTTTCAGATACCGAAATTGGAAATATAGTAAAAGAGTGATGCAGATCTATGACTCCATATTTCAAGAAATAAATTAATTAACATCAATCTTGCCTATTTAGAACCCTCCCCAATATTCAAGCGCAGAAGACTAAAGTAAGTAACAATCCCCACAAGCAATAACATGTTTGGATATCCAAAAAGCTGAAAAAAGTGAGCTTTCCAACTATGAAAGCAAACTGTTTTCAAAGGAGGATTATAGATAAGGCTGGGAAAAGGAAAAGGCCATCTTTTTGGGGGAAAAAAAAAGCACACTCATATCAAGAATAACAACAATCAACAAAGGAATTACTGAGGCGTATATAGTTGCATACTTCAATTTTGTCTTGCCCAATCAATTGATACAAAGGCATAATTCCCTAAGAAAAAGACAATAAATCTTATAGCATACAAAAGAAGCAACGCCTATTAGTAACAGATTCTTTATACTAATAGAACCAAAAACGAAGGCAGGGAGAAGATGGATCCGATTCGAAGGTTAAAAAATCTTTGATAATAAGACACAAATCAAGAAATACAACCCAAAAATATGATCATTTTATTAAAGGGTGAAAAAAAGATCACATCTTGAAGACTAACGCCACCGACCCAGATCAGAAAACAAAACACGGCAATAAATCAAACCAGAAATGATGTACATGTACAACAAGAACACGCAATCAAGAAAAAACACACCTTTTATGAGCTTCAAATTTTGCAGGATTCCTCCTTCTTCTTCTTCGTAAGTGTCTCAAACCCTTATATATAATGAACAAAAGAGGAGAGAGAAATATATAGAACTTAGAAGCCTTGATTTGATGAAAAAATTGAGAGAAATGTCGAGAAGACTGATTTGATTTTTATACTGTATATATTCCGAGTAGAGTAAATCCGAGTATGTATTACTATAAGTGATTATATAAATAAACCCGCGAAGGAGCGGAGAGATTGCAGGGGAAATATAGTTACGACTATGCCCTTTACGGAAACGCGTGGACCCCAAAAAATGAACGTGTGTGTCAGTGTACTATAGACAAAGGGTACGGTAGTTAATTAGTTATCTGTTTGCTGGCGGCTGTGAGTGTGAAGAAAGATCCTATATTGTGGCTTTTAATAAAGCAAAAAAGATACAATAAAAAAAAAAAAAAGTGAAGTCTTTTCATAAAAAAAATTATCTTTAACACTTGTAATTTTTATTTCTATTTTTATCATTTAATTTTTTCACTAATTTATTCGTACTCAAATTTTATCAAGATGTTGATTAGTTTTCAATACTTATCAATTGTACTTTCTATCCGATATTAGATATAGAAAAAACCAACATCCAGACTCAAATTTAGTCGGAATAAAAATTATTTTCTGACTCAAATTCGGTCAGGCAGGGTATTGATTAGTTTATGGATTGAATTTCAGTCAGTAAGGTTCATTTATACTTTCTGATTAACATTGAGTCTAGAAAAAACCAACAGCATGACTCAAATACAGAAAGAATAAAATTATTTCGTGACTTAAATTCGATCACGATAAGATATAGATGTGAAATGACTCGAAAAAAAAAACAAAAAAAAAAAGTGCATTAATTAATAGTATCAATTACTGATACATCATATGTTAATTTTTATTTTTAATCAATGTCGACGTTGAATGGTGTTGTTGTGGGTTAAATAATACCGGCGATAATAAATGACGAATGATTCAATAAAATCCAGATGATGTGATATAATTGTTTTAATCTTTGATTGATTTGCCTATTTGTAGGATTGTGATATTACACTAATTAGGTTTAAAAGTGACGAACCTGGACATGGTCGAGATAGATGACCGTCCAAGACCCATAATAAAAAATCAAAATTACATGTTTTAATAATAGGAAAAATTAGGTAAAAGTCATCTTTTTTATAAGCCAATAAAGCGATTAATCCTAATTCAATTTATTAGTTGCGATAAGAATGATATTTTTCGTTTGAATTAAATTACTGCTTATCTTCAATAGGTTGTTTCTTCTTCCGCCGCCACTCTTTCTTCTTCGTCTCCTTCTCGGCCGTTCAATCTCGATTCCGTGTTCTTCTTTCTTCGATTTCGAATTTGAAGCTGCAATTTCGTAAATAGCTTGAGCATTTGATGATGATAAACTGGAACATTTCCACAAATTCTTCGAAACTTTATTGAAACTGGAATTCTCCTTCAATTTCTTCAGCTCAGCTATCACTTTCTGTGCCGGTATAGTTTCATTTATTTTTCCCCTTTTTATTTTCAGTTTTATGTGCATCATTATTTGTGGAGGCATATTTTTTCGGACTATTCTATGCGAGTAACAAATTGATATGAATATTCTGTTGGTTTCTTTGCTCTCTGTATTTTTCTATAACGCAATGGATTGCTCTTGTTTATTCTGACTGTGGTTTGTGCCAATGGAGAGTAGATAAAGCATCACCTGAGACTCCCTCTGTTTCTTTGTGCAGGACTTTTTTTGTTTGGGACACACAGATTAGGATAATGCTTAAATGTGCTGATTTTGACGTTCAGTAGACATTTATAAGATTAGAATATTTGGTTGATTAGAAAGTAATAGGAGAAAAAAATCTTGGGGTGTAATGGTTGTAGCATATGAAATGCTAACTTGGTATAACAAACTAATAATGCAATTGCATGTAGATATTGGTTGAAAGTAAAAGAGTGTAGTATCAGGTAATGGAAGCTAGTGTTGTTTCAATCTGAGACTCAGTCCCTTTATGTATGGGATACGAAATACCGGAAATTCAAAAAATAAAAACACAAAAAATTAAAGCACAACCACAATTTACATGTTTCGGTGATGTTTTTGTGCAACATTTATGTGCTTATATTAGTTGCATCCTTCTATCATTTCATAAGCAGAATTTTGAATGTCCCAGTTCCCGGATTTTTCCACTTCCATTAGGGACATGAAAGCTTTACATGGGAGGGTATTTGTCATGTATAGTTGAGATAGCCATTGGTATTTGATAAAGCTATTTGGGACCATGAATATATTGTTGAGCCAGAACTATTTTGGAGTCCTCCTTAGTGTTAGTAGGATTATGAGTACATATAAGGATGATCAAGTTGAAATGAGTGGATTATCAATGAGATTTTGAAGCGACTTGAGGTTTTCAAAATATATGCCATGTTTGCATTTCGACTGGAGTTTGGAAAGTTGAGCAATGTGGTTGTAAATAAGTGACTGAAGTTTAGAACAAGTTTTGGGCTGAAGTTTAGAACAAGTTTCCATGTTTGATATTCCAAAAATCGATGTCGATGATCGTGATCGATACTTGATATGATGATCGCGAATGATGTCGATCGATAATTTGCCTTATATGAGCCAGATATGTGTGCCTTGAAGTAGTCACTTGAATTAAAACTTAAATGATACTGATTACTTGCCTTGAAGTAGTCTCCTTATTTTACTAGTTGCATATTTTGTCCATTTCTTTTTGGGGCTTTAGTTTACGCCATTTTCTTTGTTTTTACGCTATTATGGGTGTTGATTTGAGGGAAAATGTACAAATTTTGTGGTATTACTTTTCACTATATTTCTTTGTTGAATTTCATTGTTGTTGGTGTTAATTTGAGTGGAACATGTAAAGATTGAAGCTTTATTCTTCCGCCATTGTTCTTTGTTTTTGGGGTATTCTTTCTTCCATTATGGTTTGCCATTTTTATGTTTATTTGGGCCTTAATTTACGCCAATTATTGCTGATAATTTAAGAGAGATATACAAAGATTGGAGCTTTACTTCACTGCAAATATGAGGAAAATATGCAAGAAGCATTTTGTTGAAGGGTTTTTTTTTGCCTTATATGAGCCTTATATGATATTGTGTCACTTGAATTAAGCCTTAAATGAGCCTTGTATGAGCCAGATATGTGTGCCTTGAAGTAGTCACTTGAATTAAGCCTTAAATGATCATCGATCATCGATACTACTAATACGGATACTACGACATCGGTACTATCGCGATCATCGATACTACATCGATCATCGACATGTTAGTGTAAATCTGCGATTAAATTCGGCTTTCAAATACTACTACGTCGAAAGGTATCAAAGCGGTCTCAAAATGAAGATAAAAAAATATGAACTTTGGTGAAACAATTTTGATGATCGGTGTTCTAAATCAAAAGTTACGGTCGTTTATAAGAAATAGCGCTCCGGTTAATACAAATATTTTTTCGACTTTCAAAATATACGTCGGAAGGGTATCGTATTTGGGCTCAAATTAAAGAGCCAAAAAAAATGAATTTTGGTGAAAAAATTTCGATGATCGGAGTTGTAAATCAAAAGTTACGAATGTTTGGGAAAAAAAAAAAAAAAAGATATCAAACGATTCAAACCTGAAGGCTGAAGCGGATGAAAGTTAAACTGAAGCATTTGAAACGCGTTGTCACTTGAATAAAAGGGTATTTTTGTCCGCCTGAAATTGTTTGTCCTTTTTGCAACTAAAAAAATATGTGTGTCCTATTTATTTTTATTTTGTGCCAAAAAAAGGACTTTTGGCTCTTTATCTCTTAATAATATTATTATAAGCTTTCTTTAGAAATAAGAATAATTAAGCTAGGACAAATTTTATAATACAACCGTTGTAGCAAGGTTGTACCAAGTGGTATACATTACAACCATTCATTTCTAACCTCTCACACATGATAAAAGTGTATTATGTGAAAGAGAGTAAAAATGAGAGGCTCTAATGTATGCCACTTGGTACAACCTTCTTACAACCGTTGCACCATAAAGTCTCTCGCTAGCTAGTCGGGTGCATAAGCATTGGTTATATGCTCTCCTGGTGTGAATTCAGTTTTTGCTCTTGACATATTTTGTTAATAAAAATAGTCTGTTATTTTAATTTTTCTCCGAACCCATTAAGTGTTAATAACGACCAGGAGCGGAACCACCCTATGCCTGGGGTGGTCTCAAGCCCCCCCAAATGGTGTCAAGCCCCTCTCCCCCCATATGGTGTCAAGCCCCCCTACCCCCCCAAATTTTTATTATTGTATTAGTAGTAGTGTTAATATTAGTATGTTATGTGTTTTTTTCTTGAACAAAAGACTTTTTATATCTTAGTGGTTTAAGAAAAAACTTTTTCGATCTCCATAATTACAGGTTGTAAGTTCAAAATCAAGTCTCAACATTTTTATTTTTCCCGGATTTTTTTTTAGGCTTTGCAGTTTATATACTAAAGACCAAGGTTGTAAGTTCAAAATCCGTCTCAACATTTTTTATTTTTAAATTTTTTTAATTTGCAGTTTATATACCAAAGCACTATCCTAATTTTTTTTTATGATTCCGCCACTGATAACGACTATGATTAGCATGTTTTTTTTATAATATTTATTGTGGCTGAAAATAAATTAATAAGCCTACCAAAAACACCTAATTTTGTTTCATTCGGACTTGTTCCTCTAAAGTATGTCATCTCAAATCTAATTGGGTATGCTATAAGCATATAACACAATATATATACACACACCGTAATCTCTCTACTTCTCGATACTGGTCACTTTAGAATTCATTCTAGAGAGATTGTGAATCTCTGCAATAATTCAATAACATTACTAGAAATCCCAATATAACAAAATAAATACACAAAATTGTTCAAGAAAATCCAAATGATTTTACTATTATTCAATAATTATTTTCATTACAATATTACAACCAATAATATTACAATAGCTCTTAAAAAAATGAGGTACCATTCAAAACATTAATTTCATTTTCCTCGAATCTCGATCAATTTCATCTCATATTCTCTTCCATTCCTTCGATCATTAACCTGTATTTATATATATAGAAAGAAAAACAAAACAAAAACAAAAAAACAAAGAAAACACGAGTCGTCAGCAAAAGGCTGGTATGAACCGTGTGTGAGAGTGTTATATATTATATATAAATATAATATTAAAAAAATCAATATCTTGATGAAGCATTTTGAAATAACAGTGGAAGTCTTTCTCTAATAATAAAACAAATGAAAATCACAATTTTTTTATATTGAAGTGCATGAGCATTAAGTAAACATGTCAAATTTATTTACAAGCATCAGCTTTGGCCGGGCCGATGAGTCAGGTGCCGCCCTAACACCATTTTTACCATGGATTTCAACCGCACTTCACGAGAACTACCCATGCCTGACGACTCCGGCCGATCGCCAGGGAAAAGAATCAACATTCACCGTGCAATGCCCTAGGACCCACGCACCAACCGTCAGCCCTTGCTTTCCCGGTTGTAGCATAAATCTTCGGGGAAAAGGTACCGTTCCCACTCTTACGAGTGAGCACTCTAGCTACTGTCGGAAAGACTTCGAGTCAAGAGGCTCCGAGACCGGTGACTAGCCGTTCTCCTAGAGCAATAACTCTAATCTCCCTAGCCACCAAAGCTTTGACACTTTCATGCCACGAACGAGCGAGCAAGCGAGTATTATCCGTCGATTCCATGTATCAGTTTTCTTACGTGAAATGTCCTTTTTGACAAAAAAAAAATCTTATTGTTCTTTTTTTGCGACATCTTTCATATTGTGTTATTTAGGACCATTATCCCAAAAAAAATCTTTTTCTTTTTTTTTTGAAGGGAAAAAAAATTATAAAAAACATTCCTTTTTCAGATTATTTTTTTTTTCAAAAGAGAAACACTCGTTTATGTCTTAAAAATAAATAAATAAATAAAAATAAAACACATAACTCGTCGTCATCTTTCCTAAAAAAAAAATCGTCGTCCTCAGGGCTCACGCAAAGGAGAGCAGCAGAGCATCGCAGCTTCAATCTTCATAACTGCATTCTTCAATTCTGCAAGAATAAAGGTCATTCTTCAAGATAATTCTAATCTTCAGTTCTTCGCCCAACTAATTCTTCAAGAGAAGCAGAACACGCCCATCCATTGACCTCATTTCATTTTCTAGGGTTCAATTTATTTAAGTTTTCCATTTTAAAGAAGGGATGGTTTGTGCTATTGGCCATTGCAGGCTTTGCAACATTGTTTGAACAGAACAGGTTTGTCCAATTGAAACTTCTGAACTTGTTAATTTCTGAATTCTCATTGTCTAACAAGTCACCGTCTTTAGCTATTTTTCACGCTGATTTAGCTATGTTCTTTCTCTCATGTATTGTTAGCAGTGTTGCTTTTAGTTTTAGGTGTTCAAGTTCTTGAATCTGTTATCTCTAAGTGAATACATAATGATGTTTTACAATGCAAAAAAAAATAAAAATTAATCAATGTCCTGGCAAAAAAAAATTGTTGTTGTTTGTTGTGTAAGAAAATGATGTTGTTTGCCGTAGCAGGCTGCTATTGTTTTAGCTTTTTGTTGAATTGGGTAGTAGTATTGTTTACATGGTGTGTGACCGTGAGTAGTGTTTTAGTTGTGTCTAAGCTTTTTGTTACTAGCTCAGTGGTTTGTTTTTATGGTGTTGGGTAGTAGTATTGTTTATAGTGTTGTTCATATTTATGATGAGACATTGAATCAGTTTTACTTTTATAGGGTATAAGACATAATGGCACAACCACATCAAGAACGAAGGAAAGAAAAAACGCTTTTCTCTTTCTTTAGAAAAACTGACACATCAAAAAGAGACGCACCATCTCCTTCAGTTCCTATTGAAGAAATCCCTCCTTCCATTTCGAATCCCCCACCTCCTAAGTTACAAAGAGTTGAAAATGATAGTATCCCCGTCGAACCGAAGATTGAGAGGGATCCCAGGTTACGTATTCCGATTTGGAAACATCCTATCAATAAACAAGATGAGATAAGTAGAGATTATATCCAAATGGGTCCGTATCAACCACATCTTTCACAATATCCCATGTCTAAGTTTGGAAAACAAAATCGTAGTTTTCAATACAACTGGTTCAAAAAAATTCCATGTTAGAGTACTCTCCTTTAAAAATAGGGTTGTCCATGGGGGTAGGCCAACAAGGCCGCGGCCTAGGGCCCACGCCGAAACCCGCAATTTTAGGGCCTCTGTTTTTATGTAATAGAAGTGTATTTTAAGTCAATTTTTATTATCTACTCAAGTTAAAAAATCGGTAAGAGCCTAATTTATAGCCGAAATCAGTGAAAGAAAGTCTAATTAAATTCCGTTACATTTTTTATAACGCTTATGAACATAGTTTACTCAAAAATATTTGTGATATATTTTTTCACATAGTCGAGGGCTGTAAATTGTTTTGGCCTAGGGCCTCCGATTACACAGGGACGACCCTGTTTAAAAAA
The DNA here is from genome assembly GCA_026214975.1 of Gentiana macrophylla. Lineage (NCBI taxonomy): Eukaryota > Viridiplantae > Streptophyta > Magnoliopsida > Gentianales > Gentianaceae > Gentiana > Gentiana macrophylla. The sequence goes on from CM047806.1 coordinate 24,416,406, forward strand.
TGCTGCGTTTTGCTTTCCATACTTCATTTTCGATGTGAATCCGATGCATCATCGTACATTTACTGTTGATGGATTTACAAATCGGAGAAGGGTCAATGATGGTCCTAATTCACCACATAATAATTCTGTGGATTCAGTTCATTCGTTAATGAATGTACCTCGACATATTGACATGGTAATAAATAAAGCAAGTGAGGAGGATATTCAAAAAAAAAAACGGTGACGGCTGGGAACAACAGTTGAGGGTATTAATTGGCTTACTTTGCAAGGTTGTGCTTAGGACATGACAAGTCATTGCATTCAAAAAATCAAGGCGGCTGCACAAGGTGCATCGGTCTAGTGGTGAGCTAGACTATAATCTGACATGAAAATCAGTGTTTGAATCCCGGTATGGGCCAAAAAAAAAAAAAATCAAGGCAGCTTTCTTTGGTGCCGTTGTCTTAGGAAACGCTCCCGCAAAGTTGACTATCCCAAACACAAACGTTTTCTTGATGATATATTAAATACAACCATAATCTCTTCTATATATACTAACCCAACTGAGAATATATACCAAAATATGTTTCTCCAATGATAAGCTACTTAGCTAAATCCTCAAGAAACCATCAGTATATGTCGATCACTAACCCGATGGATAGACAACACCTTGACAAATGGTTAAGAGTTTTGCATATATATATATATATATACTAGTGGGGTCGCATGCACGATGCACGCGTGTCTCACTTTTTTACGCACCGATTATAGTTTTATATATGCAATAAATTTACTTTAGCAAAAATAAAGAAGATATCAACCTACTTCAATGCTTAGAAAAACATTTAAACCATCCTCAGAGGTGATGATACGCTGCGTGTTGCGCAGCAAGAAAGGTTACATGTGGGGAAAAATCACGAAGATCAAAATGCATTAATTGCAAAAAAAAGTCAAACCAGAGTTTACGTGAACCAATAAAAGCTGCATAATAACAAAATTAAAATTTCCCAAACTCGAATAAATGAATTGTTAGTCGTAGAATATTATTCAGTATCGACTCAACCCTACTAATAATACTAATAAAAAAAAAAAAAAGAAAAGGTTCGGAAGATTTTCATTTTCTTATCTTTTATCAAGTAATTTAACCGAAGGATAAGTAAGATAAATGGGAGTTGGATCTCGTTTTTATTTTTATGTATCTTTTTATATCATAGATCGAATGAACATTCTCATTCCTTATCTAATTTTTACAATATTTTATTTTCTAGTAGTTTTGTGGCACCGCATCAAATCATACGACTTTGTTTTACTTAACCAAAAATTACGAAGATCGAAATGCACCTTCGCGCAAAAAGTCAAACCAGAGTTTGATTATACGAATAGAAACTACATAATAACACAATTAAAATTTCCGAAACTCAAATCAGAGAATTGAATGCTTCAAATAAAAACCTTAGTGATAAACACGTTGATGTGATAACACCGTATCAAATCATACGACTTCGTTTTACCTAACCAAAAAAAAAAAAAAAAAAGGGAAAAGATAAAAAATTTGGTATAGCGACGACCAAAACGTCGCTAAAGCCGGACGACCAAAGCGTCGCAAAAAGCCGGACGACCAAACATGCAAATTTAATATAGTATATACTAACATATATGATATATATGGCGACATCAGAGGCTAGTTCAACGGTCTGACGGTCAAAAGGATTGGTGATCGAATATGTTGTTTTGGTGTAGATGGGTCATGATCAAGTTTCTGGTGGCAGTCTTGACTGCGCTATTTGTCGACGACGGTTTCGGTTTTGTGTTGGTGATGGTTAATTTGGATGTTGGCTATATACGACTTCTTAACACAAGTGGTTTTGTTGAAGAGCATGATAAATTAAATTGAAACAACTCAGTGATTATCGGTGATTGTGTGTTGATGTATCCAATCAACTTGGCGATAAGTATGAAAATATAATATATCACTAGATTTTATTAATTAAAAATATAAAGAATAAATAATTAAATAAATTATCTAATCATTTATCTCGAAATGCTTATAAAGTTCTTTATAAATAATATGGTGAAATTCAGGCGTTACACATACGCATACGCATACGCATGATGAATCTAAATTCCGTTGTTTAATATAAATTTTATAATGCTTTGAAAGTAAATACTGACTAGTTAATTATTTTTTGGATTATAAAAATAGAGTAGTGATGCTGCCACAACTATTTAATCAGAAGAACCACTAAAATAACACAATATTATATCCGTTTGTTGTGTTTCAGTCCTTGTGTTGATAGCGATATACCTATAAATTAATATGCTTTGCTTACATTTCACGTTAATGTCAATAAGTTACTATCATCTTTAAAGGATGATTAGTTACTATATATATTACTGTTTGTCGTTGAGCTATTTAGGAGTGAAATTGGACAATGATACCTATTTATTTCTAAGATTCTTTACCTGGCCACTTATGTTTAATTTGTTTTACCCTTTAACCAATCTTTCACCAATACGTACAAACTTTTTCATTGGCTTCATCTATATATTCTTTTTAGACAGTATATTCTTTGGAATTGTTATTTATGTCACACTCGATCTACTCTTATATTATTTTATTTATGCATCATTGTAGAACAGGGGCGGATGTCACATGACTCCACCGTGATTCGAATTTTTTTAGTATTAAAACGATGTAGTTTTGGTGTTAAAAAATGTCGTTTTGTTGGTAAAAAAATGTAGTTTTAGGCTCCGGTGATCCCACTATAACAAATTTTTGAATTAAAAATGTTGTTTTACGGTTTGATGACCACACTAAAAAAACTTTTTGAATCCGCCGCTGTTGTAGAACCACTTAAATCCGACTTTTCGTAGGTGCAAACCTACGAAATGTTGGTTCTATGTTCAAATACAGATTTTCACAAAGTCGATTCTGTTATGGTGCACATGTAAAGTGGTGTATGAATAGATTGTGTGTTATGCAAATGATGGAGCCGGGAATTGAAACTCGGGTGGGCTGATAGACTATATTTGAACAATCGGATGAGCTCAATTAAGATGTTTTGATAAATTAAGTTACATTACATAAATTTTTTGGTGTAGAATTTTTTTTCGTCGGGTGGGCTTAGCCCCACTAAGCCCTGCACTTGCCTCCGTCCTTAGGTGCAAATAAATTCTTTTGTGATGTATGAATAAACTAAGAGTGGTGCAAATAAATTAACCATATTCTTTTTAGGAATTTTTTCATACATCAGATTATTCTAACTAGATTAGTTAAAAAATGATGATCAAGCTCAATTTGAGTCGGATTTTCAGTGTTTTCATACTCAATACCGGTCGGAAAACTTTCAACATTCTACATAAATTTTTTTATTTTGTGAAAAGACAAAACAATTCTTTTTTTTAGAAGACTTCATCTATAAATGCATCATTTTGCATAATCAATTCGAGTGTCATGCATCAACGACTATTTATTATATTATAAAATGTATCATTCTCTCGAAATCAACACTTTACTCCCATTTTGCAGAGATTCAAAAAATAAAACATTCCTTTATGAGTAAAAATATATGGATATTCATTTATAAAATGATGAAGCGTGAATCCCGGACGATCGATATAAATCATATGCATGCTTCAATATGACATCCAATCACTACCGTATGATTGTCCCTTTCGTGATTAAAACATCAATAGTGTCAAAACATGACAATCCACACAGTGATATTATGACGACCTCGGGTCTAAGAACAACTATACAACCGCCACATAGCCAAGACACTTAAGTAAATATGCAGGTTATCCAACACACAAATTCAACAATGCATGTTCACGTACACTAATTCTGAGCGTCGACACATTTTAATGGATGAGATCCATTCGTATCTTCATAAAATATATAGAAGATATTCAATACATGCTTGTTCCGTATTAATAATGTCTCATTCATTATTACTACATTAATTAGGGATATTTAAGAACTAATTGTGAATCGAAATTTCATCAATCATAATCAATCGTTATGATTTCTCTACCACGATATAGTTTTATGGATATTATTATATAGGGAAATTGGTAAATCAGGCCACTGTAACGTCTGACATTTTTTTTCAGGTCAAACATTTTATGACATTTTTTTTTCAGGTTCCCCGTCCAAATGGAACGATTTTGTCCAAATATAGTCAAAACCGTCCAAATTTGGATTCCTTTTCGTCCCAATCCAATCATTAGCCAAATTTAGACGGAATCCGTCCAAAATTTGGACGCACCGTCCGAATTGTGACGAATTCCGTCAAAATTCCGTCCAAATTGAGTGTATACCACCCCCAACTAACTGTAAAAACAACTACACAATCTTCAAACAGATCTCCAACATTGACAAACTCCACAGAAGATCATTTGGGGGTGGGGGGCTCTACTCACAAAGCAGCTACAACAACATACAACGGTAATTATCAATTGCTCGTGCTCCACTAATAACTGCTGCTATGGCCACTGCCGGCGCTGGTTTCTGTAATCTGCGTACAACTCCATCAATCTGCTGCTCCGTTACTCCACAGCCCAACAACCCGAACACGTACCCGAATCTACCAAATTTAAAACCATCGTTTGTCTGATGTCAAAATTAGGTGGAGCAGAGCAACTGCAAGGTGGTTTCTTGGTTGTATAGAAGCTGTTAAACGAACAGAGCCGCTCGTGAACAAGCTCGTGTTCGGCTCGTTAGTGTTCGTGATCGTTTGTTCGTTTAGCTTAACGAGCCGAGCTCGAACATGATTGTAGGCTCGTTTTCTTAACGAGCCGAGCTCGAGCTTGGTTCGCGAACGTTCGATTATGTTCGCGAACATGCTTATTATGTTCGCGAACATGCTTATTGTTCGCGAACATACTTATATAATGTTTGCGAACATGCTTATATGCTTATAATATATGTCTAACGAACCGAACTCGACCCGAATTCGAGCCAAAGTCGAGCCAAAAGACAAAAAATATGTCTAACGAGCCGAGCTTGAACGAGCTCGAACAGTTCATGTTTTAAACGAGCCGAGCTCGAACAGAATTTTTTGTTCATTTAACAAACGAACGAGCTCGAACGAGCTCATGAGCTTAACGAGCTCGAGTTCGAACAGCCAATACTCGGCTCGGCTCGGCTCGTTAACAGCTTGTATATCAATAGTTTGAGGAAAGTTATTTGGTGGAAATGGAAATTGAAAATGAGAGGAATGAATAGGAATAGTAGTCGTCGAAGAAGAAGAAGGTGGAGGGACAACCACGTGAAAGTTGTCTGTCGTATTATAACTCAATTTGGACATTTTCCCTCCTGCTTGCTTTCTTCCATTGATTTGTTTGATCATATCTTCAGAGGGTCTTTTTGGAAGGGAATCCTTACCTTCCGTCTAAATTTGGGCGAACCGTCCAAATTTGGACGGAATTAGCCACAATTTGGACGGTGCGTCCAAATTTTAGACGGTGCCGTCCATTTTTGTCAGTGAATGGATTGAGACGAAAAGAAATCCAAATTTGGATGGTTTTGATTTGTATTTGAAATCGTCCAAACGGAGAAAAAAATGTTAAAAATGTTAGAAAATGTTTGACGCGAAAAAATGTCGGATATTCTGATGGCGCGATTTCCCAAAATTCTTTATTATATAGTATTATGTATAAGTTAAATAAATGAACCATATATATATGAAAACGTGAACGTGTTTTTAATAATGATCCTACCCTTTTCCAAAACCGCCCGACACGATTGAGTTTAGGGTATGAAGATCTTTATTTTGTCCCACACATCTTTAGAATATACACAAGACGCGTTTTACTGCTTATTTTGAAGTAGAGTTTGTTCATGCTTCCCGTATTTGTTTTGCATTTAGAAGTGGAGTCACATGAGTTCGTATTAACTTTGCGTACTGCTCTTGCACCCTTAACTCTTGCCCCTTTGATTTCCTCGCGCCATTCTAAATATATGCTCAAGAACAATGATATTTGTTAAGAATATACCATCTCCGTCCCAAAATGTAAGTCCGTTTGAATAAATTTTTCATACAAATTAAGAAAGTTGGTTGAATTAGTTATGTGGCATTCATTTTGATAAATAAAAAGTAAAAAAATGACATTTTGAATGTTATTAATACAAAGTAGTGTTAGTATATAATAAATAAAGAATAAAAAAAGAAAAATGTAATAAAAATGGACTTAGATTTTAGGACAGAGATAGTATAAAAACAATGACACTTAAAAAGAACATTATGTTATAAAAGATAAAAATATGTTTATCTATTATTCAAATTAATTTTCTAAATTTTTAATTTTCTAATTTATCTATTATATTATATTCTGTCTAATATAAATACTCATTATACCAGTAAAATAATAGACAACTTTTCCCCTTTTATTTCTATATATATCAACTTTGTTTCTGTGTTATATAACACATAACGTTTTCGCTTTATACGATTTGCTGGCATTGACAAACCGACTACAATTTTCTTACGGTCACCACCGCCCGAATATATAAAGAGGGCCTTTGCTTTTACTTTTTTTTTTAAAACTCTATTTTGGGTTTTCCGTGTGATAAAAAAAAAAATTCTAGCAAAAAAAATCTGAAAGAAAAATGACGGACAAGTTCTCCGCAACGCTGCGGCTGGGGGATTTGAATGATTACATAGCACCTTCTCAGGGCTGTGTTGTGTCCTTAAAGAAGAATTCCAATTCCACTGTTTCTGCTTCAAGGTTTGACAAATCTTCAGCTGAGGTATTTATAATTTCTCCTTTTTCTGGGAGGTATTTTTGGCTTCCACTGTCAATTGGAACAGCTGATTTTTGTAGCAATTTTCATTTGCTTGAGTTGTTTATTTTTTGCTCAGAAATTTGCGAGACTAGAGCCTGTGAAACCGGTTGAAAGTGAACCTGTAAAGATTTCACTCAAGGATTGCTTAGCTTGCAGGTACAAGCTGTTATTTTGAATCCAAACACCTTGAATCTAATTCGATTTGATTTTGACGTCTTAGTGTTAATTGTGCTTGCTTAATCTTTTCGATTTTTTAATTGGGTTAGGGGTGGTGGAGCTGCCAAGGTAAGATTTAATCTTAACAGGATTTAGCCTGTCAAACATTATTGTTTCTTTCTGTCAATAATGATAAATTATTTACATGATAAATATCTTTATTCCACAACCCGTTAGTATACACATCCTATATGCTGTTGTGTCTTGCTGCTTGAATGCCTATTTAGGGGCAAAGTTTTTATCTTCCTTTTCGTGTATGCTTGGGGAACTCTTTGTAGGAATGTTAAGTTCAAGTGGAAAAGATGTACTTTTGTGAGCAAGTGCAATTTTCCTTGATCGATATTCCTTCCCATGGTTTAGTTTAGATCTTCTACCTTGTTTATCTGGGCATATATTTAGAGACTGCATCTTGGTGTGGGGTATAAATTTGCAATGAGCACTTGTAATCTGTTGGTTATGGGTTTGATGTTCGTTCTTGATGACTTTGCAGTGGTTGCATAACCTCAGCGGAGACCGTTTTGCTTGAGAAGCAGAGCTTGGATGAGTTCCTTTCTAACGTTGATAAAGGAAAAGCCGTTATTATCTCTTTGTCTCCCCAATCTAGAGCTTCTCTTGCTGTCCATTTCAATCTTTCTCCACTTCAGGTTAGTGTTAGATTGTTGTAAGCATGCCACATGACTCTTCGGTTGAAATTCGCGAGAAGTTAGTAAATTAATCACTTCCACCTTTGATTTTGTCTATCATCTGTTATTCCAGGTTCATAGAAAGCTTACAACGTTTTTCAAGCGTTTGGGAGTTAAAGCTATTTTTGACACCAGTTGCAGCAGAGACTTAACACTGATTGAATCTTGTCATGAATTTGTGATGCGATATAAAAAAAGTAGGTCAAATACTGATGATGAACAGAATCTGAAGTTGCCTGTGATTTCTTCTGCCTGTCCTGGTATTGTTGAAAACCTTCATGCTTTTGTGTGTCTGACCCTAGTTTTCTTCTGTGATGCCTAACGTTTTTTGAGATACAGGTTGGATATGTTATGCTGAAAAAACTCTTGGGTCCTATATTCTTCCGTATATATCATCAGTTAAGAGTCCTCAACAGACTATTGGAGCTGTTGTAAAGAACCATATATGTCAAAGTCTATCCTTGATGTAAGTTTGTTTTGTTTTGTTTTTTTTTTTTTTTTGTCGTTGCCTTAATTCATTTCCTCCTTTGTACACCTAGAAATTGAAACTGTTGGTCAAATCCTTTTTGCTCGATCCCTGGATTCAGGGGAAAACGTTCGCCTTTTGAGTTGACATATCAATTTACATGATACTGTCTTTCTCCTAGATATTACTATATTTTCCTCTCTAAGTTGAATTTGTCAACTTCATATCTTTCAAATCGTATTTTGGACTTGGCTTGGTTTGCTGCAAGTTTTTTTTTTGGGGCTGCTTTTTTCTTGTAGGTCGAGTGGTTTCTGTTTAATACAGAGCATTTTTTATGTTTTACATGATTTGAACTCAATGTACAACAAGCCAGTCACTTTAAAGCCCCCTTCATCTTGTAACTTTGTAGATTTTTTAAATTCTGTGGCAAGCACCCGATACTGTTGGAGTATTCATGGTTAGGTTGTTTAACTGGGGGTTGAAGTGTTGACATCGTGCGTGCTCTCATAGCTTATAGAGCCATAGAGGTATAATTATTGTGGGCCCAGAGTTATTCTGTAGCTTTTGAGTTTAGTTTCAAACACTGCCGTAAGAAGATTGTGTTATTTATGTTCTCTGATATTGCATCTTTCCAGGCCAGAAGATATATATCATGTTACAGTGATGCCTTGTTATGACAAAAAACTTGAAGCTGTTAGGGATGATTTTGCGTTTCAAGTGGAACAAGGTGGCAAGATGTTAGCTGAGGTTGATTTGGTACTAACAACCGGTGAGGTTCTAGATTTGATAAAGGTAAATTATAAGCTTTTCATGTTAAAATGGATCGTTGTACCTTTGTTTGTGGGCATTCGTTTTTGATCCCCTGTGGAGTCTTGGCCTGCATCTGTTCTTTTTCCCACTGTAACGTGCTGGTCAACTTATAATGTTGCGTTTGAAAATCTGATTATTTCTTGGTAATTGTTACAGTCAAAAGAAGTTGACTTTACAGCCTTGGAGGAGTCTTCTTTGGACAAACTGTAAGAAAAACTTTTGTCCTGGTCCATTTTCTTTTTCTCCTTGTAGAATGATCTTAGTTGTGTTTTCTTGTATAGGTTGACAAATATCGATGAAGGTGGTCACCTCTTTGGGATACAAGGCAGTTCTGGAGGATACGCAGATACCATATTTCGTTATGCTGCCAAAGTGCTTTTTGATAAGGACATCGTTGGCCCTCTTGATTTAAAGACGATAAGAAATTCCGACTTCAAGGAAGTGAGTCTAGAAGTAAGTATAAGGCATCCTCCTCTGCCCTTTGACATCATAGCACATTACAGGAAAGGAAGGGTACCTTCGTTTTTGTAGGCGGTATATGTATTGCAGATATTTAAACGAAACCAAAATAGCATTTTCAAAGGTGCACTTAGCATCATATATCTTAGAAATTTTGATGGTGTCTTTACAATGCAGGTAGATGGCAAGACTGTATTGAAGTTTGCGCTTTGTTATGGTTTTCGAAACTTGCAAAACGTGGTTAGAAAAATAAAAAACGGGAAGTGTGAGTATGAGTTTTTGGAGATCATGGCATGCCCTTCAGGTAAATAATTAAAAAGCTACTGTTTATTCTTGGATGATGGTTGTATAGATATTTGATTTACTTATTCTTTTTTATTAACAGGTTGCTTAAATGGCGGGGGACAAATAAAACCAAAGGCTGGTGAATCTGCTAGAGGGCTATTACAGCTTTTAGAGACAAAGTACATGGAAGATGTAAGTGAAGGTTATCATGTGAAACATTTTTACCTTCTTTTACTGCTGTAAAAATATTCATGGTTAGATCATTTCATAGATTGTTATTGTAAATCTTGATTAGGTGCTCGTGACTGATCCATCTGAAAATCAAACCGTAAAAAGGCTATATGGTGAATGGCTTGATGAGGCTGGTTCGGAGAAAGCCAAGAAACTTTTGCACACTGAATACCATCCTTTGGTTAAAACTAAAACTTCTCATATACAGAACTGGTGAGCAATGTTCCTCATTCATGTGAATTGCTGCAGCGTTTTGTCGTCGAGGAGCGAAGTTTAAAGATTTTGTAGAGGGGTATAGCCTCCCCTTCCCCCCATCTTCTTTACTGAAGTAAGGGTGAAAATGGCTGCATTAGTAGCTGGCTGATGAAGCATCATTCAAGGCTCTTTCTTTTAGTTATCATAGCCTTGCTGGCATTTTGTTAGGGCCCTTTACGGGAATCGCAACAAACTTACCGTGGCACCATATTACTAGGCTGTTTTTTTTTTTTTTTTTTGAGGATTCTAATTTCTAAGGGTAAAAAGATAATCTCATGATCCATATATATATATATTACAGAATATAGTGTACATTATCTCGCATATTAGCAATTGAAGTATCCCTATGGAGAAATGTTTTGTGGATTTTTGTAAAAGTACAATTACGATACATTAAAGACTTCTACTACACAAATTTTTGTGCTTGTGAGAGTAGAATAATGACATCAAACAAGCAATACAAGTACTGTGATATATTTGTTTTTATTCTGTTTGTGTGTTTGTGTGGTTACGGCAGCCACTATTGCCAGAGCACAGGTGCTAACAGCCTAACACCAGAGCTCTTATGATCAATAATGTTTTGTATCTATTGTCTCTCCCGCTGCTGTCATTAAATCTGACTAAAACAAAAGGAAGGTCGCTGCTTTCGTCTGCAATTTCTTGCATTCTGCTTGTGGTTTCCACTGTTGTGGCTTGGGAAATCTTTATTCTCATGATTAGGCTGAGATTTTTTTTTGCAAGGTTTCAGTATCACTCAATTTTTAACGATCTGTTCGGCTAATCCATAGCAAAAGGAATGATTTATCTTTTGTGTAAACATCAAAGCAATCTCACACGATGTCGTCAATCGTCATTGTATACTTTTATTGGGGTAAACCCAGTCCACCAAAAGCATTTCTCTCTGTATTTCCAGATGCGTTGTTTTTGGGATGTAAAATGTAAAAGATGATTTTTGTTGGAGTAGGTGGGCCGGCTCTAATTTGCCCCATCTTCTTGTATAATCTTGTGAGGAATAAGATTTAGTCTGGTTTATGCTTAAAGTAGTTTGAAATGTGCAGTATTTATGCATCTGTTATCTTATTTGTTCATCTGATCATCATCATCTACTTTTTTTTTTTACTTCTTTTTTTGTTCTTTGAAGTGTTTAGCACTGATTTGATGGAAGTTTTCTCCTGTTATTCTTTGACAACCGCCGGTGGAATCAATGGAGGAAAGTGAATATAAGGAGGTTGAAGAAGCTGCTAACCCTTTTGGTTTTGATAAATTATAAAATATCAAGACCCAAGCATTCCTCTCTTTCATTTATGTTTCATATTGCAGTTACCATTGAGATGGTTGAATATAGGTAGTGATTCCATGTTTTTGTTTACCAGGATGGAGGAGGTGTATTTGGGAGACCAAAAACAAATTTGATCGAAAGAAACGGAAGCAAAACTAGAAATGGGTTTATTAGATTTTAAGGGTAAAACTGTCACAATAGCTCTGGCATTAGCGTACTCGCTCTGGCAATAGCGCTTGCCGTTTCTATGTATGTATGTTTTTTTTTTTTTTTTTTTTTTGTTGAGGAAAGTATGTTTGTTCTTGATCTGTTTGTTTGTTTAGTTAGGGTTGAGTCCGGATTTTTTTTGTATTTTTCGGTGTTAGTTCTGCTTTATAAAAACTTTCGTTTTTTCGAAAGGCAAAAAAAATTGACCTTAATCCGCACCTTATATCCACTTGATCTTCATAACGCACTTGCAAATAGACACTTAAACTTGTTAACTAGTTTTGAAAATGAAAAGTTTATATACAATTTGGTGTCAGAGCATGTGTAAGCTGTCGATGGTAGTGCCCGAAAAGACAATGATGTATTGTTTTAATTAAATTAAAATAATATTTTTATTAATATTTTATTTACTTAATTGCATAGATATAAATGACATTGCAAAAAAATCCTTAGAGGTTCATCATGTAACAATACAATTCAGTCATCATGTAACAATACAATTCAGTGCATAAGAGCTCTCTAAGAGATGAATGAGATTATGGTGCACCACTTAAACATCGAGTCTATGGTAAATTGACTAAAGTTCATAATTGACATGAGTTTGGGATCTCACAATCAAACCACATTAGTGTCCCAGAACACTTAGAATGTGACCGTCTGATCCGAACCGTCGGTGTTGGACATTTTAGTGGCTGCATTTATACGTGAGAGGGTTCACGCAGGATTGGACCGATTCCATATGATGATCTCGTACTAAGTACATAAAGAGAAATTCTAACTAAATCATTATATGACCATTTATAGATCGAATATAATTCTTATATTATTATAGACTTATGCCTTTTGAGGGATGACGTTAAATGTGGCGGTACGGTTGGATAAGTGGTGCCTTCTTTAATCCTGACCATCATGGCATCACTCAAGGATTGATATCCGGGAATGTAAGTCACTAAAGATAGAGTATACGTCCTCCTCAAAAGAGGAAGCATATAGACTGTTCCCTTGATTTTTAATTCTAGTACTGATAAAGTATGCACACCTTTAATATGATCAAATAGATATCGGTCACTAATGGATTAATGGTAGTTTAAGATAAAATGTTATGGAAATGCCTTTGTTTCACATACGAACTGTCCGTGGAAGATCTTCCATTCAAAGCAACTAGAAATATAACAAAATTAGTCATCCATGGTAATTAAATCAGCTAGGGCATTTCACGTGCGCATAATGAAAGTGAAAAATAAGAAAATAAAACCTATCCTTGCAAGCATCCAAAGGCTTGCCTAATACTTGAGAAATCGTCATCCGATGCATTGAATGTTTGAATGGTTCTCTAAGAATCTCGCATTTCCTTTGGAACTAATAAACGATTCTCTTCCTAATGCGGCAGGTCTCAAAACTCGAGGAGTGAGATATGGCATGTGCCGCATTTGTCACAATAACAGTGAGACAACTTGACACTGTCTTTTTGAATACGATATTCCCGAGCAGCATGAAAGACTTATCCCGAAGATCTTTCCTAGACTGGTCTTCGATTCCAATCTTTTTTTGATTTTTTTTAAGTTGCTATTTGAAAAAGAGGAAGACAGATAAACCGCCTTGTATGTACTTTATGAAATATTTGGAAGGTTCGGAACTCATGGATTTTTAAGGACAAAATGTTTATGTTGAATCATCTCACAATCAATTGTTGAGGGAAATGAATTTCTTAACGATGGCAGAAACCTGGCGCAAAGCCACAACAACAATACTCTACCTACGATTTGGCACTCCTCACTTCCAGGTACTCTAAAATACAATGTAGACGCGGCCGTAGGGAACAATGCATCGGCTGTAGGAGGACTTATTCGAGACCGGCCATCGAGGGAACATATTAAACGCTTCACTAAAAGGTTGGAAGGAGCTTTCAGTCTTGACGGGAGAGGCAATGACGATCTATCATGTTATTTTTTATGCAATCTCATGGGGTTTCTATAACGTCGTTTTTTTTAAGGGAGATTCACTGCTAATTCATTAAAAGCTGGTGGTCGAATTAGACAATTTCTCACCGGTCAGCAATATCTTAGAAGATTGTAAAGTTTTTGTCTTGTTTTGCTTCATTATCCTTCTCGTTTACCAAATGACAAAAGAATGTCTTTGCTCTTTTGTTGGCCTAAAAAGACTTTGATCTAGTAGGAAGTGTGGAAATCAACGCAAAACCCCATCCCCTCATGTAATTGCTGTTATTTTAGCCGATAATGCTTGATAAAACTTTCCTTCACGTCTCTAATAAAAAAAAAAGAGTGCAGTGAATCCTCAAATGTTTAATTCAATGCAAGTATAGAACATGAATGTTTTAATTTAAAAAAAAAAAAAAAAAAATAGAACATGAATGTAAATAATGTAATATTATTTCCAAGATCTGAAGCGTTGTTTTGTCTGTTTTTCTTGGTGTGGGCCATTAAATTTTGTCGGTCTGTCTTTACTATATCGAAAAGTTTGTGTCCAAGAAAAGAAAAGTTTGCAAATAGAAAGATTTGTGGGGACATCAGGTAATTTATTTTCCTTTTCATAATAATTATTTATTATAAAATACCTTAATTTGAAGTTTATAAGTGGAATGATTAGTCTATAATTTCATATATGCATTCAATTCAATTCTTCATATTTGTTATAAATATATTGACAATTTTAGTAAACTGATTGATGCATTCGGGAATCGGGATCACATTACTCACGGATTACGTGAATTTAGATTCAAATCTACGTTTCCCAAGATTTTTTTTTTTTTTTTTTTTTTTTTTTCAAATCTATGGTAATAATTGTTTTCATTAAAAAGAGAAATTATATTCCCTTCAATTTGTAATATTTATTTATTTATCATACTTTTAAAATATTTTTTTTCCTTTTTTTGATCTAGTAAAATAATAGTCGAAAAAAAAAAAGGGAAGGTTGAAGTGTGGGGATTTAATAGAAGTACCCCTTCTAACCTTTTCACTGGCATATTGAGCTCAAGAGAAAAAAAAAAACAAACGTTACGTTACTTCTCAGACTTACGGTACTTCTCAAAACTTTCTTCTAACAATGGTGAGATCTCAATCACTCTAATTTTTTTATTTTTAATTATTTGGGTCTCTCTTTATTTTATCCAATGATTTTTATTACCATTTGACAAGATGATCTTTCTGCAAAAAAAAAAAATTTTTTGTTGTTTGTTCTTGGGTTGTATCGATCCGATAAAAAAAAAAAAATTCCCAGGGAGGCGTTTTTTTTTATTTTATTGTTTGGTGTAAGATATGTCACCTTTGATTTTTTTTTCTTACCGATTCCTGAATCAGTGCAAAATTTTCCGGCAAAAAAATCCCACCGAATCTCGATTGAATTCATCTAGGAAAAGGAGGCGATGTTAAGTAGACTAGTTTTCTTGTTTTTTCTTTTCAGTTTTTTTTTTTATTTTTATTTTATATTATAACAAAATCAAATTTATTAGAATCATTCATACACTTTTTTTTGTCGGGAAAAAAAAAAAAAAAATCAGCCATACATTCTTGTTGTGATTCTCATTCAACCAATTATATATTGTTATATTCTTAGTACCGATTTTTTTGAATCGATCTTATAGAGGTGCAGAATTTATATAAGAAATGCCGAAAATTAATGTTTTTGGATTGTTTTTTTATTTTAAAATTAAAATTGCAGACTACCTCAAAACGGGTTGCGGAGAGGAAGGTGGCAAGGTTTGAAAAGAAAATAACCCGCACCATTTCAAACAACAACGGTTTCGATTCATCCCACCTTATTCTTCTGCTCTTTGCAGTTTTGGTTGTTGGCTCATGTAAGTGTTTTTGTGTTATTTTTTTTATCTTTTTTTTTTTTTTTTTTTTTTTGCTGCAGTCTTGGTCGTTGACTCGTAACAATAAATTGAATTATCCCGTACATAATGAGATTCAAACCTGTTTTTTTTTAATTTTTATTTTTATTTTATTTTAATGAAGAATAAACACATTTAACCACTACGAGTCTACGACGATGTGTATAAT
Organism: Gentiana macrophylla; assembly: GCA_026214975.1. Lineage (NCBI taxonomy): Eukaryota > Viridiplantae > Streptophyta > Magnoliopsida > Gentianales > Gentianaceae > Gentiana > Gentiana macrophylla. The sequence goes on from CM047806.1 coordinate 24,432,079, forward strand.
TGGATTCGAACATAATAATAATTATGTAAGCTTAAATCCCCTCATGTAAGCTCGGTGTGGTGGTGACGTGTAGAATCCCTTAAATCCCCTCATGTAAGCTTCTTTATGAAAAATTCTTATGAAGGGATTTAGTTAACGGATTCATTTATATTACAACATAACAGAAAAATAGTTTTCTTGTTATACATATGTCATTATATATACATGATTTTACCTCGGTCTGATGTTGACGAGTATTATCCTTTAATTGTTCACCAAACTTCACGGATTCAATTACATTACAACGGAAATCAGTTTATCCACCTATACATATGTTATGACATGATTTTATCGAGTACCCTTAATTAAATGACCCCCAAACTGCACGGATTCAATTATATTACAACACGTGCATAAAAATTAGAGCGACTGTTTATCCTCTTACATCTTTTTTTTTTTATTTTGTATTTTTATTTCACAGTTGTTTGATTTGGTTTTGGTTATGCACGCAGTTATTTTCCAGGTTGTGAGGCTGGCACTGAGAGACGGGAATTAATCAATGTCAGCTGAGGAAAACAGAAGACGAAGGCGAATGTTTCTCTGCAATTTTATTTCTGTGAAATTTTTGTCCATTGTATTATCGGATCCGTGACTATATATCGTTCAGATAATGATGTAGTTGTTGTTGTATGATTAAATGCTAAAAAGTTATGTGATTTCAGACATTTAAACGCAGACTTAATTAATTCTCTGTTTGGATTCGATTTGGTTTTATGGCTTGGGATTTGGTAAAATTTGGTTTCATTGGCTTTGACTTTTGAGATTGTGCCATATTCAAGCATATATATTGATGTGATCTGCATTACCTGCACACATGAAATGAGCAAATGTTGGGAGACATTAATGGAAATATGGGAATTATTTTATCGTCATACGATCCCCTTCCTCGCCGCTAGTAGAATGGGGATTTTTCCTGTTATTTTGGATGCTTGTGCTTTAGATATGTTGAAATAAGATTGCATGTTTCGTCAAAAAAAAAAAAAAAAAATCACATTAATATTAATTAATTGATTACAGATTAAATCTGAGTAAAATTAATTAATTGTTGCATTTTGACCGATCAAAGTACAATGCAGTTATATGGGAAACTATGTTATAATAGAGTTCACACATAAGATGATCGGTATCTTTTGAGACTTTGTGTATATACAAAACTCAACTATCAGAAACATATGCAAGTTTATAGATCTTACTAGTGCTGTGAACGTGCTCTGCACGTTTAGGCTCTTGTTATGGTTCTGGTTTCGTTTATATGAAAGCGGTTTATGTAGAGATATTTTGGCATGTCTGAATTGTATTTGCAATGTCTTAGCTACTGTGTCTGTTATGCAAAAGCTGTTATAGCTACATTAGTTAGTTTGTACAAAATATTGCCAAGTTTGTCATAGGCTATGGAATTTATGAGGCAGGGTCAAAAAACAGGTTTCCCTGTTTATGGAACAAGCAAAAGAGGGCATTTTCTAGCTGAACTGTCGTTGAAGCAAGAGCAGGTGTTGCTTAGTCCCTTTCTGGTGATTTGAGGTCCAGTTTCTTCATCGGGGTGGTGTTCGGGTAAGGTGGTGCCGGTGGTGGAGGTAGTCCTTGGCTTTTTGCTTGGAATGTCATCTACGCTGGTGGTACGTGTGGTGTGTGAAGCATCTTCTTTGTTAGTGGATTCAGTTGCGTGTGCCTGTGTTTGGCTCGTTAGGGGTTCTGCTTTGCCTGCACATTTTTAGTATTTTAGGGCAGATGAATTTTCAGCCTCATGTAGGGGCAAAGTGTACAGTTTAGTGAGACAAAGTTGTACAGCTACCTGTGCTGGGAGATGCAGTTGGAGTCAGGTTCATTTGCTTGTTTTCTACCCAGTCTTGGACAGTGTAGCGTGTGACTTTGTCGTTGAACTTTTTTTTCACACATCGTACTTGTGCAATGATTTCCTGGGTTCCTAGTTTCTTGTTCAGTTCATCCAAGTGTGTGGCCATTTTCTGCAGTTTGTGAGGTGGCCATGTAGTGAATTATGGTTGTGGGGTATTGCATTAAAGCAGAAAAAAAAATAGGGTGGAAGGGAGTTACCTGTTTGTCCATTATGTGCATTTCTTTTGGTGTAAGGCCTAGTAGTTGGTCGGCGCAGTGGTCGAATAAAGTTGCATCGACGTTGCCGGAGTCATCATTTAGTTGTACCACGACCTTGCAACTGTGTGATAAGAAAGCATGATAAGAAAAAAAAATTCCTAACTATATATCTCCCCCAGAAAAGGTCTAGCACCAGGTAATCTACACACTTTAAAAATAAAGTAAAAAATTATACATTACGTAGTCCAGGTAGTAAAAGTGTGCTTAATTAAGCTACTTAGTCTAGCTAGCAAAGTAAACTAATTAAGCTGAAAACAGACACAATTCAGCAACTTGCCAGACTCTGGTCCAAGATTTTGTACCCTACACAGCTAGCTCAACCTTCTTCCACAATTGTAATGAAACGGTAAGTTATTTATAAGTTACATTCTTCCGTAATAACTTAAGCATTTGAAAAATAACTTAAGTTGTTTCATTACAATTGTGGAAGAAGGTTTAGCTTAAGTTACATTCCGTAATAACATGTCTGTAGTTACCCTATGTCTGCAGACATTCTTCCATCATGTTCCCTTATTAAAAGTACATTACTAATGTTGCTACTTTGTCATAACATGTGTATAGTTACCTTGTGTCGACAAGCTTACATGTACGAGATGTGTTAGATATATAAATACATAAGTTACACTTCTTAATACATTAAGGGTGTCTTTGGATATGTGATTTTACTATTCAGTGACCAAAGAAATTCCAATGAGCTGTTACGGCTACATTGAATTTTTTTAATTTATTTGCAGAGTATGTTGGTAATTATGCATTGTGAGGAGCAGGTAAGAGAGAATATCATTTTTCAGACACACCCTAAGCTTTTAGGAGATATGCAATTCGACAGAAACAAAAGAACAATTCAAGTTCTTTGTAAGGAATTGGGATCTATGTGAAGTTTATCAATGAAATTTCTTATAGCTACTACCTTCTCCATGTTAAATTTTACTTACCGTGCGTCTGCAAGTTGTTCCTCTTTGCACGTGTGACATGGGAAAGTTTCATCGAAGAGGGCTTTTTGCGTTTGCTTGCATTTTGGGCATGTGGTGTATGCGACTTTCTGGTGGATGTTGGGTATTAGCATAGTAACTTTGACGTGCCCAGCCTGTTGCAGTGATTAAGTTTACGTTATGTAAGTGCATGTGTAGTTATTTGGTTTTGTAGATCAGATACATTTTTTAGTGGTGTTATTGTTACTTACCTGAGAGTCTGGAAAAATATCTTTCAGCTTCGTAATTTTAATTGTAATGTGTTCACGAGCTGCCATGTGCAAGTAACTTTCTACTGGTTTATCGGCATGTTTCTGCACATCATCCAGATGGCTGTCTAACCTGTTCAATGAGTTGGAAGGAAACTGGCTTATGCAATGTCAAGGTATGTAGGAGTTATATTGGTTGGTCAGCGACAGTGAAGTACAAAAGTAGTGCGATTTGGTGCCGCATTGTACGCTACAAACTTGCAGGTCTGTTTAGCCGTGTTCAGGACAAACATTGTGTATGGACGCAATTAGAGGGAATGAGGGACGTTCAACTGCCGCGTCGTAAGTTTGCAGTAAAAAGACGTGGCACAAGAATTCGTTGTCATTTACCGAATTATATGACATTAGTTAGTTCCTTACCATTCACGAAGGCAAGCGACCTCAGGGATCTGTGGCTCCTACACAACGAATGAAAAAGGCACCGTGGACAGTAATAAACCTGTAAAAATTGAATGTTGTGGGTATTAGATGGAGTTAAAGGTTAGGTTTCGCGTTACCCTAACGTTTCGGTAGTGCACAAACCTGTGAATGAAGTAGCTCTGAGGGCTTTACATAGTATGATAGGCCTTTCGTTCCTTAGTGCAAAGAGTTCAGCACCTTGTTGATTCATAAAATCTCCCCATAGTGTGAGCATGATGGGGTGCAACCTGTGATTTAAGCCATTTTTCTTTCCTATTAACGGCAAGTATTGTTGGAAATTTACATGTGAGGTGGTATCAGGGAACTTACTCGTTTTGCACAATAGTGCATTCTCGTATTGGTGTTAATTTGCCCTTGGCATCGACGAGCCTTGGTTCCTTCACTTTCAGCACAGCAGCAACAATGTCTGTAAGATGCATATCAAAGTTCTGATTAATTGCTCTGTACATATAGCAAGCGGAGTTTGGAACAAATGTACATAGTCAATTTGCTTAAAGATAACTAATTAGTATATGCAAATGTAGGCGAATTAGGAGGATTTTATAAAAAAAAATAGGTATGTAACAAATGTAACAAATCCCAATTTGCAGCGTAAAAGTGGTTCATGTGCGGTTTAGGTTGTCTTTGCAAGTGTGTATCGTAAATTTGGTGCAGTGTTTAAGCTTTCTGAGCAGAAAAATTAACTAAAGCACAGGCTGTAAGCTTTTTTGATACGAAGAATCAAACCAAAATGCAATCTTGAAGCTTACTGAGCAAATGAATTTGCCACAATTACGGTGTTTAAGTGATTTAAGAAACATAAATTCATAAGAATCATAGTGCAGTCTTTAAGCTTTCGGAGCAGAAAAAATAACTGAAAAGTTGAATTTTTGTGCCTACGGGGTCAGAAACGTAACCAAAATACGGAGCATTTTAGCTTGCAGAGAACAAAAAGCAACCAAAATTCTGTCCCCAGGTTTTCTGTTGTGAATAATCAAACAGAAAAATGCAACCTTGGAGCTTACTTAGGTGTAAAATTTACTATATTCACAGTGATTAAGCATTTTAAGCTACGTTTTGGTTATAATCTGAATGTAGTTGTTAAGTGTGTTTTGTACCTATCATGGTCCCAGAGTTGGCAAGCGACCGAATTTCTCCAAATGGAACTTGCTGAACTGGAGGGTAGGGTAGCTTGTGTATATCGTCGGTTACTGGGCGTATGAATGTTACCCGAGACATAACCCACTGCATTTTTATGCCTGGAGTGGCGTACTGGAATCCAGGTTTGACAGGCTGGACTTGTGCCCTTCCAATGATGTAGGTTGAGAAGGGCTTTAGGCTTCCTTCTAGTACGTTGATGTTATTACCCCATAGCATGCCTTCAACTTTGCTACCCTGTATGTTTCATCATGGTAATGTCATGTGTAACAGAATACGCCCACAAGGGCTGTAAAGGAAGGTAGTGTAAATGGATTTCAAATTTGTGACCAACATGTTCATCCAGGAGCAGCATTTTTTGGAGTCTTATTCCGCGTTCATTAGTGTAAATGTTGCTTTTTTCAGCAACCAAAACTTTTACTCGCCAGTCTTCCGACTTCTCTGTTATGTCATTAATAAACTGTGTGGTGGCCATCATTTCTGTACCTGTTTATAACACATCAACTGTGTAGTTAGATATACTACGGGAGAAGGTAGGCAATCTACATACGCAGATAATTAACCTGTAAATTAAATGAAATGAGATCGTTATTTCAGAGGTTGTGGGGAAGAGGAAAGTGTGCGAAAGATAACTAATTAGTATATGCAAATGTAGGCGAAGGAGGAGGAGTTTATAAAAAAATAGGTATGTACAAAAAGAAAAGCGAACGCACAAAAGAAGTTATTGGCTGTATTAACAAAAAATTATGCTGCTATTTGCGTAGTTCTCTGTCAGACCGTGGGTGAGCTACGTATTACCGAGGAAGTAACAGTTCATTTTGCACCCTGTCGAGTATTTCTCGATAAACAATGTTCTTCATTTTGTTGGTGGAGAAAGTGTCAGTGAATGTTGGCGGCGCAATAAGCACCCTGATTGATGAGGATTTTCTTGCCCTAGACAATGCAATGTACAATTGGCCGTGGGAAAATACTGGCTCTCGTAAATAAACACCAACGCGTTCCAGTGTTTGCCCCTGAGCTTTGTTAATTGTCATGGCAAAGCACAAGCGTACATGAAATTGGTAACGTTTGAAGGGTATTGGACATTTGTCTTCGTTTGAGCATTCTAGGGGGATCCTGTGTAAAATGGTGGTGTTACCTGCGTACAGACCGCTTGAAATCTCAGCAACAATGGTCTGAGCTCTGAGTTCCCTGCAAATTAACCTAGTACCATTGCATAAACCTTGGACAGGGCTCAAGTTGCGGAGTAACATGAGGGGCGAATTGGGATTTAGTGTTGGTTCATGTGGTGGCAGGCTGCTTGGGTTCAACGAGTTGAGAAAGTCGTCGTAATCTCCGCGGTGCTGGGGATCGTTAGCAAGGTCGTTACTTATGTATGTTTTTGTGGTCCCTGGCATATTACGCAGCATAGCTTCGTTGATGTCATCTACGAAATCATTTGTAGGTGCGAGTAAAGCTCTGTCCATGGCTGACCTCGCATCAGTTGTAAAAGCATTTATGCCTGGGTATACGAAGTCTATGAGTTCTTGCAACGATGTTTCTCGGTCAACAAAGGGGATAACCATATTTGCCGGCAAAGTAATGTTGCCGTTTTCGTCCTCAAGTTCCGTACCGTCACCAATGCGTAGGAGAAATTCAATGAAGTGAGGGTCTGCCCTGGCTCGCATATTTTCTCGCCGACTTTAGTTTTTCGAGGATCGCCATGGCGTGAGTGAACAATGTTGCGCCCGATTCTTTGTTGTTTTGTAGCATTTGTCACTACGGGAAGTACTTGTCTGAAATCACCTCCAAACAGCACAACCTTATTACCGAAAGGCTCGTCAACGTCGGTTATGTCTTTAAGCATCTCTCGAAAATGCCTCAATTGAGTCTTTGTGTGTCATTGGAGCCGTCCCAAATTATGACCTTGGCGTCTCGCAGTTAGCTTTTATTTGTGGTGGATCGCTTGCGACACCGGCAATTTTCCTCTCATCGTCGTGCAAAGGCGATTTGAAACGCGACGCGCAGATTCTTCCTCCGGGTAAAACACATGCTGCGACACCAGACGTGGCTGTAGCTAAAGCAATGTATTGTTGTGACCTAAGTGTGGCTAAAATAGCCTTGTACAAGTACGTCTTCCCTGTTCCGCCCGGGCCGTCAATAAAAAACACACACGGTTCATTTTGCATAACTTTCTCCATTATAACATCATATGCACGTTGTTGTTGTTGTTCATTAAGTGTATGCACATTGAGCAGATCACTGTCGTCAACAACGATACTCTTTTCGTATGCGATTTCTTTGGAGACATGATCTCTGTGTGATATTAAGTTTGCCTCTGGACCTAGTCATAATCTGATATCTGTTTTCCCATGTCATCCAGCAACAAAGATAGGTCTTCCAATGCTTTCAGGCGAATTTCAAACGGCTCAAGGTAGGCCAAAGATGTGCCCTTGTATAATCCTCGCAAAGTGAATCAGCGTATTTCTCCCAAAGTCGCGTGGATCGGATGGGGAAGCAGACACAAGGATAGATGCGAAGAGGTGGCGTAATTGTCTTGGCATTTGATACATTGTTGCTTCCTATAGGCAGGAATCAAGGTCAGTGTCTATAGCTAACAAATTCCTTGCTAAAGAAGCTTCTCTGAAGGTTGCGTGTAAGTAACCATTTACCGTGAGAAGGTCGTCGTAGGATTGGGGGCATGGTACGTGATTTAGTAGCAAGCGAAGATAGTACCTTTGACCCTCCTTTGGGCTGTCTGATACAATGCGACCAACAACTTCACCTTTTTTTCCGGTCTGTCCATGTGCGCTTGCTTGAGTCCCAAACGAAATATTTAGGAAAGTTCTTGTATACTGTGCAGAGGCGAGCGGCTCGCTCATTAATTCGGTTCATTGCAAAAAAACTGCATGGGCATTGTTCTGGCTAGGAAGTTATTAGTAGCAATGTTGTTAAGATCTTGGTCGGCTGTGAAGGAAACAAGGTAGTTGTCTGGCAGGTGCAACTAGAGGACAACAACTGCTGGTTGCATATCAAACAAGTCGAAACCGTACATACGCCAGGCAGCCTCTGGTGGCCCGACCCATCTTCCTTCTTGGTACTGTTTTATTTCATCGTCGGAAGTTGGCAATGCTAATTGGTAGGCAATTTTGTCTGGACCCTTGTAAATATACTTATATATGTATTTTACAAGTTTAATAGTGGAGCATATTTCGACGTTAATGTGGCAATCGTACTTTTCCAGCAAGTAAGGATTGTAAGGAACAATCCAACGATTGTCAATTACGTGACCACGTACATGAGCAGAAATGCCAGTGTCGCGTCGCCTGTAATGCGGGTAACTGTTGCATCCATGTGTGGTATATTCAAGGAAATGCTTCGGAAATTTGTTCTTGCATTTTTTTTGTCTCGCATACATGGGCATTTCGGATTGAGGAGGCCACAGGGGCCGTGGACCATGTGTCGCAGGACAAGTTCGTGCAAACGCGGGTGCAATGAAGGGTCAGGCTATTCAGCGCTGATGAATCTGTCATAAGCCTCAGGATTCAAGGGCTTGGAATCCCTGTCCATAATGAGCAGCAAATGAGCATGGGGTAAACCACGCTTCTGGAACTCAATGGAGTACATGACGTGGCCTTTTCTAGTGCTAATACCAGTCCTTAACCGACAGTGTATCGGGTCAAACTGTAGTGCTAGTATGGTGAGTCAGAGTATCGTATCCTCGGGGAACTTTGTAATTCTTCTAAGTGTGGTTAAACACCAAAGAGTACATTATTAACTCGATCTAAACCGCAATTTTATAACACAGATCACTACTATTCTAGTCAACATAAAATAAATACGTAATTTAAAAGTTATTCTAATATAATATATATAGATATATAAATATATATAGATGTGCATAAGTTGCAAAGTATATATATAGATATAAATATATAGATGCCAAATATATTATTAGAGAACTAGCCAAAGTTTATATAATTGATTTATACGATCTTTCAAATTGAATGGAATGTGCTCGATCTTTAGGTTCAATTGAGTAAATGAAAGCGGTGCACTCTAAGGTTAACAATTCCTCCTCACATTAGCGTGTGAAATTGTCATATGTCCATTGTCATCGGTCCAAAGTCCACAATCATTACGGTTTTTCCGAGCAGGTCCCGAGTACGATTCTACCTTTGAATAAAAGGAGTCATTCCGTTCGTCAAGCGGTCAATTTTATTTAAAGGCTCCGGTTGTCAAGGCGGCCGATTCAACTTTCCGGTTTAAGTTTCAATTAAACTGATGAATTTAACATTAGTAACGATCTTGAGTACAAATTTTAATAAGATTCATCTTTTAGAACAAATCGCCCCGGGTAGAAAGCGGGTTCCGTTGTCACGTTTTCACTCGCCAATTTTACCTCCGGTTTTTCTATTAACGAGTTCATAACTTAATTACGAGGTGTCAATTCATAATTAGATTATGAATTCTTTCAAGTCAAACTTTATCAATAGAAAAAGATTCAATTAACTCAATTTTATTCAATTTTACTTAGACAACATTCATTTACCGAAAAGATCGAAATAAAACGATTACATAACTTTGGCTAGTTATTAGATTTAGCCTACTAACATTATACGAAAATAGAAACAGACAAAACAAACATAAATACTTTAGAAATTTTACCCGATTACAACGATTGAATCAGAAGCTGTATTCTTCCGGATGCTACAACAACTTCAACAACATTGATCTTCTGATAATTTCTCGAGCATTATAACGATACTACTTTATTTATGGCATAAGGCCTATATATATACATACTACTACTACTAAAGAGAGGTGAAGAAAATATATTTGGTACCCTCTTTATGTGCCTGCAGTTCGCTTTCTATTTATAGGCATATTTTCCCAAGCCGGATCGATCCGAGAAAGGGCGGATCGATCCGGGAATAAAAATATTATCCCAGGATATTCTCTGCAGGGCCACATCTTTGGTCTAATCATAATGTTTCCTCGGATCGATCCGAGGTAAATCCGGATCGATCCGGATAGATTTTTTCCAATCTTAATCCGAAACTTGATAAAATCATAACTTGAGCTCTGGATCTCCAAATGACATAATTCAAGATGCGTTGGAAAGCTCTTGAGAAGATCTACAACTTCCATGAAGACTTCTTTTTCAGAAAATGCCTTTTTGATGGGCCATTTGTTCGTCGAAAATATAAACGATACGGCGTCACGAACCATTGATCCACTTGAACTTTAAATCTCGTGGCACTTCCTTTATTCCTTCAAAAGATATGATTTTACTCCAAAAAGTGTCGTCACTCGGGGTCTTGGTTTACCTAAGGTCTGTAAAATACCAAAAATACCCACGTGAATCTGACACGACACTCCGGTTATTAACCCGGTACAAAATTTATAACTTTTTATCATTTTTACTAGATTTTTATAATATTTAGATTTATTCATAGCTATTAATATTTTATAAGATTATCTGTTATAATTACTTATATTTTATATAAAAATAGTCGATAACGTATATAAAACATCGTAAATTTTATCATATAAATGTTATACATCAACTACTCCCCACTTAGCTTTTTGATCGATCCTCTAAAGCAAAATAAGCGATAATATATTAAAATTACGATAAAATAATATAAGTGGTAGATTATATTTCAAATTAGTAAAATATCATTTCAATATTATAACCATATTAATTATATCTTTCTTAGAAATAAATAAGATAAAAGTGTAGATAACTTTGATAAATTATTTATCAAATATTATTCAAATGAAATTTCACAAAATCTACTCAATAAATATAATTAAAATTCTAGAATTATTTTCCTATCTTAACTTGTATGAAATATTTGGAATCACGTGACTAAGTCAAGTAATTGACAAAATGGTTTATACTTTTAGGATGAGACATTGGTTAATCGAAAAGATAGAAAAGGAAATCAAAAAGAGAAAAGAGCAAGTCGCACGTACTTTTTACACCTTCACATTTGATCAAAAACAGTTTCGATTAATAATATCTCCTTTTCCAACTATTTTTCAGATTTTCTCTCTTCTTTTTTTCAATATTAAGAACTAAAAGCGTGAGTGTGTGTAGAAAATCAAATTTACAAGCATTGCTTCATCAAGATTGATCGGAGTAATACTCTTTCGATCTAAAATTACGAGTCCGGTTTCCTTAAACTCGTAATCATTCTTGAGATCTTATGATTCAATTTTTATCGGGAGCTTTATACCTCATAGTGATATAGACGCGTTTAGATAACACCTACCGCACTCAAATCATTGGAAGCTACTACCGATATCCGTCGATCAAAGATAAGGAAGATACCAGTATTCGATTAATTCTCTGTAAATATGGTGCTTCGTTCTTATATAAATCTTCTTCTTCTTTTTTTCTTTTTTTTTTTTTTTTCATCACCTCAGCATACACCATCCTTAGCTTCTGTGCTATCATCTCCTTTCATAAGACGCATAAACTCGTAGGATTTTAGGAAATGTAGACCAAAATAAGCCAATGGTCGGTTATGATCAAAATGGCTATTTCGAGTGAGGTCTTGATCACTCTAATCAAGGTTGAGGTAATTTTGTGGTGTCAAAAATCTCATCATTCCTAATCCGATTCCATATTCATATTTCGTTTTACAAAGAAAATTATTCTAAAAATTCATTATAAATATAAGTATATTTGCTAAAATTTCATATGAAACTTACTTGATAATATTTATGTATAGTTACATATACTTAAAATCTTATAAAGATCTAAAATTGACATATATAATATACTTATAATATATCTAATTTACTTTACTTAATTAAAATCTATTCTTACCAATTTATATTGTTTTTATTCATACTAATTATATATTATCTAATTATTTTGTTCCAAGAAAAATTAAACTAAGTATTGAGCAATTAAGTATAAATTTATATAAGAAAATTTTAATTTTTATTTACTAACTTACTTCCACTCCCCACTTATTACGAAATGACATCGTCCGATGTTGATGAGTAAATAAAAGTTAGTTTGAAAATAAAATTAAAATTTTATATGATTTTGATTATTATTTATTATTTTTAGCAACCATATATTATTTTGATTAAAGAAAATGACATATATATTAAACACTATTACAAACTATAAATAAAAGTAACAAACAACAAAAAACGATTAAACAACTAATTTAAACAACTACCAACTTAACAACATAACTTCTGGCGATTATCAAACCGTAGATGAACATCCGGGAGTATCCACCGAAGTAATCCTAATCGAGAATCACGAGATGGAAAAATCTCGCCAAGAGCCAACCCGGCACGTGATTGATTGGATACAAAGGTGAGAGATAACCAGGCAAATGGTAGCGGTCTTCCCTATTACGTCTTTTCTTGCAAAATTAATTGCGTCTTAAAAATCAAAACTCCCCAATCAATGTATGCTCCCACGGTTAATGCATACAACAAAGAAAGATCTCATCATCCGTAACCCTATAAAAATCTCTAGTTGGATAGATCCGAGAATTAATGAAGCGTTTCCACGCCTTAAATGAGGGGTAAGGCGAGTTGAAGAATCATAGTTATGATCAAACAACGGAAATCGAATCGAAAGGCTTCGCAGTCGATTTACAACATTATACGCATCTCCAAGTTCCCAAAGAAACTCGAAGTGTGGGTTTGATCAAAAGTACATGGTGGGATTTGATAGATTTGATTTATGATGTGGTGAAAATGAAATAACGATTCCCCTAATCGTAATAAGTTGAGGCGAGAGGAGGCTCATCATCGTTATCGAGTGAGAGGCGCAAAGAAATCTCTAACAATCGAAATGTTTATTCGACCTCCGGGAGTCCTTATCAACCTTTTCCACCCGCAACCTCGGATTAGATTACGTCCCCACCGATCAATTTTTTAGGTGTTTAAGCCTTTCTCCATCGTAGAATAGGAGAACGGACGAAATTTAGATGTCTCGGGACGTTAGTATGAAAGCAAGAGGCATGCCTTCGGGAACCACACCATCAGCGTATGTGGTTCATAACTATTAACCGAGGAGAGGATCGGTTAGACATTTATGATCTGAGAGACTAAAAATAGAAGGAAGGGAAGAATGAGCAAAGTTTATGGTCATTTGCTCTTTCCTTTTATAGAAATATATCTATCAAGCAAAAGTAGAAAAGATCTCTTTTACGCGGCGTTTTGTACTTGCCGGATCGATCCGAGAAAGGGCCGGATCGATCCGGCCTCGAACTAGTAATCTTTGTCAGTCGGTACACTCAGTCGGATCGATTCGGTAAAAGTCGGATCGATCCGAACATTATCGTTTCACGGATGAGTTGATTTTTCTTGAAAAAATGCCTAGTTTTTTCTAGGGACAAGTTTTCTTCCTATTTTTGTTCATTTTCATTTTATTATAACGATAAATTTTACTACACAATGCGTAATACCATAACATGCAATGAAAACATGAAAATCGTAATAAAATAAAATCCTACCAAAATCAAAATAACCTAAAATTTTACGAAAACGAAATTGTACGAAAAATAAAATGTTTCAATGTCAAAAATCATAGAATGTTTAAAATTACTCCTCTTCATCACTCATCTCGACGTGGCTTGAACTTGGCATAGCTTGAGAACGGGTCGATTCTTGGGATGGATCTTGAAAATAAGTGGACATCCGTACCGAGCTATCTAGTCCCATCGAGCTCATTTCTCTCGTAATATCAGAAAAAGTGCTTCCCCATCCCGTCGTGGTATGGCCAAATGATCCAGATCCAGCCCATTCAGATGTCGCAGCTGCCGTAGTACCTGTCGAAAAATCCCCTACACCACTAGTTTGAAATCCAAAAGAATGTGGCATTTGTTGGAAGTCTGAGCGAGGTGGCATCGGTGGAATGAAATCGGGCAAGGTATAAGGCTGGGTTTGGCATCATGGAATATCCATCTCGGCATAGGTAGGGTTTTGCAAGATATTCATTTGATATAAACCTCGTATGCCTTGGACGTAAATCTTGAGACCATAATTTATTCCTTTTCGCAAAAGCACCATATTGGCATTAGCACGATGAACATCATAGGCCATGGATTGAAACATGTCGTAAGTGATGGTATTTGGAAGTTGAGTTTGAGTTTGATTTGGATGAAGGAGGGACGAGTGGATGGAGTAGGTGAGGTCGTTGACGGTTAGGGTCCAAAAAGTTTATTCTTCCCGCCGCCTAAGTGGTAAACTAGGACTATAAGTGTGTCATCCACCATCATCAAATTATCATTTGGGAGCTCACGGACTCCTATCTGGCGACACACAGGAAGAAATAAAACATGGAAAAGGCATGTGATTGCTGGTCTAGCATTCGAGGGCAAATTCCTTGGCCCTTCTACACATTACTCGCCTACATCCACGGGTATATCATTGACCATAGCCCAAGCAATACACAAATCCTCTTTACCAAAAGATGTAAAATGTCGAGTAGGGTAAAGAGTGTGACTAATAAAACGTTTAATGGCTCTCATATCCCTTATACATTTTCCATAGGAAAAACTGTTTTCATGCCGACGGCAGCGGTGGGATCTAACTCATTCAGGCTAGTGAAACAATATAATCAAAGTCCGCAGCTCATCCAAATTCCAAAGCGTATAATAGTCCTCATTCTACGGTATATCAGAATACCATAAATAGCATTTATAATGTGAGGAGTAAACGGCACTTGTCTCTAGTTCTTAGGTTGATGTGGTTAACTCACCATCTTCCGTAGCATTGTGAGTTGCTACCAGAGAATAAAATTCAGCTACTAAGGTGGTGTTAATTTCTCCCGACCTTAAACTGGCTAATTCCAACCAATGTCGCCTTTCAAAAATCTCTTTTACCTCCCTTCCCAAATCCTTAAAATCCAAACCCCTCTCGACTGCAACTAAACACTTTCCAAATTTATTTTTCAATGCTTTCTTAGCTGCAGCAGACGCGGTTCTATCAAAACTAACAGTCAATTCTTCTTCTGTTAAAGGTCTAGTTTCGATGACTGGAATTTGGGTTGGGATATTAGGTTTACGTTTTTTACTAGCTTTCGATGATTCGGCCATTCTACGATAATGACACAATAACAAAACAACACAAAACAACACAAAACAACACAAATGAGTTACACAAAATTTTGGAATTAAATAAAGACTTGCTTAAAAAACGAAATTAAGAAAATAAGTGACTACAATGTTACCTTACAAAGCTTAAAAAAGTTGAAATTTTGCCGGAAAAGATGGAAATTTCGCCGGAATAAAAGTTGAAGCTACCCTTGAAAAATTCTTCAATTTAAATGCAACTTTGAAGAGAGGAATGGAAAATGAGAAAAGTATAAGAGGTGGGGTAGTTTAATGGTGATGTTGTGTGATGATTTGAAGAAAAAATTCGAATTGAGGGAAAAGGGAGGCGGCTGTTTTTAGAAAAATGGAAGAAGAAAGAAGAAAGGAAGATCCCGTTCTTTTTAGGTTTTTTAGCTTCCGGATCGATCCGGGGTTAGGTCGGATCGATCCGACCTTTTTTTTTTTTTTTTTTTTTTTTTTTTTTTTTTTTAAAACTAAAAAAAAATATTTTTGGTATGATAATCCTCAATTATATCATATAAATCATATATATGATAAAAATAAGTTTTATCATAAAAATTTTTGAAGTCTTAAAATTAAAATAAACAAAAACTTAATCTAATTCTACTCCCACCATTCTTAAATCTTCAAGATTTCTATAATAACGGTCCATTAACCTAATCTTAAGAAATGAGGCGTTCGAATTTTCTCTTTGATCTCCATCGGGATTTTCGGATAACCACCTAATCGTTCCCTTCTTAACAACATTCAAACACTCATCCTGTGATTTGGTTGTGCTTTCCCTACATTTCCCTTCATGCTCACTTTTTCCACAGCTTCTACACCTTCTTAAAAACTTTGCCCTTCTCTTTATCGAACTTCTCGATTTTCCATTACATACTTCTCTCAATCTGATCTCTCTCAACAATTGCTTGTTTTTCTCAAAAACCGAAGCTTCTATTTTAAACGCGACATCTTTATCCAAGCCTAATTTCAAAAGCAATATAAAAATTCCTATTCTATCTAAAAAAGGCATCCAGTTCTTTTACGTCTATCCGGTAAAAGACGAAACTAATTTAAACATAAATAAAAACGCAGAAAAGTAGAGTAAAGATAGATAGCACCTGGTATTCGGCTGAATTTAGTTCCTCTACTTTTCAGTTTCTTGATTTCTCTGCTTTTTACTTTGTCGGAGGATCAGTTAGTAGCATTATTTCTTCTTTTAGTGCGGTTCCTTCTCCTTCCACAAATAACTTTACTCTATGGCCATTGGCTATAAAAGTTGTATTTCCATCAGTTAGTTCAACAGCTCCAGATTTGTAAACTCTCGTTACTTTAAATGGACCTGTCCATCTTGATTTAAGCTTTCCTGGAAATAACTTTAAACGTGAATTGTACAAGAGTACTCGATCACCTACATGGAACTCACGCCTATAGATTCTCTTATCGTGAAAAGATTTCGTGCGTTCCTTGTAGATTCGAGCGTTTTCATAAGAATCGAGACGGAATTCTTCTAGTTCTGTCAATTGAAGCAATCTATGATCACCGACAGCCTTAGGATCGAAATTCAAAAATTTAATAGCCCAGAAGGCTCGGTGTTCTAACTCAACTGGGAGATGACAAGACTTACCAAAAACTAACTTATAGGGAGAACAACCAATTGGTGTTTTAAAAGCTGTTCTATACGCCCATAATGTTGGAATAGTGTCCTAAACCCAATCGGGTTGGACCGGATCCGACCGGGTCGGATCATTTGTACTATTTCTTTGTGTTTATGCATATATAAAATGGCTTATTCTGTTGTCATATATATGTTCTTTTATAGAACCAATTATGAATTGATATATGATAACGTCCTTAGTATTAAAGCGTGATAGAGAAACCATGATAGGCGATTATGGTTGATGAGATCTCTAATCACTTTAATGAGTTTGATACTTAAATGTCTCTAGTCGACGTACTATCAAACAGGGCATTGATAGTATAAGCAGATCAGCACGTATTAGATGTCTTCTGTCTTTAAGGCGGTGGATAGATCTCGCTCTATCGAAGTGTAGAGACACTTGGACCGTGCGTGGACGTGTATTAGAGAACGCGACGTTAGGATCGACCCACTTACACAGATAAGTGTCACACTATGTGGCGGTTGTGTAATTATCCTTAGGACCGGAGTCTTCATGGCATCACGGTGTGGATTGTCATGCTTTGACACTATTGAGGTTTCCCCTAGCCATGGGGCGATCATGCGGTAGTGATTGGGTGTGACATGAAGCACGCGGAGTATACATGATTGGTCGTCCGGGAATCGCGTACCACTATCGGTAGGGGTAAATATCCGAAAGGGCCTTCTTATAAGGAATGTCTTGTTCTCGTGAATCTTTGCAAAGTGGGAGTAAACGTGTTACTCGAGAGAACTTGATATCCGGGTTTATAAGATACGGTTGTTAATGTTTGACACTCGGCGTATGCGACCGTAAGGATATTGTTACAAATGATAAGATTGTAAGTTACACGGTAATCGTTTCACATGAAAGGTAGTAGTCATTGCATTTGACTCTTCCGATGATTGGGGGGTCACGGTGTGTTGCTGACGCTATCCCGTGATCGTTAGGCATGAAGGGCATTTTCGTAATTTGCACTTTGTGTCTACGGCCAACATATTCGAAGCCTATCGGGTCACACACATATGAACATCGTGCGGATTAAAATGTGGTTATAGATGATAGCCAAATAAGGAAAGTTTATCTCGAGACTATAAGGGTTATAGTGGTAAATTAATATGGTGGTATTTATTTATTATGAATAAATAAAATACAAGATATTATTTATATACAAATTATATTAATTAAAGAATTTTCCATAAGTCGTTTTATGGTAAGTTTGGGCGCCATTATGTAAGTGTGTATGACACACTTGGATTGTGCAATTTAATTAATGGTATTACCATATATTAATATTAGATATTAATATTTATAAATATATATATATATATACACGTTGGTGCATATATGATGTGCATGTGCATATATTGTTTCCAAAATATATATTTATATAGATTTATGTTTGTAATATATATAAGTGATATATATACACATGTGTAAATTGATTTATGGTAATAAGATAAATATAGTCAATATAAGATATTGACAAAATATTGGATTCATTTAATATAAGATATTAAATTAAATGAGATAAATCAATCACATTAATTATGTTTCCTTATTTTATTGGAAAGAGATTTTCTTCTCCTCCTCTCCAAGTTATAGGCCACGCCCCATCCCCTATTTAAGTGAGGATTGCCAAGCTCTTTTGTACACCATTCTTCCAAGAGCAATTGTTCTTGTGAAAATTGCAAGAACTCATAGTTCTTGTGTAAGAAAGAGGGGCTTCCTATAGTGAGTTTGTGAGGGAAGAAAAGGTCCGGTCTAGCAATCGGAACTTTTCAAGAGCAATCCATGGTGGGATTCCGGCGGGCTGTTCGTGTGTGGGTGGCGGTAGAGGCCGAACACTGGGCGGCTTCATCTTCGAACTACTCTCCTTAGGCGGTCAAAGCGTCGATCTTTTAGATCAACCAAGGTAACCGCCGTCTTTAGTTTATTCGTTTATTGCTTAAACGAAGTCGATCTTGGGTCAATAGGAAATAAATTTTTGAATTCCGCTGCGTTCCCGCGTAGATTTCCTTACACATAATGCATCGTCTAGTTTAACTGCCCAGTTTGTTCGATTTGAATCCACTGTCTTTTCTACAATTCTTTTGATCTCTATTAGACACCTCTACCCGACTTTGGTTTTGCGGATGATAGGTATGCTCTAACTTATGTGTTACACCATATTTTTCAATTATCTTGGTAAATGGTCTATTACAAAAGTGTGAACCTCTATCACTAATGATAGCCCTTGGAATGCCATATCTAGTGAATATGTTCTTTTAAGGAATCGTATGACAACTTTGGTATCATTAGTGGGAAGAGCTTCACTTTCTACCCATTTCAAACATAATCTACCATTACTAGAATAAATCTTTTTCCAAAAGATATAGGAATGGTCCCATGAAATCTATACCCCAAACATCAAATAACTCACATTCTAAAATAGGTTGCATAGGCATTTCATGTTTATTAGATACATTTCCCCATTTTTGACAAGATTCACAAGATTTGACATACTTATAAGCATCTCTATATAGCGTAGGCCAATAAAAACCACATTGTAAAACTTTAAAAGCAGTTTTCCAACCTCCATGATGACCTCTCGCCTCACGATCATGACAAAATGATAAAATACTTAAAATTTCATTATCGTGCACACACTTTTCGATTATCCCATCCGAACATTTACGGAAAAGGTCCAGTTCCTCCCATAATAGAATTTTAAGTCATAAAAGAATTTCTTCTTCACTTTGCCAAGTCCAATGATACGGAATATAATCACAAAGTTAAGTAATTAATGATATCTCCAAACCAGGTGACATTTCCTTAGAAGGAATTCTATTCTTTAATAACTGCATGGTTGAAGGAGTATCTATTCTAAAAAGTTGTTCATCAGGAAATGAATCTTTAATTTCTATTCCCTTTTCTTCATCATTTTCCATTCTACTTAGATGATCTGCTACTACATTCTCACTTCCCTTTTTATCTTTAATTTCAATATCAAATTCTTGAAGTAAGAGAATCCATCTAAGAAGACGTGGTTTCGCATCTTTCTTACTTAGTAAATACTTCAAAGCTGAATGGTCTGTATAAATTATTACCTTAGAACCAACAATATACGATCTAAACTTATCTAAGGCAAAAATCACAGCCAACAGTTCTTTTTCTGTAGTTGTATAGTTCAGTTGAGCTGCATTTAACGTATGAGATGCATAGTAAATAGCTTTGAGAATTTTGTTATATCTTTGACCTAAAATCGCTCCTACAACTAAATCTTTGGCATCACACATAATCTCAAATGGCAAATTCCAATCGGTGCTACTAGCTTTAGTGCAGAGTCAATCTCGCTTTTAAGGTCCGAAAAGCTTCTTTACATTTACTATCGAAGTTAAAAGGTACTTCCTTTTCAAGCAAATGACTTAGAGGCTTTGCTATCTTTGAAAAATCGGCAATAAATCTCTATAAAATCCTCGCATGTCCAAGAAATCCTCTTAGAGTCCTTAGATTAACTGGTGGTGGTAATTTTTCAATTACTTCAACCTTAGCTTTATCAACTTCAATTCTATTTCGGAGATTCTATGGCCTAGGACAATTCCTTCCGATACCATTAAATGACATTTCTCCCAATTTAAAACTAAATTGGTATCCTCACACGTTGTAACACTTTTTCTAAGTGAGACAAACATTTACCAAAAGAATCTCCGTAAACACTAAAGTCGTCCATAAAAATTTCTAAGAATTTCTCAACCATATCGGAAAATATAGCCATCATGCATCTTTGAAACGAAAGCAGAGCATTACATAAACCAAACGGCATTCTTTTATACGCAAAAGTTCCATAAGGACAAGTGAAAGTAGTCTTTTCCCCTATCTCCCGCAATGAAAATCAGAATAACCCGAATAACCATCTAAGAAACAAGAATATTTATGACCACTTAAACGTTCCAACATTTGAACTATGAATGGTAGTGGATGATGATCTTTCTTAGTATGATCATTCAGTTTCCTAAAATCAATGCACATTCGATAACCTGTAATTTCTCTTGTTGGAATCCATTCATTCCTATCATTCTCTTTCACTGTGAAACCTCCTTTCTTTGGTACAACTTGAGTTGGACTAACCCATTCACTATCGATATGGGAAAATTATTCCCATCTCTAATAGCTTAATGACCTCTTTCTTAACAATTAACCGCAAATTTGGGTTGAGGCGGCGTTATGTTGAATACAAGGCTTAGCATCTTCCTTCAGAATTATCTTATGAACGCAAATCTCAGGGTTAATACCTCGAATATCAGCAACTGTCCATCCAAAAGCTTTCTTATGCTTTTTCAACATTCTAAGTAATTGATCTTCTTGTTGCTCAGTTAAAGTTGATGAAATAATAATCGGTAATAGATTATCAGTTTCTAGAAAAGCATATTTCAGATTGAAAGGTAACGGTTTCAATTCCAGATTCTTCGGCGGATCTTCTATTGACGATTTAAGAACTGGTCCTTCTAGTTCTAATTCCAAGTACTTATGCCATGGTGGTTTAAAGGTAAAACTTTCTGTATCTAAAGAAAGAATTATCTCTTTCATTTCAATGTCTTCCTCATCTTCTTTATAGATAGACAGAGTTAAGCATTCTTCTAATCTGTCTTCAAAAGTTGGTAACTGATTATCGTAGAGACTGAATGAATATCTTCTATAAAAGAACATGATTCTGATGATGCATGATTCATAGCTTTGAAAATATTGAAAGTAACTTCATCTTCATTGACTCTCAAAATTAATTCTCCTTTCGAACATCGATTAAAGTTCTTCCCCGTAGCTAGAAATGGACGACCTAGAATAAGAGGTTTGAATAACCATCTTCCATTTCCATAACTACAAAGTCTCTTTGGAAAATAGAATTTGTCTACTTTAACCAATATGTCCTTAATAATTCCTTTAGGGTACTTAATCGATCTATCTCGCCATTTGCAGAGTCATTTCGATCGTAGTAAGCTTTCCTATGCCTAGCTTTTTATAATCCTCATAAGACATTAGATTTATACTTGCTCTAGATCACATAAGACCTTCTTAAATGAAATCCTCCAATTTCACACGGAATGGTAAAACTACCAGGATCTTCTGGTTTAGGTGGTAACTTATCTTTGCAGTGAAGTGCGGAACATTCTTCATTTAGGCATATATTCTCATATTCCTCTAATTTTTCTTGTTTTGTGAATTTCTTTCAGAGAAATTTTCCATAGGCAGGTATATTAATCAGAGCTTCGATAACAGGGATATTAACTTGAATATGACGAAAAGTGTCAAGGAAACGAGCATACTTCTTATCAGTTTTTGCCTTTTTGATTTGATCTTTAGGAGGGTAAGGTAAAGATTCTAGATCTATGACCTTTGGCTCCTTTGTCGCTTCTCTTTCCTTTTCCTTAAACCTTTGAGTATTATTCATCGCCATGTTTGAGCTCTTGAATTCTTTCTTTTAAATTGTTCCTGAATCAATGTCTACTTGATTCCTTGATTCTTCCTGTTTTTCATCCTTGTTTTCATTA
This sequence comes from Gentiana macrophylla, assembly GCA_026214975.1. NCBI lineage: Eukaryota > Viridiplantae > Streptophyta > Magnoliopsida > Gentianales > Gentianaceae > Gentiana > Gentiana macrophylla. The sequence continues at coordinate 24,454,274 of CM047806.1, forward strand.
TCTTCCATTCTAACATGTTCCTTAAATAAAGTCCTTAAATCTTTATCCATGGGATCTTTCAGAATCTTAGGGATTTTTACCCAATTTTCCTTTCACTTTTGTGTTCGAACTTTTATTTCTTTTCAAGAAATTTTCTATAATTTCTTCTTCCTCATCTCAGAATTCAAGTTCATCTTTAGTTTTATCATTCTTACCATCTAAGTCATCTTCTACTTCATTATTCCCAAAGTTTTCAACTCCATTACTTCCATTGAGCTTCCTACTTCTCGTAACTACAACATTTACCTCTCTTGGGTTCCTTTCGGTGTTACTTGGTAATCCTCCGGGGTCTGCTTTGTTATTACGTTCACCTTCCCTACTCAAATGATCTTCCATATTCCTTAATGAGGCTTCTATCGTTCTCATCCCGGTATCATGTCCACTCATAGATGTTTTCATTGAACTCATGTCCTTAGTGACTGTACCAATAGAAGTCACCATCGTTTCTATATTTTTAGCTTGAGTAGATACTACACCCATCATATTTTCCATTAGTTTTTCCCATTTTTCAACTCCTTCTGCAGGCTGAGTTGAACTTTGAGTTACTGGTATACTTTGAGTGGTATGTTGAGGATAGGATCTAGGTAATGATTGTAAATTCGATTAGACGTGTTTTCTTGATAAACTTGATTATTATTCATGTTCCTATATGAACTCGATACGGCGGTTGTCCTTGCTTACTAGGGTTTTCAGACCATCGATAAGTAGGGTGATCTCTTCTAATAGCATTAAACGAGTTTGAGTAAGCATTGTTTAAATTCCTATGCTGCTGAAGAAAACTCACCTCCTCTCTTGAGTATCCTGTTGGTTCTTCAATCCCTGATGGCATATTATCCTCGATTCGAGTATTCGGTTGGTGTACTATTTTCTCGAACTTTGGTTCTTATTTCGTTGTAAACCATCAAATTTCCTACTCAAATTTTCTAAATGTGCTAGAACTTCCGTATTAGACGTACATTCTTCTCGCAAAAGCTACTTTTCCGGTGCTAGAACCGGTTTCCCACATTCGTTATTTTTGGAAATCTTTTCTATAGCATCGTAAATCGCTTGAGCTTCACTCATCATTAACGAACTACCACATGCATGATCTACATCAAGACGTGAATCTTTTCTTAATTTACGACAGAAGAGTTGAATTTGCATATCTAAGGAATAACCATGGTCGGGACAAGCTCTTAACAATTTTTTAAATCTTTCCCACGCATTCCCAAGCGTTTCTTCAGATCCTTGTCTAAAATTAGCAACCTCGACTTTTAATTCCAAATTCCGTCAGAGTGAAATATTGTTTCGTAAATTCGAGTTTGAATCTCCTCCCAACTAGTAAGTGAATGATGTGGAAGAGACATAAACCAATCTCGGGCTCGTCCTTTTAGAGAAAAAGGAAACATAGTCATCCTTGTTAATTCCTTGTGAGCACCTTGACTTTTGGCTGTATTGCATAGTTCTTCAAAAAGATAGAGATGATGATGCGGATCTTCATCATCTTCTCCTAGAATTGGGCTCTTGCGTCAATTAAACCAAAAGATGAGATTTAATCTCGAAATTATTCGCTCCTTCATTAGGTAAAAGTATGGGATTATTAGTCCGATTTCTTCTTATGGTTTGATCACGAGATAGGCCTTGGGTTTCTCACCGGGTTGTTACGATTATTCTCGTTCCGATTTTGATTATTTCTATTATTATTATTATTTTGATTATTAAGGTTAACAGGTTTTGTCCATGCCCTAGAGCATGTTCCGATATTCTTGTTCAGTGTGTTCATCACCGATTTCAAACCATTCTCGTATTTTGTTTGAAGATGATTCGTCAGATTTCCGACTAGTATGACCACGCTTTCTCTCTACTCTTAAAGCGCTTTTCGTAAGTGTTTATGTCAGCTTATAAGGAGTGAGTGGGGCCTTACCACTTCGGTCATCAACTAACGAAAATAGAAAATAACACGAAATTGATAGTAGTAAAAATGGTAACTTACCTTTAAGGTAAGTACCGATTTAAAATAAAAATAGAAATGAGATAAGAAAAGTGTTGACTTATTCTCGAGAATTTTGAGCTAATAAAAGTAGTAACCATAGACACAAAAAAGAAATTAGCGTCGTTCCCGCAACGGCGCCGTAAAGTCTGACGTGGCCTTTTCTAGTGCTAATACGAGTCCTTAACCGACGATTGTATCGGGTCAAATCAGTAGTGCTAGTATGGTGAGTCGAGTATCGTATCCTCGTGGAACTTTGTAATTTTTCTAAGTGTGGTTAAACACCAAAGAGTTGTTATTAACTCGATCTAAACCGCAATTTTATAACACGATCACTACTATTCTAGTCAACATAAAATAAATACGTAATTTAAAAGTTATTCTAATATAATATATATAGATATATAAATATATATAGATGTGCATAAGTTGCAAAGTATATATATAGATATAAATATATAGATGCCAAATATATTATTAGAGAACTAGCCAAAGTTTATATAATTGATTTATACGATCTTTTCAAATGAATGGAATGTGCTCGATCTTTAGGTTCAATTGAGTAAATGAAACGGTGCACTCTAAGGTTAACAATTCCTCCTCACATTAGCGTGTGAAATTGTCATATGTCCATTGTCATCAGTCCAAAGTCCACAACTGTTACGGTTTTTCTGAACAGGTCCCGAGTACGATTCTACCTTTGAATAAAAAGGAGTCATTCCGTTCGTCAAACGGTCAATTTTATTTAAAGGCTCCGGTTGTCAAGGCCGGCCGATTCAACTTTCCGGTTTAAGTTTCAATTAAACTGATGAATTTAACATTAGTACGATCTTGAGTACAAATTTTAATAAGATTCATCTTTTAGAACAAATCGCCTCGGTAGAAATCGGGTTCCGTTGTCACGTTTCACTCGCCAATTTTACCCTCCGGTTTTTCTATTAACGAGTTCATAACTTAATTACGAGGTGTCAATTCATAATTAGATTATGAATTCTTTCAAGTCAAACTTTATCAATAGAAAAAGATTCAATTAACTCAATTTTATTCAATTTTACTTAGACAACATTCATTTACCTAAAAGATCGAAATAAAACGATTACATAACTTTGGCTAGTTATTAGATTTAGCCTACTAACATTATACTAAAATAGAAACAGACAAAACAAACATAAATACTTTAGAAATTTTACCCGATTACAACGATTGAATCGAAAAGTGTATTCTTCCGGATGCTACAACAACTTCAACAACATTGATCTTCTCGATAATTTCTCGAGCATTATAACGATACTACTTTATTTATGGCATAAGGCCTATATATATACATACTACTACTACTAAAGAGAGGTGAAGAAAATATATTTGGTACCCTCTCTTTATGTGCTGCAAGTCGTTTTCTATTTATAGGCATATTTTCCCTGCCGGATCGATCCGAGAAAGGGCCGGATCGATCCGGGAATAAAAATATTATCCCGGATATTCTCTCTCGCAGGCCACATCTTTGGTCTAATCATGATGTTTCCTCGGATCGATCCGAGGTAAATCCGGATCGATCCGGATAGATTTTTTCCAATCTTAATCCGAAACTTGATAAAATCATAACTTGAGCTCTGGATCTCCAAATGACATAATTCAAGATGCGTTGGAAAGCTCTTGAGAAGATCTACAACTTCCATGAAGAATTCTTTTTCAGAAAATGCCTTTTGATGGGCCATTTGTTCGTCGAAAATATAACTTGATACTGGCGTCACGAACCATTGATCCACTTGAACTTTAAATCTCGTGGCACTTCCTTTATTCCTTCAAAAGATATGATTTTACTCCAAAAAGTGTCGTCACTGGGTCTTGGTTTACCTAAGGTCCGTAAAATACCAAAAATACCCACGTGAATCGACACGACACTCCGGTTATTAACCCGGTACAAAATTTATAACTTTTATCATTTTTACTAGATTTTTATAATATTTAGATTTATTCATAGCTATTAATATTTTATAAGATTATCTGTTATAATTACTTATATTTTATATAAAAATAGTCGATAACGTATATAAAACATCGTAATTTTTATCATATAAATGTTATACATCAGTACACGCAAGCAATTGGGATGCCGAAAACATGGCCTTTTAACAGATCCTTTTTCAGCATTTCTAGCTTTGCCCTGAAAACACGCGCAAGCAAATCTGGTCTATTTTGTGGCAATTCATCGGGGAGCAGGTGCTTAGCAATGTCTGGCCAAGTGGGGTTGCATGTCATGGTCAAGAAAAAGTCTGGTTTCCCAAAATTCTGTACCAAACACATGGCATCCATGTAGCGTTTTTTCATGTGTCGAGGTCCACCTACAAAGGAAGGGGCAAAATAACTCGTCGACCAACCGAAGAACCAGTGGTATTGCCACATGCGATACTATCAAGTACTCCTCGCAAACATTCTGTGCGTATCTCCTTTTGTTGTTTGTAAACATACTCAAGCCTTGAGGTCTCAACCTTGACGAACATGTCGATAATAAACTGCTGAAGTAACCTGCATGTATGAAAAAGCATCGACCTATCTTCGTCGCGCATCTGCAACTTATAGCAGTAATACTGGCGGCATGATACGGTGTTACGTTTCCGAACACCATCTTGGAACACTGTGTAGGATATGAAGATCTTAGCAGTTAAACTCTACAAGAGTATAACACTGCTAGTATCATTGGGAAGTGATGTTTACCTAGCCTTTCCAGGCACAGAAGCTCATCAACATCACATGCAAAGGCATTCGTGCTAGATAAGGTGTCACGGCACCTGTAACCTCTATTTTGTTTATTAGGAGGAAGTTTTTCTATGCCACGGTGCCATCCAACCTCTCCATGTGGGAAAAGTAGAGGATACTGTAAAGGGTCATAGCAACCAAAGTTGTGGCATATTCTGTATGGAGCTGCATTCCTAGAGTAGATTTGACTATGGCATTCAGGGTTGAAAGCATTTTCTCCATATGTGGAGACTATAGCAGAGACATCATTACATGTTGGCTCATTGTAGACCCGTTGGTCAAGCTTAGGGTTGCTAACAAGGTATAATTTGTAGGCATCCAAACATGGGAGATCCCTAACCTGGCGCAAAAACCGGGCATACGGGTTGGCAGACATCAGACGCATCAGCTGCACCATCAAATTTTTCGAAAACTTTGAGGAGGCAATGAGCCTTTCCTGAAGCTCGGCCTCAGGATCATATAAATAGAATTGCAAACCAATTGGGCTATCAGTGTCCCCTGTTAGACACGCTAGATAATGGTGTACCTTGCCCTGGACCTTGAAAGTGTAGATGCCATGCTTATTTTTCAGGAGCTCGTTGTCCTTTCTAGCTGCGAAAGTAGTGAAAGCAAGGTTGTTGTTGTAGGTCCGTGCATACTTCCTAAACTCTACACATTCAGGATTAGAGGCCGTGAATAGTCGTGCAAGATCAGGAGGCATCTCCGGGAGGCGATACTTATCTCACCTCGAACAACAAAACCACGAGGCTCACTGAAAAAACGTTTAGCTAGGCAATACGTGCAGTCAGCTGCCATGGGTAACAGATTGGAGCATAGCTCAGGTCGTAAAGCCCAGTTGCAGAAGTGGGAGGAGAACATGATGTAGGTCTGTTAGGGGGATAAATAGTGTGATCTATGTGACCACGTTGAGACAATGCGCTGCGCATAGGGAGCGGGCTGCTCAGCCCAGAATTTAGTTCCAGCGTAGCGGGGTAGGTAGGGTTGAGCATAGCAGCTGAAGGTACGTTGGCTTCCGAAATCACAGGAGCAATTTCAGAAATGTGCGACTGGCCAAGTTGGCAAAGTTGAGCAGGCGCAACTTGGATCGTCGAAGTGGAGGCATGGTTATCTGATTTCTTAAGGGCATACTGGAGGCGACGTTGCTTAAGGAAGTCTGCTTTCTTATTAGCATCCATCTCGGAGTATGCTTTTCTCCGCCTCTCATTTCTCTCAACACGTTTATCCTCATCCATTCTAGTGGCACACAATGGAAGCACAAGAATAGAGTATAAGGCGGTAAACACTAATCTAAACCTAGCCGAAGTACGTACACTGAAGCAATCAGCCGACAAATATGCCATAGATTTATTCTAACACACTAATTCGAGGCAAGATGGAAATTCGTACATGCGTAAACTCAGACACGGACAAGGTAGGGGATAAGAGCAACAATTACAAAGTGCAATTGCCTGTGCAATAAACAGGAAAACAGCGTATCACAAGCAGAGTACAATTGAACACGAAGAAAGAAATCCTAGCCACATAACAAAGCAGCAGAATCCGTGGTAGACCTAGCATTCTTCACCACATCAGAAGGCTTACACAAAGCAGGAGTGAAAAGGCAAAACTTTGTAGTAAGATTCATCATTAATGAATACTACAAAGTGATACAATAGTTTTCACGAGAAATTACCTTACATAATTTAAATAAAAAGAATTATGAGATAACAAACAATAGAAAATACAAAAGTTAAGAGATTCATCACATGTTTTTTACTTACATAATTTTTTTTACTTAAATCAGAAGTAAGATGTGGTGAGGGAGATTCATCACATGTTGGATAATAGTTTTCCACACTCCTCACCAGAAAAAGTGCATGAATCTTACTACAAAGCAAAGAAAGCGAGTAAAAAAAGAGGGACACACTCAACTAACAGAGCAATAAAGCAAGAGCAGGAAAAGGACACGTAACTTAGGTAACCGTGAGCAACAATCCAACCAAGTAACTGAACGTATAGCAAAAACCAGGGAAAAAAGGAAAAATGGAATATCCAATATAGTGTGGATATGAAATCACGAAGTATTTATGCTCAACTTTTACGTCTTAACCATAGTCCACATCCACCAACACTACTCTAGACCTAGTATGGAAGCCTTACCGAGCAAGTACATAAAACCACAGGCGAAGGGGGAAACAAAGTAGGCAATAGCGGGAAGGACCATATACGTAACACGTAGACTACAATCGCATCGCAAAAGTAGTTCCAAAGATACATCCAGATTCAAGAGCACGGGATTTAGGAAAAGAAGGAAGCAGTTAGTATTTAACACTATGATTTCATCTTTTTAGGACCGAAACCTAGCTTTTATTTTAGTCTTAAATCTTGGTAATTCTTTATTTAGGATCAAAATTCTGTGATTGACTACCTAAAGGCTGCACTTGGTTGACTTCTTGGAATAATTTTGAGGTAAAAATATTTGTCTATCAAAAGGCTATTTTCATACACTCATGTTCTTCTTTCATATGTTCGATAAATTGCATTACACATTTTGACAAGGTTGGGAATGTTTGCATCTACATGTGATTTTTCAGAAATTTATCAAGTGGACAGGCATGTTTTGTTGGTTAATCAAGTATAATTAGCACATGATGGGGCTAATCTTATGAGTATGTGTTTTGTTACTATTGGATGGGTTAATTTCTGTGTTGTATCATTTTGAAAGTTCAGGTTTCAAAGTCAATATGGTTCAGGTTTTGAACTGCACTTGGCAACTACTGTCATGGTTTTCTTATGACTTGTACCTTTTATTTTGCATAGTGTAATTTACATGTCTGAAAGAGAATTACAAACATATTTAGGTTTATATGGCGGTTTCCTACACGCAACACACATTTATGTGCAATCAAGATAGCACAACCCATACTCCGAAGGAGGAGCAAATTCAATCACAGTCAATGATAGAGAAACACAAAATCTTTAATGGGAGTAGAACTCGCCTGTTTGTCTAGCTACTACTGATGAGGTTAGCTATGAAAAAAATAAGAGCTGTTCTTGTTGTATGTAACTGTACGAGTCAATTATTAAAGGTTGAACAACAGATTGAAAACTTACACCTTCCTCAACAGATAAGCTTTTCCGTGTTTGCACTGCAACTCCTGAAAGAAATAGCAGACGGAAATAAACGAGTCAGCTTCCATTATGCCAACAACCCTCAAAGTTGTAAAGATTGGAACTTGAATACAGAACTGGAAAAAGCGAAATGCTTAGAACCATCAAAACAAACCAAGAAATTCATTTTAGCTACCGAAATCACTTGAAGTATTTCAATCAAACAAAAGCACCTTTTTGTTTAGGGAGTACTTATTTCCATCACCCCAAACTGAACACGGCATCACAAAAAACACCGGCAACGCCGCAAGGATCTCGATTAGCTTACTCGTGAATCTGTGTGTAAGTCTGTAATTTTTCTTTTTTCCCTTTTTTGTTTTGGTTTTGGTCCTTGTAGTGTAGGACTATGGATTTTTTTTTTCTCCGGATTATTCGGAAACTTTTAGATTTAGAAGTTGGTTTTATTGAATACAACATGTTTGATAATATTCTTCAAAAAGCTTTTTTCAAATACATGAATTTGTGGAAATCAGAGACGGTGACTAAACTGATTCACGCGATTCTAGTAGATAATAAGAACATCAACACAGCCTAATCAAATCAAAATAATCTATTGAAGATGAACTAAAAATGCAAAGGAACCAAGAGAGAATTCATGAATGAGTAACTGCTTCTTTTCTGTGTGAGCAGAATTAAACAGAGCTTAAAGTCATCAACAAAGTGCCCAATATTGTCAATTGAATAACTAACAAGTAAATATATGCATTATAATCAGATCAATTCTCAAGAAGGGCTCAAATTGAAGCAGCTTTACAATCGGTTGCTCCGGAAAGAAAAAAAAAACCAAATCTACAGAACTATCCACACCCATTCACCACAACTATCCACACCCATCCACCACAGCCAACTCGGCCCTCAGACAACATGCAGTAGAAAAAACCAGAACTTGAGAAATGAGAGGCCAAATTCACCACGTGGACGCAATGGAGTGGATATTGGTTAAATTAATTGCGGAGAAAAAGAAGAAGAGCCTAACACAAGTTTTGAGCCTAACACAACTCAATTCACACCCACTCAACATACCCAATTCAACCCCCACACAACATGCAATCCCAAAATACATGAAATTGACAAAGGAGAAACCCAAGCCACCATTTTGGTTCAATCAAGAAACCCACCACACAGACAACCAAATGAGACAATCAGCAACAAAGACAACAAGAAACATAGCGTACCTTGAAAAGGGTCAAGAGCCTGAAATCCGCCATGCAATTACAGGGTAACAAACCTGCAGAATCAGAATTAACAAAGCATGATCATTACAAGAACAATCACAACAACAATTTGAAGGATGGGAAAACAGAGCGAAGAAACGGAGAAGACGGTGCCTAACCAAAGACTGAAATCAACACCGATGCAAGACGCAAAAGCTCCATCGCCGACTGAGAACTCCTATTTATAACCAACGAGGCGAGGGCGGTGCAAAACCTTTAGTGGGTTATTCAGACAAGCTGTAGGCGTGCAAGGTGATTATTGGAGAAAGCGGAGGTGGGGAGATGAAAAATCTGGAGGAGAAAATTGAGGGGGTGGAGGGGAAAAGAAAGAAATAGAGAGGGGTTTAAAAGAAAAAAAAAAAAAGAAAAAAAAACGGTATATGACAAAAAGGACGACGAAAGATGTAACTTTAATAGTTACTACTACTATACTATGTATGATATATCTTTGAATATTCAACATACATGAGGGCCCTTTCAGCAAAAATTAAAGGTGTAGTATTCTCCAAGAATACTCTTTGAGCAATTCGAAGGTTCTCTAAAAACTGACGATTAACATCAAGAAATTGATCAAGATTGACCATCTTATCGACAACTTTATTTGCTTAATTCCCTAAGCTTGTAGACAAACTTGTTATCCTAAGATTAGCTTAATCAACACCCTATGGTCTTTGATAATAATATCATCATAATTGATAGAGGCTTGTAGGTGTACTTGATGTCCTAAGATTAGCTTAATCGCGCCGATTTCAGTAATGGTGTTCATGGGGCTATCCTCCCAAGTATTCATGAGGTCACCATCAAGACGTGACGGTCACCCTTCTAAAATAAAAAATTTATGTAGAAATAGTAGAGTTGAAGTCATAACATTGCCGTAATGATTAACTAATAAAGTTGAGATGGTTATATAAGATATTATTAAACAGCCCTACATAAATACATAACAAGATGTTACATATTATTCCTTCTACTTTACTTCTAACGGTGATCCGAGACCAATATGAAATTTGTGATCTTATTTTTTCCCTTATTTAGTATGAATCAATTTAGCAGGATTTCCAACAACAGTAGCTTTTGATGGAACTTCCTTTAGCACAACAGATCCAGCTCCTACTTTAGATCCATCTCCAATTTTAATGTTACCTAAAACATTAGTCCCTGCACCGATCAAAACCCCTTCTCCAATCTTTGGATGCCTATCACCCTTACCCTTTCCAGTCCCTCCAAGTGTTACATTATGAAGAATCGTCGCGTCGTCTCCGATCACCGCTGTCTCTCCGATCACAACTCCGGTGGCATGATCAAAAACCACCCCTTTTCCAATTCTTGCCCCTGGATGTATATCAACAGCAAAAACCTCAGAAACTCGGCTTTGGATTAAAAGGGCTAATGCAGATCTCCCTTGTTTCCAAAGTCCATGCGCTATTCTCTGAGCTTGGGATGCTAGGAAGCCTTTGAAGTTCAAGAAACAATGCACATAACTCAGGCAAGCTGGATCACGCTCTTTCCAAGCTTTTAAATCGTCTCTAATGGCTGCTCTGATTTCAGGATCTTCTACAAGCTGCTTCAAGAAAACTTTGTAAAGGGTCTCCTTGGAAATCAAAGAATTGCTCAGTTTTACAGACAAATTGCTTGCTAGTGAATTCTCCAGAGTTTTATGGGACAGTATTGTTGAATGGTAGTAATCAGACAAGATAGGTTCTTGCTGGATATCAGAAAGAGACTCCTCTCTAATAATCACCCAAATTGGATCCTCGCAGCTTACTTTTTTGCAGGGTGTAAGAAAGAAGAAGTCTTGACGGAATCATTACAAGATTTGAAGGTGGAAGCAGTTGGTGGTGGGCAGATTCTGATGAACTTGCATTTTGTATCGCAGATTCTGAACCAGTAGGAATCAACACAAGCAGCAGGGCCTGCATAGTTATCAGTACAAGCTGCCATTTCTTGATCTTTTGACCAAAATGAGTATGTTTAAGGACAGTTAATAATGGGAGGAACTGAGTAGAAAGATTTCTTGAGAAGGTGATGGACTTTTAGTGGAGACTCTGATATATATGTAGTTTATGAAAAAGGACGTTTCAAAGAAATTGCAGGGGTGTGTTCTTAGCATTTTTGGTGTAACGGAGCTGCAGTGACATGGAATATCCTATCCTTTGGTGGGCGAGTGACATAGTACGAAAATTAGTTTATTAGTCATTCAGGTCTTTTGCTATGACGTTTGCGATGACAATTTCCAGGATTGGAGACCAAGTTAAAATCAGTGCACTAAGGTTTTTTTTGTAATTAGTTTCTCTCACTCTCTCTCTTGATTTTTGTTTTAAGGAAAGTCCCCTAAACTTGTAATGAATGAATAAGGGGCTTTTGTTTGCACGACGTATATTTTACTCGTATAATACTCTACGTGTGAATTATCGTAGATCCAATTTGGGAATGTCGGTTATGGAAGCAATAAACAACTTCTTGTAGGTTTCCAAAATCGGTTCTTACAATGTGTTAGAGAATTAAATTGATTCTTATGTTAATTAGGTTGTTTTAATTACCTAAGGCTATGTTAGCCAAGTTACTTTCGATTTTCAGCATACTTTCCCTTATTAGAGTAGTTGTGATGGCTTATAGCCATGATCCCATTATTCCTTGTTTATAGGAAGATTGTGAGTAGTTATTTTATATTAATGTCATGATCCCATGTTTCCTATTTTATAGGAAGTGTGTAGTTTATTACTACTTGTATATATATATCTGATCCATCAAAGAAATTCTTAAGTTTTTAAAAAACTATATCTTCCATAAAAGTTATCAGTGGTATCGGAGCCATAATCTCAACAGCAGTTGGAGAAAGATCCATGGCTGAAACAAATTTTGTTCAGGCTTCCATCTCAAGATTTGATGGACATCATTATGATCACTGAAGCATGTTGATGGAGAACTTCATGCGTTCTAAGGAGTATTGGACCATCATTGAGCAATGAGTGGTTGAACCAGCAGGAAATCCACCCCCAACTGAGGCTCAGAGAGCAGATTTTGAGAGCAAAAAACTCAAAGATCTGAAAGCCAAGAACTATCTGTTTCAAGCAATAGATAGAGCAATTTTGGAGACCATTCTCAGCAAGGAGTCATCAAAGGATATCTGGGATTCGATGAAGAGGAAGTACCAAGGAAATGCCAGAGTGAAGAGATCACAGCTACAGGCCTTAAGAAGAGACTTTGAAACCCTACAAATGAAGGAGGGTGAATCTGTCTCAACTTATTGTGCCAGAACAATGGAAATCTGCACTAAAATGAGATTTCTTGGTGAGAAGATGGAGGATGTAGCAGTTGTGGAGAAGATTTTGAGGTCTCTAACCACAAGATTTGATTATGTCGTGTGTTCCATTGAGGAATCCAAAGACATTGATGCATTGTCTCTTGATGAATTGCAAAGCTCTTTGCAAGTTCATGAACAGAAGATGAAGAGAGGATCAGCAACATCCAATGAAGAACAAGCCTTGAAAACCACTGCCTCTAATAGCAATTATAAAGGCAGGGGTAGAGGCAGAGGGAGAACAACCCAAGACTCTGACAGCAGGGACAACTCTCCGTCATCCAAGAATGGAGATGGTAGAGGTATTGTAAACAAAAACAATGTTGAATGCTTTAGGTGTCACAAATTTGGACACTACCGGTCGGAGTGCTACACCAGATTGCCAGCAGACAAGGAGAAAGGGACTCAGCAGAGTCACTTTGCTGACAAAGATGAGGATGAGACCCTGCAGCATGAGTAGAAATCAGCACCCCAAGTATGGTATGTTGATACATGATGCACTAATCACATGTGTGGTAATAAGGCATCATTCTCTTATTTGGATGAATCTTATCATTCAAAGGTGAAGTTTGGAGATAACTTCTCAGTCTGTGTTAAGGGAAAAGGAAATATATTTATCAGATCCAAAAATGGGACATCTGAAACCATTTCTAATGTTTCATATGTTCCTGATCTGAAGTGCAATCTGTTAAGTGTTGGACAGTTGCAAGAAAAGGGATATGAGATTATTATGAAGAATAAGGAGTGTGAAATCAAGGATTCAAGCAAGGGAATCATAGCTAAAGTTCCCATGAATGCCAACAAATTGTTCTCTTTGGAAAGTAAGGAGCCACAAGCATGTCTAATGGCAGAATTGAAAGATGCATCTTGGTTATGACATTATAGATATGGACATCTCAACTTTGGTGGTTTGAAAACACTTCAACAAAGCAATGGATAAAGGACTTCCAGAAATTTAGACTCCTCAGCAAGTATGTGAAGAGTGCCCAAAAGGAAAGCAACACAGACATCCTTTCCTAAAAGGGAAGTCTTGGAGGGCAAAGCAAGTGTTGGAACTCATTCACTCTGATTTTTGTGGACCAATCAACCCATCATCTAATGGAGGTAAAAGGTATTTCATCACATTTACTGATGATTTTTCCAGAAAAACTTGGGTTGAATTTTTGCAAGAAAAATCTGAGGCATTGAATGCATTCAAGAGCTTCAAACTGTTAAGACAAAAAGAGACATGCCAGTATAACAAGAGTCTGAGAACAGACAGAGGAGGAGAATTTTGCTCAGCAGAGTTTGAATATTTCTGTACCTGTAATGGAATTAGAAGGGAATTGACAGCAGCTTATACACCGCAACAAAATGGTGTATCTGAGAGAAATAATAGGACTAATCTGAATATGGTGAGGAGCATGATGGCCTATTGAAATGTACCAAAGAGATTCTGGCCTGAAGGTGTAAGTTGGAGTGTGCATATTTTGAACAGATGCCTAACTTTTTATGTTCAAAACATGACACCAGAAGAAGCATGGAGCTCAATCAAACCATCTGTAAGTCACTTTAAGATTTTTGGATGCATTGTTTATGCTCATATTCCAGATGCAAATAGGAAGAAATTGAGTGATAAAGGAGAGCAATGTGTTTTTTGGGGATCAGTGAAAAGTCCAAGACATACAAGTTGTTTAATCCTATAACCAAAAGGATAGTAATCAGCAGAGATGTGGTGTTTGATTAACCAAACACTTGGAATTAGGAAGCAAACAATGCTCAGTTCCATCCAATCCAGAATCTAATAGATGAAGAGCCTACTGAGGACCAGCAGAGTCAGGATCAGCAGACTCAGAATCAGCAGAGTGAGATTCAGCAGACTCAGGGTCAGCAGACTCAAGACACTGAATTGACAGCAGCAGTTGAGGGTTCAGCAAACCGAAGTTCAGCAGACTCAAGTCATGAAATAGCAGCGGAGGGTTCAGTAGACCTCAAAGAACCAAGAAAAGGCCAGGCTGGATGATAGATTTTGAGGTAACAGGTTTACCATAGCCAGAGGAGGCCACTTACTATGCTCTATTTGCTAGTGATGGTCCAATCACTTATGAGGAAGCAGCAAAAGACAGAAAATGGAGGCAGGCTATGGATGAAGAAATCACATCCACTGAAAGGAATCAAACTTGGAGTCTTACAGATCTACCAAAAGGACACAAGACTATTGGTGTCAAGTGGATCTATAAGACAAAATTGAATGAAGATGGCAAAGTCAGCAAGTATAAGGCTAGACTAGTAGCCAAAGGATACAAGCAAGAGTATGAGATTGACTACATTGAAGTGTTTGCCCAGTAGCAAGAATGGAGACTATCAAACTTGTGCTATCTTTGGCAGCACAGAATCAGTGGAAAGTACATCAAATGGATGTAAAATCAGCATTCTTGAATGGTCAGCTGGAAGAAGAGGTATACGTGGATCAACCATAAGGCTATGTGAAACATGGAGCATAGAACAAAGTATATAGGCTTAACAAAGCCTTGTATAGACTCAAGCAAGACATAAGGGCTTGGTACAGTTGTATTGATTCTTATTTTGTGAAGGCAGGTTTCACAAGGTGTCCATATGAACCTACCTTGTATGTGAAAGTAAACAGCAATGGAAGGATTCTGATTGCTTGTTTGTATGTCAATGATCTTATCTTTACCAGCAGTGAACTCAGTATAATAACAGAGTTCAAGGAGGCAATGAAGAACAAATTTAGCATGACAAATATAGGACTAATGCAATATTTTTTAGGCATTGAGGTTCAGCAGACTGAGTCAGGCATACTAGTTTCTCAAAAGAAATATGTATCTGAAATTCTCAGCAGGTTTGGGATAAAGGATAGCAATCCAAGACTCACACCATGTGAAATTGGTGTGAAACTTAGCAAAGGAACAACAAGAAGATACATTGAGTCACCCTCAGCAGACCACTGACGGACCTTTTCTAGGCTATACAGATCCTAACCGGCAGTGTACCGGGTCAAATCATAGTGCTAGTGTGGTGAGTCAGAGTGTCGAATCCTCAGGGAAAACGTGGTAATTCTTTTAAGTGTGGTTAAACACCAAAGAGCTGTTATTAACTCGATCTAAACCGCAATTTTTTCTCTATCTCCTGCTGCAATGAATATCTGTAAATATCCTGAATAACCATCTAAGAAACAAGAATACTTATGTCCACTTAAACGCTCCAACATCCGAACTATGAATGGAAGTGGATGATGATCTTTCTTAGTATGATCATTTAGTTTTCTAAAATCAATGCACATTCGATAACTCGTAATCTCTCTTGTCGGAATCCATTCATTCTTTTCATTCTCTTTCATTGTGAAACCTCCTTTCTTTGGTACCACTTGAGTTGGACTTACCCATTCACTATCCGATATGGGAAAAATTATCCCCATTTCTAATAGCTTAATGACCTCTTTCTTAACAATTAACTCGCAAATTTGGGTTGAGGCGGCGTTGCGGTTGAATACACGGTTTAGCATCTTCCTTCGTAATTATCTTATGAACGCAAATCTCGGGGCTAATACCTCGAATATCGGCAATCGCCCATCCAAAAGCTTTCTTATGCTTTTTCAACATTCTAAGTAATTGATCTTCTTGTTGCTCGCTTAAATATGATGAAATAATAACCGTAATAGATTATTATTTTCAAGAAAAGCATACTTAGATTTAAAGGTAACGGTTTCAATTCTAGATTCTTAGGTGGATCTTTTAGTGATGGTTTAAGAACTGGTCCTACTAGTTCTAATTCCAAATACTTATGCCATGATGGTTTAAAAGTAAAACTTCCTTTATCTAGAGAAAGGATTATCTCTTTCATTTCGGTGTCTTTCTCATCTTCCTTATAGATAGACAAAGTTAAGCATTCTTCTAATCTGTCTTCAAAAGTTGGTAACTGATTATCATAGACAGAATGAATATCTTCTATAAAAGAACATGATTCTGGTGATCTGCACGGATGTTCCATAGCTTTGAAAATATTGAAAGCAACTTCATCTTCATTGACTCTCGTAATTAACTCTCCTTTCGGACATCTATTAAAGTTCTTCCCCGTAGCTAGAAATGGTCGACCTAAGATAAGTGGCGCTGAATATCCTTCTTCCATTTCCATAACTACAAAGTCTCTTCGAAAATAGAACTTGTCTACTTTAACCAATACGTCCTCAATAATTCCTTTTGGGTATTTAATCGATCTATCCGCCATCTGCAGAGTCATTTCGATCTTCGTAAGCTTTCCTATGCCTAGCTTTCTATAATCCTCATAAGACATGAGATTTATACTAGCTCCAAGATCACATAAGACCTTCTTAAATGTAAATCCTCCAATTTCACACGGGATGGTAAAACTTCCAGATCTTTCAGTTTAGGTGGTAACTTATCGCCAAAAAAGCAGTAACATTCTTCATTTAGGCATATATTCTCATATTCCTCTAATTTTTCTTGTTTGATGAATATCTTTCGTAAACTTTCCATAAGCGGGTATACTAATTACAAACTTCGATAATGTGGATATTAACATGAATATGATTTAAAAGTATCAAGGAAACGAGCATACTGATCGATTTTAAATTTTTTAATTTGATCTTTAGGTGGGTAAGGTAAAGATTCTAAATCTATAACCTTTGATCCCAAAGTCATTTTCTCTTTTCCTTTCTCCTTAAACTTTTGAGTATTACTTGATCGCCAAGTATCATGATCTTGAGTTTTTTCTTTTAAAACATTCCCTGAATCAATCTCTACTACTTGATTCCTTGATTCTTCTTGTTTTTCATCCTTGTTTTCATTATCTTCCATTCTAACATGTTCCTTGAATAAAGTCCTTAAATCTTTATCCATAGGATCTTTCAAAATCCTAGGGATTTTTACCCATTTTTCACCTTCATTCTCAGGTTCCAAACTTCTATTCCTTTTCAAGAAATTCTCTATAATTTCTTCCTCCTCTTCAGTGAATTCAAGTTCATCTTTAGTTTCATCCTTTTCCCATCTAAATCATTTTCTACTTCATTATTTCCAAGTTTTCTCGCTCCATTACTACCACAGAGTTTTCTACTTCTGTGAACTACAATATTTACCTCTCTTGGGTTACTTTCAGATTGCTTGGTAATCCTCCGTGAGGTCACTGTTATTACGCTCACCTTCCCTACTCAAATGATCTTCCATATTCCTTAATGAGGCTTCTATCGTTCTCATTCTCGGTATCATGTCCACTCATAGATGTTTTCATCGAACTCATATCTTTAGTGATCTGTACCAATAGAAGTCATCATTGTTTCCATATTCTTAGCTTGAGTAGATACTACACCCATCATATTTTCCATTAGTTTTTCCCATTTTTCAACTCCTTCGCAGTTGAGTTGAACTTTGAGTTACTTGGTATACTTTGAGTGGTATGTTGAGGATAGGATCTTGGTAATGATTGTAAATTCGATTAGATGTATTTTCTTGATAAACTTGATTATTATTCATATTCCTATATCGAATCGATATGGCGGTTGTCCTTGCTTACTAGGGTTTTCAGACCATCGAAAAGTAGGGTGATCTCTTCTAATAGCATTAAACGAGTTTGAATATGCATTGTTCAAATTCCTATGCTGCTGAAGAAAACTCACCTCCTCTCTTGAATATCCTGTTGGTTCTTCGATCCCT
Source organism: Gentiana macrophylla (assembly GCA_026214975.1). Classification (NCBI taxonomy): domain Eukaryota; kingdom Viridiplantae; phylum Streptophyta; class Magnoliopsida; order Gentianales; family Gentianaceae; genus Gentiana; species Gentiana macrophylla. The sequence goes on from CM047806.1 coordinate 24,472,373, forward strand.
ATTGACATATTATCCTGATTTGAGTATTCGGTTGGTGTACTATTTTCTGAACTTTGGTTTTGTTCGATTGTAGGCCATCAAATTTCCTACTCAAATTTTCTAAATGTGCTAGAACTTCCGTATTAGATATACATTCTCCTGCAAAAGCTACTTTTCTTGTGCTAGAACCGGTTTCCACATTCTGTTATTTTTAGAAATCTTTTCTATAGCATCGTAAACTATTTGAGCTTCACTCATCATTAAAGAACCACCACATGCATGATCTACATCTCAGACGTGAATCTTTTCTTAATTTACTTACGTAAAAGTTGAATTTGCATATCTAAGGAATAACCATGATCGGGACAGGCTCTTAACAATTTTTTAAATCTTCCTGTGCATTCCCAAGCGCTTTCTTCGATCCCCTGTCTAAAGTTAGCAACCTCGACTTTTAATTCCAAATTTCGTCCTGAGTGAAATATTGTTTCGTAAATTCAGTTTGAATATCTTCCCAACTAGTAAGTGAATGATGTGGAAGAGACATAAACCAATCTCGGCTCAGATTTTTAAAGAAAAAGGAAACATAGTCATCCTCGTTAGTTCCTTATGAGCACCTTGACTTTTGGTCAGATTGCACGCTTCTTCAAAGATAGAGATGATGATGTGGATCTTCATCATCCTCTCCTAGGAATTGGGCTCTTGCGCCAATTAAACCAAAAGATGAGATTTAATTTCAAATTATTCGCTCCTTCATTGGGTAAAAGTATGGGATTATTAGTCCGGTTTCTTCTTATGGTTTGATCACGAGATAGGTCTCGGGTTTGGTGGGTTATTACGATTATTCTCAGTTTACGATCTTGATTATTTCTATTATTATGATTTTGGTTATTATTAGGGTTAACAGGGTTTTGTCCATGCCCTTGAGCATGATCTAGCCTCTGTTCATTTGTTTCATCATCCTTTGGTTTCAAACCATTTTCGTATTTTTATTAGAAGATGATTCCGTCGGAGATTTTCCAAGGAGTCCTAAGTTGGTTTGACCACGTTTACTCTCTATTCAGAATCGCCTTTCGTAGCGTTTATGTCGATTATAAGGAGTAAGTGAGGTTTTACCGCTTACGGTCATCAACTAACGAAAATAGAAAAATGCTCGAGTTTTATAGAAGAAGAAAATTGGTACTAAAAGAAAGTAGATACCAACGAAAAATAAAATAGAAATGAGATAAGAAAAAGTGTTGATTTATTCTAGAATTTTGAGCTAATACAAGTAGTAACCATAGACACAAAGAAAGAAATTAGCGACGTATGCGTTCCCGGCAACGGCGCCAGAAAGCTGACGGACCTTTTCTAGGCTATACAGATCCTAACCGGCAGTGTACCGGGTCAAATCATAGTGCTAGTGTGGTGAGTCAGAGTGTCGAATCCTCAGGGAAAACGTGGTAATTCTTTTAAATGTGGTTAAACACCAAAGAGTCATTATTAACTCGATCTAAACCGTAATTTTATCACACAGATTACTACTATTCTACTTAACATAAAATAAATGCGTAATTTAAAAGTTATTCTAATATAATATATATAGATATATAAATATATATAGATGTACATGGAATGCAAAATATATATATAGATATAAATATATAGATACCAATATATAGTTTATAGTAATAGATTAGACTAGCCGAAGTATATGTAACTGATTTATACGATCTTTTTCAGTAAACAGAATGTGCTTGATCTTTCCTTTTTATATTAGGTCCAATTGAGTAAATGAAACGGTGCACTCCTGAGGTTAACAATTCATCCTCACACGAGCGTATGAAATTGTCATATGTCACATTGTCATCGATTTAATCTCCACAATCGCCCCATGCTAATCTCGATTAGTCTCGAACAGTGCGAGTACAAATCTACCCCGGATAAAAGAGGTTATTCCGCTTGTCGACGGCCGATGTTATTCAAAAGGCTCCGGTTGTCAGCGGATCGATTTAACTTTCGGTGTTAGTTTCAATTAAACCGTTGATTTTAACATTATTACGATCTTGAGCACAAATTTAATAAGGTTCATCTTTCCCAAGACAAATCTTCCCCCGGGTAGGAAATAGGATTCCGTTGTCACGCTTTACGCACGGCCAATTTTACCCTCCGGTTTTTCTATCTTTTATCTCATATCCTAACTTCTCTGGTCAGTTCATCGTTAGGTTATATGTTGCGATTCATCTTGGTTAATTACGTCAATCCGAATATTATCAATACGTTGCAAAATAGAAAAAGATTCAATTAACTCAATTTTAGTAAATTTTACTTAGACAAAGATTCCTTTACCAAAAGATCGAAATAAAACGATTACATAACTTTGGCTAGTTATTAGATTTAGCCTAAAAACATTATAACGACTAAAAAGATAAAAACAAACATAACAAACATAAATACTTAAGAAATTTTACCCGATTACAAATGCTGAATCAGAGTCGTATTCTTCCGGATATTACAACGACTTCAACAACACCGAACTTCTGATAATTTCCCGAGGATTACAACAATACTGCTGTATTATTATTTTTGGCATAAGGCCTATTTACAACTACTAACTAAAAAGAAAATAAGAAGGAGGAGATATATATATATGCTATATGTATATATATTGGTACACTTCGATCTGTTGCATCTGAGACTCCTTTTATAGAAATTTTGGTGAAGGCCGGACCGGGCCGGGTCATAGCCGGACTGGGCCGGTGTAATCATTACATCCATCTCCCCTTAATTATCCAATTTACGGATATAATTATATATTTTGGAATAAAACTTCTAAAATTCATATCTCGAGTTCTGGATCTCCAAATAACATGATTCAAGAGGCATCGGAAAGCTCTCGGAAAAATCTACAACTTTCATGAAGGACTCTTCTTCAGAAAATGTCGTTTTAATGAGCCATTCGTTTGTCGAAGATATTTCTCGATTACCACTTAATCAAATCGATTAGCCACTTGACCACTTCGATTGACCACTTGACCACTTAAGCTCGTGACACTCTCTAAATCCTTCCAAAGATATGATTATACTTCATAATGTCGATTCTCGGGGTCTTGGTTTATAAATATGCAATAAAATACCACAAATACCCACGTAAATCTGACACGACACTCCGATTTACTAAAATCGGTACAAAACGATAACTTTTCACTATTATTACTAAGTTTTACTACTAACTACTCTAAACTATAAAGATTAATATTTCATATCATTTATATCATAATTTCATATATTTTATATAGAATTCGTTGATAAAACATAATAATATAACGTATATTTAATCATATAAAAGTAATACATCAACCACTTAAACTATGTGAAGAGGATTCTAAGATACTTGAATGGAACCATCAACCTTGGCATCGGGTATGGTTCATCAGATACTCGGATAGTGATTATGTAGGAGACATTGATGAACATGAAGAGTACTTCTGGTTTTGTGTTTATGTATGGAAGAAGTGCTATCAGTTGGTCCTCAAAGAAGCAACCAATAGTCACTTTGTCCACAACTGAAGCAGAGTTTGTTGCAAGCAAAGACAATTGCTCATGTCGGTGATATGGTTAAGGAGGATGCTGGAATTTCTAGGTCAAGTTCAGCAGACTGAGAATATTATGTACTGTGATAACGGTTCAACTATCAAGCTATCCAAGAATCCAGTGTTAAACAACAGGAGCAAGCTCATAGATGTGAAGTATCATTTCCTGAGAGACCTATGTGAAGAATGGATCATTGAGTTGCAGCATTGCAAAAGTGAATATCAAATAGCTGATATAATGACTAAAGGACTGAAGAGGGGTCAATTTTTAAAGCTCAGAGGCAAGCTGGCCATGTGTGAAGTAATCCGAACTGCCAGCTCATATTAAGGGAAGGAATGTTAGAGAATTAAATTGATTATTATGTTAATTAGGTTTTTTTAATTACCCAATTCTATGTTAGACAAGTTATTTTCGATTTTCAGCATACTTTCCATTATTATAGTAGTTGTGATGGCTTATAGCCATGATCCTATGATTCCTTGTTTATAGAAAGATTGTGAGTAGTTATTTTAGATTAAGGCCATGATCCCATGTTTCTTATTTTATAGGAAGTGGACTAGTGGGTAGTTTATTACTACTTTTATATCTATGTTTGATCCATCAATGAAATTCTTAAATTTTTCCAAAAACTATCTCTTCCATAAAAATTATCACAATGTACCCACGAAAAATCGGTTTTTAACTCCAGAACCGAAATGCACGAGGTCGGGCCTATTGTGGTGCATGAGTAGATCAAATGTGATGTAAATATAGCCCCATGACTAATCAGAGAGAAGACTTTGGAATTGACCAAGGTGTGATGTGGCATTGTCTATAGCCTTCCAAGTCAATTATAAAGAAAAATATTTATAGAGAAACGATATGATTTAACCCAAACAATTACTATCACAACAACATACCGAATATACTTTTCGAACTAGTAGTAATTGTATATCAATTAATGACTCATATATATCATAATTAATACCGTAAATCTATGTTACATGAATTATTGTAACCCTGTGGTTATGATCGTAACACTACACTATCAAATGTTATGTCAAAGGGCTCTCAAGATATTACAAATACCGGCTTGAGCGAGTGGAAAAATGTTATATCAAATAACGCTTTCGTACGGTGGAAAAATGTCAAGGCCCCCAAGTATACTTGAGTGGGATGTCGAGACTACGAGAGTATACTTGCGACGTTTGTAACCGCAACTATTCTGCAAGAAGTCTTTTGGAGAAATCAGATATTGCCCTTGGAGTATACTTGAGCGAGTTACTGAGATCGAGTAAGTATGCTGAGGTGTGGTAGTTCGTAACTGAACATACATCCCCGTGCTAAAAAAAATTGAAACCCTAGCATAATGGAAAAAATTCCACTTTTGCAGTATGTCTGTGCATTTTATGCTCACATTGTGAATTTTATCCATTATTATTTTATTCTCGACCTCCGGCGAGTTATAATTTTCATAATAAGGCCTTTGCCCTTGCCTTAGTTTTGTAATGTTTTGTAATGTCTTGGTTCGCGGATGGATTAAGATCCACATTCTGCGCAGCTAGAAGATATCAAGATCTCGACTTACCAATTTATGGTGAATAAACTCCAAGAACAATCTTCAATCCAAGATCCAAGCTAGATGAGAAGCCCACGGTCTTCCGACGTGTCAGGTGGATGGTGTTTCATCATTAAGATAGGAGAGTAACTTAATTTAAGTATAAGATAAATATAATATATATCCCAAACAAATTAGGATAAATAAATATATTATCTAATATTTCCCACAATTTGGGTCTGCACCTTTGCCTTATTCATGTAAGTTCTTAGTCTCCGCATGATTGATCAGACCACCGAGTTGGGGCTAGCTCTGCTTGTATTTTGTTCGACTTATTAGCTTGTATGTTATGTTTTGCTCTATTAGTATGTTTAAGGAACTTGAGGTCAGTTCATTTATGAACTTATCTTAGCTTGTCCAAGATTGGTACCTGCCAATGCATGTATATAAATGTCAAGATTGAATTGTTTTTAGCTTACTTGTACTTTGAGAGTCTGAGCTCTGTTCACTTCTGTTGATAAAAATAGATAGGTTGTAGCCCTTCCCAGACTTCAAATAATGAAGTCCTTGAATCCAGCTCGGTTAATGTTAGTATTCATTCATTGGCGAATTTTTAATCAACTTTTCTTGTTTAACCCCATTTGTTGTTCAGTTCTTCCCATTTCTTTTTAGCTTTACCCAAAATAATTGTTGAAAATGTCGTAGTTCGTGTAGAAGCTTCACCTTCTTTGTAACAAGAAAATGTTGAGGTCGTATGTCAATCTATTCATGCGACAACTCAGTTCGTCCGGAGAATGAAAAACTTCCCTTTTTGAGGGGTTTAAGGGTCTGCTCTTCTTTCTTAGTAAAGACTTCATAATGCTTTGCAAATGTAACATTGTTATTTCAAGAATGCCTAAATCTATCAATTGAAAATGAGTCTGAGACATGCTCAGCACAATCAAAACAAAGAAAATTACAAACAAAATGAGATTCAGGATGTTTGATCTCGAACTTTCATTCCGGACCTTTATGTTTGATGGTTGCAGTATAACAGGTTCTTGTTGCTTCTAAGTCTCTCAAGATTGTTGCGGTTTCGGGAGGGGTTGGGAACTTCATGCATACATAGGCTGTCGAGATGATGGCTCGATCAATGCCGACCTTCCCAATATGATATTATATACTGAAGTTCCCTTAACCACCAAATACTTCACAAAAAGTGTCTGGGCTTTGGGACCCTTTCCAAAGGTGGTTTCCAATCTTATCATACTAATGGGGTTGAATGGGTGCCCCCGTAAAACAGAAGAGAGGTGTTGCCACTGCCATGATATCCTTCCATTTTAACTTTAACGACCTGAACACATTCTGGTATAGGATACTTATAGCACTTCCAGGATCCACACATATTCTTTTGACCAAATGATTCAGAATAATCTCTTCTATGACCAAACCTTCATTGTTGGTCACCATCGGAGGTAGATCTTCCACTCCAAACGTTATTTCCTTAGCCATTGTGCTCATATTTCCTAGATGGCTCGAGTTGGGGAGCATTTGATTCGAATTTCCCGAATAAGTGAGGGGCTGATTTGGCCCGCCGGCTATAATAAGTACAACCCTATCGAGTTGAGGGTTGTTGTTGTCGAGTTTTGGCTCAGGAGATCTGGCTCGGCGTCAATTGTCCATGTTATTCCCTCATCAGTCATTATTCTCATTTCGTCGCAAGGTTCTCCGCCCCTGCGGTTGATTTCCATTAGTTCGATCTACGAATTGACTTAGCTTTCATCAATTTCCCTTTTTAGCTGAGGCAGTCATGTGTGACGTGGTCAACGTCTTGGTGATATCTGCAGTATAGACTCTAGTCTTGTTTCATTGGTGGCCCCCTTATATGAGGTAGGGGTCTCACTAATCTTGTTCTTTCCATCACACCCAATATGTGAGTTCTTGACTTATATAAAGGGATGAAGTCCTTGTTTTGCAAGGCTCCTTTCTTTTCCAAGCGATGAGCGAGTTGAGACGGTCAAAGACTCTTTTTCTTATTCCCGGCACGTTTGGTCTTCACTCAGCCAACATATGAGGGAGTTTGTTGTTTATCTTTGCATAAAGTTTCCTCCCCTGAGTCCTCCGATGAGAGAGGTGATTCCAATCCTCTCATATGATTCCAGAACATGTCTGAATTCATCCATAAAGCGCTTTATGTACACAAGCGTGGTTTCTTTCTCCTTCTGTTTGATTGTAAAAATGGAGGTTCCATTCCTTTGGAATGGTCTAGCTGTGATGAAGTCTTGAGCAAATTGACCTGCCAAATCCAAAAAATTGCTGATAAAACGAGGTGGTAGCCTCTTAAACCATTTCCCGGCTTCCCCCGTGACTAGAATAAAAAAGCTTTGCACCTCATTTTGTTTGGTGCACAACACACCACCATATGCTAAATGATGCAAGTGGTCTGCAGGATCAATGGTTCTGTTGCAAGGATCCATCTTTGGCATTTTGAACGCAGTTGGTCTGGGATAATGCTCAATATGGGTGGTGAAAGGAGATATGTTGTATAACTCCATCCTTGTTTTAGCCATGAGTCTATCTACCTTATATTGGGCTGTTGTGTTCAGCCTTTGGTGAGGTAAACTCTCATATTGCTTTTCAACACATTCATGCCTAGAACTAGACACAAAGATCTCATCTCTTACTAGCAATTTTGCCATATCCGCTTTTTTCGAGGCCTCTAGACTTTCAACACATTTACCTTTGATACATGGTGGTAAAGAGTGGCAAACATCTCCGGTTGAATTCTCATTAGTTCATTAATTATTTTTATCATTGCTTGAGAGACGTTAGGTTGACCATTGTTGGGTAGATTGGTTAGATTGTGCAGATTGGTTTATGTCTCCTCTTGCAGGTTTGAGATAACAGCCGTATGGGTGTCATCTCTGCCTTCCTGGACGGAGTTTGAATGACTTGCACCCTCCACATTCTTCTTTTTGTTGTGATCTTTTGAAGGCATGATCAGTTGTATTTTCACAAGATTCTTCATCGGCGGTATATCTCAGGCCCCCCATATAGCTCTAGATAAAGATGCACGAAATTGTATATATTGAAATCGAGTCGATGTTCGGGGTAATTAGGCCTCGTGAGGATAACTCGGATTTTTTAGAAGAGGATTTGAAGATGAATAATAGTTGATTCAACGTGATTGACCGCCTATGTATCCAAACTTTTTAGGATCAAGCTATTAACAAAATTCTGATTTGTGAGGTTGGCGATTCTTTTATAGTGTTCCTTCGTTGAGGAAAGAGATTGTTTGCTAGTTATGTTGTGGTTTATGACATGGAGGCGTTATGAGGGAAATCATGGTGTAATCATGGCTATGTATGCGTGAACTATGGGACTGTTATGAGATCATTGGTTAATGATGTGTTGACTGGATAACTGCTACTTGAGTTCGTTGAAGACTCATACCGAGCTGTGAGTCTCAGACTAAGGTGAACATGCACCATGTCGATCGGTGGTACGAGTTAGCGATCATCTTGCTTTGAGATCATATAAGATAGAAGACGACCTGAGTCACTCGATAGTTAGGGGTGGCCTACACTTCATAAAGTCCATTTCACCGAGATATGACCGTTTTACTTAGAAGATCAAAACTGAATATTTAAATGCTATGTGTATTTGGTCAGGTCATTTTTACGTATAGGACATGAGCGAATATAAATTTTAAAAGGATAAATAAAATCCATATTATACATACCGGTGTTTCTTTCCGGACTCAAAAGGGGGTCGATTGCCCCCATCCCTCCCCCTTCAAGTACATGTACACCTACTCTTGCATCCATTCATTTCTTTTAACTGTTTTTTTATATGCTGACGCAATCATAACTATTGCATATTTTATAGAATATGTATTCTGAACGAAATGATTCAGAATCTATACAATACATACATTATTTTTTTTTTTTTTTTATTTTAGGAAATACATACATAATTTGAATAGTGAATGTACTTGTTGTGCGGTACATAACTTAGAAAATCTTATTCTAATTGGTTTATAGTGGATTTAAACTTGGATTTTTATTTATATGTATATGTACATATATAAACGAGAATAAAATATTATATATACACACACACATGATAAGTTTACAGAATATCAGTAAAAGTCATGGTGCTCTTCTGGCCTTCCTGCAACAAAATCCAGGAAGCCTTGTCCGTCAATATTATCGTCGAATCCTAGTGGTGATTGGCGGAAGACAATTACTACCACCATGAAAATGGTGGTTGAAACAAAAAGTGGCCAAAAATGAGAGAGAATAACAATGGAATTAGGCGCCACGATAACAAAGAACGCCACAATCAATGCTACAACGATCGCAGCTGTAATATGGGATTGATATTCCATCACTTTGTTAAAGACTTCCATGTTCTTTTTGTTTAATGTTTCTGAGAAACTTCGCATAATATCAGAGTAACACCGTTAAACGCAACGGGGAAATAATACGTGTGTGTGTGTATATATATATATATAGCATAATAACAAGGGGAGAGAAAAAGAAAATTGACTTAGCTTTTTTTGAGCTAGCTTTTCATATTGAGATCCCAAAGGACTACCTTGTTTATTACATTATGCTTTCCTTGTAAGTAGTTTACCTTTTCATCTGTCAAACAATTGCCAATGTTATGAACACAGGAGATTCTAAAGAGAGATTATTTCAGCCAAAGGATGGAATCAAGATTATTTTTAGTTGTATGGATTAAATATTGTTATAAGCTTTTACTTTATGACTATTAAATTTCTCTTCAAGTCCAAAATTTAGTAAAACCTCATTTTGAGCCCATAAAAATGGAAGAATTAAGTTGGGTTAAGACTCAATAAAATACATGGATTATTTGTCCCTTTAATTACCTACCTACCACAAAACCTTTCCTTCAAATTTTTAGTCAAGACCATCAATCATGCTGATATTTCTTTATTTCCAAATGTTGTTATTAGTTGAAAAAACAGAAAAAAATCATAGCCAACTCAAACAAAACCATAATCGAAATCGCCTTTAAAAAACAGGGGCCGGTATCACAAAATAAATGATGTGAAATAGATCTACGTACTGTCATTTCAAGCACTCCAAAGTTACTGAACCAAAGGAAAAAAAAAAAAAAACTAAACATGCATGAAACCCCCTTGAACATCATCAGGTTCAAAACATCACCTAGAAATACCAAAAAAGTTGGTAATAGAACAAGTTCATCAGCTTTGAAGAACAATATACAATCACTGAAGAAAATGAATATAGATGCCTCCTCTATTAAGATGGATCGATGTTCAGTACACCTGGAAAACAACTGAACTGGCTAAGCCTGCCTGCTCTATTGTCTGAGTAGGATCGGTGAGGACTCTAGGGGGGATTCCATTTCCACCAGCAGCCTGCAGCTGATATGTGATGTTGGACCCAGGGGTAGATTCATTAATGAAGGATCGTATATCGCCAACAGTGTGATGTAAGTTGAAACGACCAGTGATATGAGCTCCATTAGCCAATCTAAGTTCAATGGAGGTGGATGGCAATGATTGGTCGACGACCTGCAGGCTCATGGAAGGTGGTGGTGGTGGTGGAGAAGCAGTAGGATCCTCATCCTCAGGAAGAGGTAAAGTAAGAAATAGGCCATAATCATCATCTGTGGTTGAGCTGGAGCTGCTGCTAAGGGTTCTATCTACACCCGGGGATGAAACGGGAGTTTCCTGCACGTACATACAGTCAAGACTTGTTGTGTTATACATTACATATGCGCCAAGTTTATATATATACAATTGAAAGCATGTTTGTTGCCTATATATATGCAAAATGGAGGGCATATAATTTAATCTCATCTGAAAGAAAGAAAATGCACACTGTTGTAATCACTAATTTGATTCCCATTATTACCCATTGCAACCAACTTACAGTCCCACACACTAATAGTAATAGTGTCTGAACGGCCCGGCCCCCACAGGGTGCTGGTGCTGGACATACCCATATAAAATGAGAAAAACACACCCAAAAATTGAAGGTATGACAGAGCAAATGAAGGTATGACTCACCAGAAGCCTGGCATGTCTTCTACGGAGGCAGACTACAATAGGGAACGTATCATTAGAATTTGCAGGAGTTATAGTATCTGGACACACACCATTTTTTAGGCTCTGCAGGACAAGAATAATAGCCACTGAGCCAACCATTCATACAATTCCCACTATATATTCATAGAATCGATCTCTTGATCGAAAAAAACAAACAGATAATTAAAATCATAATTCAAAGTACACACACAAAAGAAAATTTTGAAAAAAATATAGTTTGTTAAATGAAAACAAAGAAGAAGACAAACCTCTACAAAAGTATCACATCCCTCATCAGTATATTTCCACAGAATTTCTTCATCAACGATTATACCATTTCTCCAAAAGGTTAAGTCGTGGTCGTAGTAAAATACCTCAGTCCCTTCAGGAACAGAAGGTGGTGTGCTTGTTGGACTTGAAAATGGCCGATGAGGAACAGTTGTGATTTCACCAGAAATTAATCTTCCATTTCCAGGAGAATTTGTTGAACTTGAAGATCGCTGGGCATTGGCCAAAAGACTATTTTCACGTTCCTCTTCCTCCATACCTCTCCTAAAGATGGCATCTATAGAATCACGCAAACTGCAAGAAATGTTTCCAGTTATTTACTCAGATCATCCAACACAATGACACATCACAAACTAATTCAAGCAACCAGTTTAATAAATCAGAACTACATAGCTTCCAAAAAGAAAAGAACGAAATATTACAAACAAACGGTCAAGAAATACAGATTCCCAGATCGAGCTTGAACTTGAATTCAATAAATTAAGTGGAAAAGACACACGATCAAATTCAAGTTCAAGAACTGCCATCTGTTTCATGAAGAAACACCATTGGACTTTGATTACTTGCATTTGCTGCATTACACAGCTAAAGACCAATCCGATTCCTATGATCTGGGGGGTGGGGAGCAAGTGACTGAGTTAGAAAAGAGGGGAGTTGACCTCTCACTGCCACCATAGTCGGACTCTGGATTGCTATCGGATTCGTCGACGTATGGGGGATTCAAATCAGAGACAGTGTGAATTCGAAATCCGCCTCTCAGTGTTCGTCTGATAGGAAGTCGTCTCGCCCGAGGATTACCGTTGGAAGACATTGTTGATCTCACTTCCGGTGATCTGCGCTTTGTTTTGATCCTCCGCAGATGTTTTGGTGTAGCTTAGCAAGAAAGGCTTATTCTTCTTATGATTTTTTTTCTTTCTGTTATATGGAGAAAACGAAACCAACCGTTGGCGGTTAGAGCCGTTGCATTTCCTTAACTGATTTTCATTTACAGATTTAACAATTTTACAGCTACAAATTAAAAAAAAAAATTTGAAAAAAAAAAAAATTAATTTTGGAAAATGATAACCGCATGGAAAAGAAACCAATCATAAATGGTCCGGCCAACTGTTTAAACCGTTGTCCTCGTTTGGTCTAAAAGGTTAATCCGAGTTGATAAAATATTTATGTCTTATATTTATATGGTGGTGATGTGTTTCCCCCACTTCCAATGTGGGATATCACATTCTCTCCCCCTTATAAGATTAATAATGCCTCGCCAGACGCCAGCCAAGATTGTCTCACTGGAGTTGTCAGGTTAAATCTCACCATGTGTAGGATTAGATGTGATTTGCATCCGCTCTCACGATGTGACTCTTAGGTCCGTATGGCAGCTGGCTCTGAAGACCATTTTGTAAAGCCCCAGACCCTGGGCCTGGTAGCGCTAAATAAGTCATAAATGATTCGGTCAACTGGTTAGACCGGTTGTCATCGCTTGGTCTAAAAAGGATAACCCTAGTTGACAAATTATTTATGTCTCACATTTATATGGTGGTGATGTGCTTCTCTACTTCCAATGTGGGATATCACATCTTCTTCGTCATTTCTTCTTCTTTCTTCTTCCTTCCTATTGTGTTCTTTCTTCTTCTTCTTCTTGCTTCAACGTTCATGATTTAAAAAATAAAAATAAAATCGAGACATCGCCGGAATACGGCCAGAAAATCACTAAATTAAGGCTCCGTTTGTTTTGGGGTGAAGTTTTTTTTGGAGTTTTTTTGGGAGTTTTTTTAGATAAAGTGATTGAAGTAATGATTATAAAGTTGATGGGTAAAATAAAGTAGAATAATGATTGGTGTAGATTATGAAATGATTAGTGAAATAAAATAGAATAATGAATAAAATAATGATAAAAAATGTAATAAAGTTGATAAAGTGAAATGATGAGAGATGATTTAATATTTTTTTTATTTGTAGTTGAAGATTTGATTGGTGGGAGAATTGTAAGAAATGATTGGTGATGTGATGTTAAAAAAAACTCCAAAAAAAACACATTGCAAAACAAACACAAGCTAAGGGTTTAGGGTTGTACGGGTTCAGGGATTCAGGGTTTTACGGGTTTAGGGGGTTCATGGGGTTTGGGGGGTTTAGGTGGGTATTCCGGTGGGATTTCTGGCATGTTTTCTGGCGAGATTAGGATTTAGGGTTAAGGGATGAGGAAGAAGGTGGGGGTATTTTGGGTGTTTATACAACCTTTTATGATTCAAAGCTTATTTATAGAAAACTTTGTTTAGAAAGGCTATATTTGAAACAATTTTGGTCAAAAAGCTTATATAACAAGAACCCTTAAATTTACTAAACCATTATCTTGTATATATATTAATATTGATAAATTATAATTTTATTTTTATTTTTCAGTTAATAATTATAATATGATTGCAGTAGTTATAGGCTAATTAGAAAATTGTATAAAATTACATGATATTATAGTTTTAAATTTGACATTATTAAAAAATACAATAACTATAAGATTTAAATTATAAAAATAAAAGGAGTGGGAAAGTAATTAATGTACGTACATGTCATTGTAATTTTAAATTTTGACATTTAAAAAAAAAAAAGATATTAAACAGCTATAATATAATAAAATTTAAATTATAAACTAACGGAAAAGGAGATGTATAACATAACATTGAAATAATGATTTAATCAATTCTATTCTATGGTTTTAGTCATATGAAATATAACGTAAATGAACATCCTTTGAACATCCAAGTATTTATTATGGTTTAGGGTTGGTATTATTTATTTATTTTATTTATCTATGATAATGATTTGATCAATCATATTTATCTAGGTGTTTATTTATGATAATGATAAACACTATACATTTAATGGATATGGTTTGTATCTATGGTTAATTCTCCATTGATTTTGCGGATCGTTGAGCAAATTTTATCATAACCCTTGACCACCAAACCCAATCTTAACCTTTGATGGATAATATGTTGACACATATGCACACCACCTCCCTTGTATTGACAAGTGTTCAATGAGTTTGGTGGTCAATGACCACCATAAAATTTCCCGATTATCTATTATAGGGTGTGAAACCTAATTTAATTATCTAGTTTTATTCATTGAAGATATTAAATAATTTTATTTATGAAAATGTTGAGCTATGGAGAAACACTTTTTGAGGAAACAACCGAAAGAGAAACACTTACGTAAAACAACCGGCTCTTTTAATATAGGTAGGTATAGGTATAGGTATAGGTATGTATATGTATAGAGAGATTATTCCAGAAAAAAACGAATACAAATATTGTCAAAGTAACAAACAATAAAGTAGAGTAAAAACTAACTTTTTATCTGACTAGACGACCAAATTAAGGATCAATGAAAATGGTCGACAGTTTTGATTTGAGAAAAAAAAAAAAAGTGTTAATTACAGAGCAAAAAAACGAGGAGAGATTGAGAAGATTATATCAGTAAAATAAACGGTTACAGTTGCAAAGAATTGATAGCCGGCTATTTGGGGATTTGATAATTGTTGCTTTCGAGTAAGATTGACTTTAAAAATCCTCACTTTGCGGTCAATTCCTTTGCTCAGTTTCAAATCTTTTAATCAATCTTTCTTTCATCATCCCTTTTAATTAACTTCAACCTCCCCCCGCGCCCGCCCCTTAATAATATTATATGTACTGTATGTATATATACATACTACTACACACACATTCTTTATGGTGTGGAAAATTTAGAGGTGAGAATAATCAAGTTCTTTCCTGATACTAAAACCCAAAAAACAAAGTTACACCAACAGAAAGAGTTTTAAAAAAAAAAAAAAAAAAAGCAAAATGGCAGAATTCAGCAGAAAACATTCTTTTGTTCATGCAATACCAGTTGTTCCTTTAGACCCAGTTGCACTGGAGCTCAACAAATTACAAAACCAGCTCAAAGGTTTGACTCACTTTTCAGACCACCATGATTTTTGCATGCATGCATGGACCCTTTTCTTAGTAACATATTATGGAGGACTAGAATCTTTCTTTACCTTTTGGGAAATCCAATAAAAAAATAAATAAAAAATAGTCTAAAGTTCTTAACTTTCTGAAACCCTGATCAAGAGAGTTTGCAAGCAATACTCTCATCTGAGTAGCTGATGATGTTTTATCTGCAAATTGTCTCTAACGTATTGGTCGGTTACAAGATTGGAGTTTTAGAATACCCTTGGGAAAATCAATGTTTTCTCATTTTTTTTTTTTTCCATGGGGGAAATGGTCTATACATCTTTGTGTGGAAATTTGAATTGCAGAGACGGATCGGCTACTGGGAGAGGCTCAAAGTGAGATCAAGGCTTTGAAGACCGCAGAATTATCCAAGGATAAGGCTGTTCAACAGGTAAACTAACAGGAATACTGCATTCACATGTAAAGCAGACACTCCTTTTCCTTTTGGTGTTGTGCATCTAACAATCCCCTTATCTTTTCTCTAGTTTTTTACCCTACTGATAATCTGATACACTCCAATGTGTTTCCTCACAGCTTCAAAATGAAGTCAAGAAATTGGGTGATAAGCTAAAGGCCTCTGAAAACATCATACACCAAAAGGTGGATTGTTTTTATTTCTTATTGTATATATATACTTTGAAGGTGGGAGGGGGGTGTTGTCTTACTCTTTTAGTGAACTCACCATTCGAGAACTGGCTATGCAGAGCCTGGAAATTAAGAAACTCAACAATGACAAAAGAGAAGCATTAGCTGCACAGTATGCTGCAGAATCAACACTTAGAAGGGTCTATACAACCCATAAGGACAATGAATTTCTTCCAACTGCATCCTTCCTTGCACCTCTTGAAGCTGAAATAAAGAAGTATAAAAATGAGGTAAATATGTCAAGGAAGATATAATAAATTGCATGAAATCCACTTTCAACATTAAGCACTGGGAACACTTTCCCCTTGTATTTTTTACCTCTACTTCAACAGAACGCCGCACTGCTGGAAGATAAAAGGGCCTTAGAAAGACTCACCAAGTCAAAAGAAGCTGCCTTGCTTGAAGCAGAGAGGATACTGAAGAGTGCCCTAGAAAGAGCACTAGTAGTGGAGGAAATCCAAAATCAGAACTTTGAAATTAAAAGACAGATTGAAATTTGCCAGGCATGTAATCAAACTAACATCTGTTAGTATAATAACCAAAAGAAAGTATGATTTCGCTTAATTATAAGCTCCCCAAAATGCAGGAAGAAAACAAAATACTGGAAAAAACCTATCGCCAGAAAGTGCAAGAGGTTGAGAGGCTTAGCCAAACCATTAAGGAGCTTGAGGAGGCGGTACTTGCTGGTGGAGCAGCAGCCAATACAATCCATGATTGCAGGAGACAAATTTCTGAACTTAATGTAATACTCTGCATACGGTTATCATCTGGTCAGTACTGTCTTTGTATTCTTTATTATTGATTGATTCTGTCTTGCCCTATCCTCCATAGGAGGAGAAGAAGACACTTGAAAGGGAACTTGCAAGAGCCAAGGTTTCAGGAAACCGGATAGCAAGTGTGGTTGCTAATGAGTGGAAGGATGAAAGTGGAAAATTAATACCTGTCAAGCAATGGCTAGAAGAAAGAAGACTATTACAGGTACTTCTCTCTTTTCAACATGTAAAGTTTCCTATTTGTTCTTCTTTATAACCACATCCTTAAATGGCAGGCTGAGATGCAACGGCTGAGAGACAAATTAGCCATATCACAGAAAACAGCTAAGACAGAATCGCAGTTGAAGGTACGGTGTGGAACTTAGTCCACTGTAATACAGAAAATTCAGTGTTCTGACAAAATTTGTCACATGTCTAAAAACTGTGATGCAGGATAAACTGAAGTTGAGGTTAAATATCTTGGTGGAAGGCTTAAAACAAGCATCTGACATCTCAACAAATTCTTGTTCGTATGTGGGGTCACCATATCCAACAAAGCCCGATCATGCATCCGGAAATCTTTCAGGTAAACCTGGACAAAGGAGGAGATCAGCTTCACAACCAAGAGCTTCCGTCATCAAAAGTTCTGAAAAGACAACTGTAGTCAAAAGATCTTCTAATGCTGCAGGAAAATTGAAACAAGCCAATGGCATAAGTAGAAGAAGTGTGTGGCCTTCTCAAAATAAGGTACTGTATAACACTGGAAAAGAGAACACCAATCTGGAAGAGAATAGTACTATGAATGTTGTCCAGGGTTACACAAATGACCAGGCAGAGTTAGGAAATCCAAGAAGTAAATCTGATGAAACTGAAGAGATACAGGACATAGTTACAAGTAAAAATACCGAAGATATGGTATCTGGATTTTTGTATGACCGGCTTCAAAAAGAGCTCGTGACATTGAGGAAGATTTGTGAAGCTAAAGACAGCAAGTTGAATACAAAAGAAGAAGAAATCAAGGTGAATGTTGATGTGTTTGGTAGTTTCTGTATGCTTTTCCCTTCATGTATTCATTTGTAGTGCTGAACAATGACCCTTCTAGATTTTATCTTATTTTTTCTAAACCCTCAGTCTGAATAACAAAATTGTGCTTAATTGGCAGATGCTCACTAAAAAGATTGAGACACTAACAAAAGCAATAGAAGTGGAACAAAAGAGAATGAAGAGAGAAGTAATGAAGCAAGAAAAGGATTCAATGCCAGCCAAGGTGGTGGACAAGATTAGACACTTGAATTTAACTAAAAGGTATGCACCCTGAATTCCATTTCTGAACTGAACAGAATTTTCTTTCCTTCATGTTTCACCCAGTCCAACCATCCATCTTCTTGCCATTTCCATTAGTCCAGATTTGCCGGTGTTTGCTATGCTAACAGAGTATCGCCAACTATAGATGATGTAGATCAAATTTCTGACTTGACGTGGTTCATGTTTTGAACTAGGTCGACGAAAACACAATAAGAAGCTGAGAATGGAGGAAATCAGAAGCAAGGAACCCAAGAGCTAGCCGCATCAAACAAAGCCACCAAAGTCTTGTAAATTCTACAATGCACATGTGAAAGAAAAAAACATAAAACAGTTCCTAGTTATCTAGTCATAAGTTGTTCCTGTTAGCTACTAATTGAAATTCAAAGCTGTACTTTTTATCTCTTGAATACATATGTTTGTAATAAACTCACTCGTGTTGCATGGATGCAAGCCAATCTGATGCTAATATCATATAGTGATGACTCCACATTTTCATGAGTCCAAAATGTGTCTAACCCCATAATGAAAAAAAAATAAAGAAAAATATATTATATGTTATAGAAGTTAAGAGAAGATAAAGAAAAGAGAAAGATAACTCTTCTTATTAATCTCAACCGAATGGGGTTGATATAAATAGGTTACAAACAAAGCTAGAGCTTAAGCATGCTTAAAAGCATAAAGTAAAAAGTGATAAAGTAACTTTCCTAGATAAAGTAAAAAAGCAAAGTAATTAACTACCTAGATACCTTTTATAGGGTGGTTATACTCAAGTAAAGTTATACTACTAAATTTGTACATAAACTAACATATTGATATATGTTAAATAATACTTAGTATAATCCAATACTCCTCCTCAAGCTGAATGGTAGATGTCTAGCAATCCCAGCCGGTCCACACACATTTGAAAAGCAGATTTAGGGAGCCCTTTGGTGAAGATATCAGCTACCTGAAGCTTGGATTTGACATAGGATAGGTTGATGCTCCCATTTGTAACCTTTTCTGTGATGAAGTGCCTATCAACTTCAATATGTTTAGTTCTATCATGCTGTACAGGGTTATTAGATATTTCAATGGCCGCCATACTGTCACTGTATAAACACATAGGTTTTGACACCTGAATTTTTAGTTCAGACATGATTTTCTGAATCCACAAAAGCTCACAGATGCCTAAGGCAATTGCTCTATATTCTGCTTCTGCTGAACTTCTGGCCACTACTGATTGTTTCTTGCTTCTCCAAGAGACAAGGTTGCCAAATACATAGATACACCACCCAGAAGTAGATTTTCTGTCTGTAGTAGAGCCAGCCCAATCAGCATCTACATAGCCTTCAATTCTTGAGTTTCCTTGTGCCCTAAAAATAACACCCTTTCCTGGACATCCTTTTAGGAATCTTAGTAACCTTAGGGCAGCATTATAGTGAATTACCTTAGGAGAATGCATGAACTGATTAAGTTGACATACATGACAAAGGATATATCTCGGTGCCTGTATGAGATAGGTAAATCAGTCTTCCCACAAGTCTTTGAAACTTTTCAAGATCATAATCTCCGCCATCTTCATCCTTTCAAAATTTAACAGAACTGTCCACAGGGGTGTCAGCAAGTTTGCATCCTAACAGCCCATAATCAGAGAGCAAATCCATAGTATATTTCCTTTGGGTTAGTAGGATACCACTGGATGATCTTGCAAACTCTATTCCCAGGAAATATTTCAGAGGGCCAAGATCTTTTACATCAAATTGTTGTTGCAAGAAGTGCTTTAGGTGAGCAATTTCAGAGTCCAAACTTCCAGTGATGACAATGTCATCCACATATACTATAAGAATGGTAAGTCCTCCCTGCTCTGAATGTTTGTAGAACATAGTGTGATCACCATGCCCCTGAGTATACCTTGCAAGTTTCATGGCTTTAGTGAATCTATTAAACCATGCCCTAGGGGACTGTTTTAGTCCATATATGGATTTATTCAGTTTTAGGACATGATTGGGTTTGGATACAAAGCCAGGAGGGTACTGCATATACACTTCATCTTTTAGTTCCCCATTTAAGAAAGCATTCTTAATGTCAAACTGATGAAGAGGCCAATTCCTTGTTGCAGCAATAGATATCAGAATTCTGACTGAGTTGAGCTTGGCTACTGGAGTAAAAGTCTCATTATAATCAATCCCCATAGACTGTGTGAATCCCTTGGCCACTAGTCTGGCTTTATACATGTTTATTGTGCCATCTGGATTGTGTTTGATATTAAACAGCCACCTACACCCTACTGGTTTGACCCCTTTAGGTGTAGGTATGTAGGCCCATGTGTGATTTTTATTCAATGCATTCAATTCTTCGATAACAGCCTGCTTCCATCTAGGGTGATTAAGGGCCTGATGGATGGTTTTAGGTGTTTGAGAAGAATCTAAGTTTGTCAAAAAGGTCCTATGTTGGCTAGACACTTTCCCATAAGACACATATCTATCAATTGGATGTTTAGTACACTTCCTAGTACTTTTCCTTAAGGCAATAGGTAAGTCTGGAGGTGTTTCGGGGTTAGGATCAGGATTGTGGTGATCCAATTGGTTAGTTCAGTTTGTTCAGAGTTGGTCTCAGATTGCACAGGGAGGACAGGGTCAGAAGATTGAGTAGGCCTGATTTTCTTTTGTCTGGTGTAGATTATAGGAGTAGGAATAGGAGGGTTAGGAGGCTCCTCCTCACTAGGAGTCAGAGTGGGTGAAGCAACAGATGTTTCTGGGGTAGGAATGCAAGTGGGACTAAAATCAGGTATGGGAAGTGTGGTGGTACTTTGTAGAAACAGATAAGGTTCAATATTGTGGTTCTGTTTTGTTTGGTAGAAGGGTTGATCCTCAAAGAAGGTGACGTCATAAGACACATAGAATCTGTGAGTTTGGGATCAAAGCATTTATACCCCTTTTGAGTGGCAGAGTAACCTACAAAAATGGTTTTGATAGCCCTAGGATCCAGTTTGTTTTTGGTTGGTGAATGATTATGCACAAAGGCTGTGCATCCGAAAAATTTTAAGGGGAGAGAGGATACAAGTTTGGAGTCAGGGAAGGTGGTTTGAAGAACATCAATGGGAGTTTTGAATTTTAGGATCCTGGATGGCATTCTGTTTATTAAAAAGGTGGCAGTGAGGACAGCCTCACCCCAATAGAAGTTTGGGACATTATAGGTATAGAGGATGGTTCTAGCAACCTCCAGAAGATGTCTGTTTTTTCTTTCTGCTACCCCATTCTGTTGGGGTGTGTTGGTACATGAGGTTTGATGAATTATACCTTTTTTAGTAACAAATGGGTTAAGACAAGTGTTTAGATACTCTATTCCATTATCAGATCTTAGAACTTGGATTTTGGTTTGAAATTGGGTTTCTATCATGTTGTAGAAGTTTTCAAACAGGTTTGGGACTTCAGATTTATGTTTCATGAGGTATACCCAAGTCAGTCTAGTATGGTCATCAATGAAGGATATAAACCAGGGTTTGTGAGTTAGGTTAGTTGTTCTAGATGGACCCCATACATCAGAATGAATAAGCATAAAAGGCTTAGTAGCCTTGTAAGGAATGAATTTAAAAACATTTCTTGTTTGCTTGCCGAAGATACAATGTTCACATTTCAAATTTTCAATACATAAATCTGAAAATAAAAGGGGTACATCCTTTTTAGGTAGGGAAAATTGGGATGACCTAATCTGAAATGTAAAGACATTATCCTATTACATTTAGAATCCAAACTAACAGTAAGACCACTTCCACTCTCAAGGCTGCTGTTATGGATGAAATAAAGGCCAACGTTCTTCCTAGCACTGCCAATCTTCCTCTGAGATTCCAGATCCTGAAACTCACAGTGAGTAGAGTAAAACTTAGCAACACATTTCCTATCCTTACAAAACTGGCTGACAGAGAAAAGATTACAACCAAGCTTAGGAACATATAGAACAGAGTTTAGGGTAAGGTTTGGTAGGATTCTAACAGACCCTAGACCAACCACCTTGGAAGCAGTGCCATCAGCAATAGTAACATAGTGAGTTTTATTACTATTATTGAAAGATTGAAATAGAGAGTAATCACCTGTCATATGACTAGATGCACCAGAGTCCACAATCCAAGTTGGACTCTTCATCGTGTCTGATAGCTCAATGGAGGGATCGATGAGTTGCAGGCATCCTTTTGTCAAACAAAGATGTTGAGTGCCTCCATCATTCTTTTGAAAAACCACAAGATCGCGCTCAGAGCATGTGTAGGCCTTCTTTGCTCACCCCAGGTTGCCCTCGTCTTGTTTTCTTTGGTTGGTCATGAAATGTGGGGTGTTCCATGGAGTTTCCAAAGAATGATCCTTGATATGTCCCTTCTTTTGCAAAGAATCACAAGTAAGAGAGGCCTTTGATCATTCCTCTTGTTTTGTCCCTTGTTGTATCCAAAGATTAGCAGTTTGATCTTTGGACACGATTAAAGCGAGTTTTCTCCTCCTGGATTGTACATAGAGCAGCAGCGGAGAGGGTAGGAAGAAGACCTCCATTCATTACTCTCCTTCCCGCTTTCCTCCTTCCTAATAGCAATATATGCTTCTTGTATAGTAGGAAAGGTAGTGCAGGCAAGAGCTTTTTCCACTTGCGACCTCATAGATAGGGTTGAGACCACTTAGGAAGTCAAACACCCTTTCTTGCTGCATCAGTTCGACAGTTTGTGATATAAAGAAGAATCAGTAGTGCATGACCATTTCACCTGAGTAAGTTGGTCATATTCCTGCCAGATTTTGTTGAGGTTGTTGAAGTACTTTGTGACATCTTGTCCTCCCTGCTTAGTATCTTTCAGGATGTTTCTCAAGCCAAATGCTTGAGCAAAGTTGCCCTGATCTGAGTAGGTCTTAGCAACCTCTTTCCAGATTTCATGGGCAGATTTAGCAAACAGATGTACTTGGCCCATCTCATCAACCATCGAATTGATAAGCCAAGACATGACAGTGGCATTTTCTGTCCTCCAAGTGTTATATTCTTTGGAGGCCTGATCAGTAGGTGGAAGAGACTCACCAGTGAGGTAACCAATTTTGTTCCTCCCTGTGATATACATTTGCACAGATTGTGCCCACTGGACATAATTTGGTCCAGAAAGTTTTTTAGAGGTGATTTGGAGAGAAGGGTTATCAAGAGTCGTCATGAGAGAATCTTGATTAGATTCTGTCATTTTGAAGAAACAGAATCAAAGGGAAGAAGAAAGGAAAAAAGAAGATGATGAAGCTAAAAAACAACTGAATATAATTCAGTGCTCTGCTACCATAATAAAAGTTAAGAGAAGATAAAGAAAAGAGAAAGATAACTCTTCTTATTAATCTCAACCGAATGGGGTTGATATAAATAGGTTACAAACAAAGCTAGAGCTTAAGCATGCTTAAAAGCATAAAGTAAAAAGTGATAAAGTAACTTTCCTAGATAAAGTAAAAGGCAAAATAATTAACTACCTAGATACCTTTTATAGGGTGGTTACATACTTTATAGGGTGGTTATACTCAAGTAAAGTTATGCTACTAAATTTGTACATAAACTAACACATTAATATATGTTAAATAATACTTAGTATAATCCAATATATTTCTATCATAAATTAAGTTGATAAACATTTGAATTTTTTTAAGGAAAATTTAATCTAAATTTAACATCTGATGTATAAAAGGCCAAGAAAAACCAACTCACAAAGGGTTTTATCTCTAGTCCAGTTTGCAGCCAAAGTGGTTTAAACTAAAACTGGTTTCATCCATCCAATCTTTTACCAAACATAGTTTCGGTTAATCAGGTGGAAGCAGTATGCATGTAACCTGATTAAAGTGTTTTCCATATCAGCGGTACTCCATTTTCTTTTCCTCTTTCATTATTTTGTAAGTAATGATTTCCTTGATGATAAGTACCCACCCACCCTCACACACACACACAAAAAAAGAAAAGTACCAACTTCTTACTGTAGTATATAGAGAGTAATAAAATGCAACCTACGTACGGTTGAAAATACTAAAATCAAAGTTAGAAGACAAGTATCTTAGTATATTAGATCCTACAACACGAAATCTTCCTCCATTTAGACAAACAAACCTGAGAATCAGAATATTCATCGCTCACTTTAAGTTTAGGCTTGAATTTTCGCTAAGTATCTTTAATTCACTTGATCCATGCTGCCTTTGTATCTGTGATTCACTTGAATGCAAATTACTCATCAAACTCATAGCAAGATGTGAAGTTAGAAGACTTATGAAAAATAACAGAGAAGTAGCAAGACTTTGTTTTTTAATCAACCTGCACCTTATGACTGAAGTATCCTATTAGAATTCATAGTGTGGGTGACATCACGTAGAAACAAAATGAGGTCACTGAGTGATTGAACTAATTTACCTTACCTTTACGGCCTGAAAATCAGTCACTCCTCTAAAAGATACCAGGCTCAGGGTATACTTTGAAAATAGCATTCACCGGGTGAAAAATACTACTTATGAGAAGATGCAATGGATCAACCGGAGACGTAACCCATTCAAATGCGTTGAGTAAGTTTAAAAAACAAGTAAACGCGTTACGGCGCTGCTCAGTGCAAACAGCAGACAATCCGTAAGGGAAGTTGAAATGAATTTAGAATGAAGAAAATGCACAAGCTAATAAAGCTCAAATATCCTATGAAATATCTACACTAGAATTTTGGGATGGTAACAAAATAATGAGATTCATGTTTGACAAGTTTGCTCATCCACAAATAGCAGCTCCTATTGATGTTGGCTGCACTGAAGCTGCATTATCTAATCCAGTCAAGTTGTAGCTTGTTTACAAGAAATCTTACTCATTCACCATTACCTATAAACATCGCCCTTTTTTCTTACTCTCCATCTTTTATTTATCGTTTTGGTTTTAAACAAGTTTTTTCTAGTCATCCCCCTCCCCCTCCTCCAATATTCTTTCAAAAAAAAAAAAGTTTTTTCTAGTCACTTGGATATACGAGGCAACAAATTTGGACAAATACCTCTACAGGTTTCAGCTCAGCTTCAGAAGAATCGTACTAAATTGCATTAATATGCCGATAAAAAGTCATCCTTACCTACTGTACTGTAATCCCCCACCCTGTCCCACCTCAATCTCAAAAAAAAAAAAAGAAAAGAAAAAAAAGGATTGTGATGGGCTTTAACTGTTGTTACATTTCTCATCAAAGACTTCTAAACTGAATATTCCTGGAATGCATACCTCTATGTGTTTCTGCAGTTCCACAAGTTCCGCAATGCTTAATATGTATGTAAGTTTGGATGGACATGCAAAGGGATGCCTAGAAACAACCATCATCACACCATATAGCTAGCAAAAATTACATTTTTCTTTGCTTAACTTAAGCCACCCCAAAGCACAATGTTAACCTAGTAAGACAAACACAAAAACAAAATCATGACTCCTCACATGGCTTCATCAATTATCAATAGTAATGTTTGGAACCCATTTTATGGAAACTAAAACAACAAAGAAAGCGAAAATGCTTAAAACGAACATAAACAAGATGATCTACATAGACCATAGTTTGACCGAGAAGAGATATTGGAACATGTCCATACCATTTCCAAAGGCCTGATACCAACTATGGAGGAACTATCACAAGCCCAATCAGCATTTAAGCTTCAATGAGCTGATTCGACTTTCTAGATTCCAACCATGATGTGGCTGCAACTTTGGTCGTCAAAAACCACCCAGCCTTGCCGGGAGCCTCATGAAATGGAGCATTGAGTTCCTTGAGATGCTCTTCAAATACAACTGCCAATCCTTTCTCGGAATATCTGTGTTTCCCGTGGCCTGTAATGATCTCAAGCAATGAAGGTAGATCTTCACCATTTTCAAGTGCTCTAGTTAAGTCCTTCGTCCAAATATGTAATGCAGTAAGAGCTGCGCCAAGAGAGAGACTCTTTACGTGTAAAGACCACTGTGTAGGACTTCTAGACTGTATATTAGTGTAAATCTTGAGAGTAAGCCCTAGGTCCATCAGCTCACAAGCTTTCTCCAGCATATTAAGGTTGATACAAAGATCAATTAAGCAGTTACAAAAAGCTTTCCTCACATCAGCCCCAGCAACATGAAATAATTCACAAGCTTCATTCTTAAAGGTTTCACCCTGAATGTTCCCCCCATCTACAAGAAGCTTTACTACATTGCCAACCTTTGAGTGAGACTGCTCAACACACCTAGTTAGCTTTCCAAGTTCCTCTCTCGGCACTAGTGTCATTACATTAAGCAAGCACCCAGAAAATCGCTCATCAGGAGTTATGCCAAGCTCTACCATCCAATCAAAAGTCTTTACAACATCATCGGTACGACCGGCTTTCCCGTAACACTGGATCAATGAAGTGAAGACAAAGATATTAGGCTCAAATCCTGCTTCCAACATATCTCTCAATGCACCCTCTGCATCTGAGACTTTGCTGCTACAAGAGAACATGGTTATCATGGAAGAATATGACCGACTATCAGGCCTGCAATTTTTGGAACCCTTCATGTCCTGGAAAATTTTGACAGCTTCCTCCGTAAGTCCCATATCAGCACACATTGATAGAAGAGTATTATAAAGAACAATGCTTAACTCCATCCCTTTTTGCTTCATCTCTCTGTACACACTGAGACCATCTTCGTCATACCGAGCTCTGCTATAGGCTCTGATAAGTGCAGCATATGTACCCCTACTAGGCTGAAAGCCAGCATTCAACAAATCCTTGTAGATAGTCTTTGCCTGCCACGGCCTCTTAGCTCTCCCCATAGCATCGATCAAAGTGTTATAGACAGCCATAATTGGCATAACTTTGAGTGCCTTCATATCCTCATACAAACTCAAGCACCCGTCAAAATTACCTGAGTGACCATGAATTTTGATCAATGTTGCAAACGTCGAGGCATCAATACGCCACTTCTCTGTTCTGGCACGATCATATAACTGAAATGCCATATCCACGTTCCCCACCTTCCCATATGAGTCAATCATGACAGCATAAGTGACATTATCAGGCTCACACCCAAAAGATGGCATCTTTTCGAAAAACTCCAATGCTTTCTCTGGCAAATTACATTGCCTAGCACAGCTAATAATTGTTGAAAATGTAATATTATCAGGCTTAACTCCTCTCTCAGTCATTTCAGCAAACAAGTTCTCCGCTTTATGGAAGTCTTTAGCTTTCCGAAAAACTTTCAAGGTCACATTATACAATATCACCTCCTTACTCAATTTAAGTCTCTCCTGGAAGTACCTAAGAACCAACAATGCCGTATCCGGGTTGGACATATTATTAAGAATAATCGCAGCGTCTTGTTCAGCGAACTTACTGCCATAGTTACCCAAAATATCTGGAAAATCACCAAGTAAGAGGTCATAAGAATCCAAATCCCGGGAAATTTTCACCAAAGAATCGTACCTGAAATCGAAGACACTTTTCCTAAGCTGCTGAGCTCTGGAGCTTTTGGAGTTAACCCATATGTGGTCTATTGAAGAAGTATTATCTTTCTCAATTGGAGTATCAGAAACTTGCGGATTCGAGACTAGGCTAGTATGTTGTTGTTGTAAGGAAACTTGAGGTGCATAAACAGATGGTTTAACAGGAAAACTGAGGGTCGAGGATCTAAGAGGAGAATGAGAAGGAAAGTGGCCAAAGAAATGGGAGTCATGGGGAAGAAGAGACTGGAAAGAGGTGAGATTGTATGCCATTTTGCTCACACAGACTTCCCTCAGCTTCCACACTCAGCTGGCAATGGCCCAATTCTTGCCTGTGCAGTTTCCCTGGAAGGCCTTATCGTCGTTGTTATCGCAAAGGAGATTCTGCAATGGTTTAATTTACAACCACGCCCCAAAACCCAAAATAATCTTTAAAAAGATTAACGTTTCTTTATAAAGAACACCAAATAATTAGGAAATAGGGAAGATTTTTAAATAAAATGAAAGGCCAATAAGATGGAGCCTCAATCTTCACTTTAGGCAGACCAGAATGGTACTTCCCATTACACTTCATATTTATCTTATTTTTCGTTTGAAATTCATTTTTTCAACACTATATAAAACAATCAACTTCAACAAGCATTTCCTATACGATTCCTCAATCCTACATAAAAAAGCATATTCCGTCTGTCTTTTGTTATTTGGGGAAGGAAAGCTTTCTCTTTTGACGCAAGTGGATAGATAAACGGGGTACTATTCATATTAAGAGTCTCCCTAATTTAAGGGAGACACTTAATTTTAATAAGGGATAAGGAATTGAAAAGAGATCCATTGTGGAGCTGAATTTCGCATCTTCTCCTTATATCACAATTAAGGGAATTGAAAAGGGAACCATTGTGGTTACCCTTAGCTCCATGTTAGATTTCTTCGTCTTAATGCTTAAAGTCGATGATGAATTTACGGTTGCAAATGTGATAAACTTCCTTTGGCATGTGTGGAAAGCAATGTGTTCTTGGATTTATGACTCAAAAGTTATCTATATTCGCCAGATTCTGGCCCAAGTTGATTATGAAACTGTGGATTTGTATAACTTCTTGCACAACCCGGTCGACACAAGCCGAGGAGCGGTTTCACCTATCTGGGTTGCTCCTCCTCCGCATTTTCTTAAGTTTAATGTGGACGCTGCTTTTAAAGATGGCTATCTAGCAATCGGAGGACTGATTCGGAACAACGAGGGCACAATTTTTCACTCATTTTCTCATCGCTTAGGAAGATGTTCAGATCCAACTCTCGGGGAAGCTTTGTACATTTACCATGCTATGACCATGGCCATCAGCTGGGGTTGCTTTGACATCATTTTCGAGGGAGACTCTCTCTTAATTCATAAACGGCTTATGAATGACATTGAGGACAGATCTGTTATTGGGAATATCATTGAAGATTGCCTTTATCTTTCTCCTTGCTTCTCACATGTCTCTTTCTCTTGGGTCAAGAAGGAGGGGAATACCCCTGCCCACTTATTAGCTAAGGAATGTCTTCTTTTAGATGGTTGTAAGTGCTGGGGAACCTCTTTTAGATGGTTGTAAGTGCTGGGGAACCTCTCCATCTGCACATGTTTCTCTAGCCGCATCAACTGATATTTTGAATTAATAAAATACCTTTTCCTTTCAAAAAAATCAGATGAAGGGTATTGCCATGGCGTTTTTTATATTGTTAGGGCAAATTTGTGTATATTTTTCTCCAATTATCAAATGGCGTGCAATATCAAATATTTACGTGGAAATACCGCTCACCCAATAAGATTGATAGGGAGACAATTTCTTCAAGATTTTATAGCTTCATAGGCAAAATATAATAGGTGGGGTCTATCGGCACACCCTAAATTACTATTAGCACCCATTTTTTTATTGTTTTTTCGGATGAAAAAAAATGTCAATCATATTGGCGTTCCTTGTTGACCACCAACACCGGTGACACTGACGTTGGTGTGCAACAAGGAACGCCAGTGGAAAATCGTGGACTGACGTTTCTAAGTTTTAACATTTTTTATAAAGGGAACGTCAGTCATACCGGTGGTCCTTGTTGAACACCAATGCCAGTGTGACTGACCCATTATAAAAAATCACCGGGTGCCGAAGTAGTTTTTTGTAGTGCCGGTAGTAATAGGGTCCCAGTTTAGTAAATTGGGGTATGCCGATATAACCCCCGTATAATAATAATAGTAATGACGCCATGAACAGAAAGTATTTTTTTTTCTCATTCATCTCACATTTTTAAACATTCATAGATATTCAAATATTATTAAAATTTCATCAATTTTTTTATTTTTTTCGTACTCTTCGTTTAATATCATTACATAATTTTTCATTATATTCACTTTCGAAATTCACCTACTAAATTTCAACGGTGAATCACGAAAAAACAGTGAATTTTTGTATTACAAACGTTTCTAGTTTGTTTCCGTGCAGTGAATATTTGTATCGAAAAGAATATGTTTGTTATCCAAACAGTGAATTTTTAGATTTTATTTTACCTATGTCGATTATCGTGCAAGGGCGCTTCTGGGCTGGTGGGTAAGATGGGCGACCGCCCAGGACCCACGATGTAAAAGGCCCACATATGTTAAAACAGTGCAAAGTTTATATAAAATGGCTCAAATGGACTTTTGCCAATGAAAATTTATGACTTTGTACTTTTATATTGCAATAACGTATGAATTTACCACAAAACATTTTGTAAAATGATGTTTCGAAAGAAAAAATCCCATCATCGACATTCTCTTTCATGTTTCTTTTTTCTTCTCATTTGATGCGTTTAAATAAAAACATTCGACAATTAAACTTATCATTTTTCGTCTCTCGTATGCCTGCTTTTACTGCCCATTACATGCACGGCTCATGGTCTCTGTTCAGATGCTTTTTTTTCTAGCAAACTTTATTTCAAAAAAAAACATGTAAAGACCATAAACAAAACAACAATGTTTAAGATAAGTGATTACATCAAATAACATACTCCTTCCACTTTTTTTTTTAACTGCCATATTTAAAGAAAAGGAAAAAAAAAAAAGACCATTCATCTAAAAAGGGTTTTATTTTAATCTTGCCCGCATTAGGAACGGCCCGGGCTCTCTGGTGTAGTAGCATCATGCATGCATAACAAAATAAACCTTTTCATTTCCCCAGGAATAAAATAGGATTTCGGAATTCGTGTAACAAGTTGAAAGTCTCTAAATGGTCAATGCTCTCCAACGTCTCACCTTCAATTTTCTTGGATCTATAACTTTCAACCCACTTCTTTTAATCACTATTTATAGAGGATAATACTAGTACCTGATCAGCAACTATATATATTATGGCAGGATTCTGGAATTGCATCAAACAAACAGCCCATTAATTTTGTCGTCTCCAAAGTTGGTGAAACAGCCAACCATGTGAAAGAGAAGATTGCAAAATGCGTGGAGAAACTCAAACAAGTCTCCAATATTCATACAAGTTTTTGAAAGTGAAGAGTAAAGCCGCAAAGCACTTGTTTGAAAGCTTTCTACAGAGCTTGAAATCATGGTTTGATGATGATCAAATAGTTTCAATGGGCGTTGGATTTGCTGTAGGAATCATATTACAAGTAATTGTTTATTCCTGCATTCAATGTTTTCTTCCCATTCCTATATTTGAATTTGTGGGACCAGTGCTTCCTTTTCTGATTCCTTTTGTAATTCAGGCAATCACATATTGGATTCTGTAAGAATTTTTTCCTAATTAATAATAAGACATTGAGTTATATAGATTTTCAGCGTTTCTCAATTTCACTGGAAAATCTGTTTGATCCCATGCAATGACGGATCCAAAGAAAAAATTAAGTGGGGTCATACGTCGCAAAAACGTATTAACGTTAAAAAATTTCTGGGTTGGACGGGTAATTAGTTCGAAAATTTCCGGGTCGGAACCGGGTTATGTGGGTAATTATGTCAAAAATTGTATTTTTTTTACCAAAACGACATCGTTTTGCAATTCTTTTTTTTTTTTTTTTTAAAATCCGGTGGGGTCATGTGACCCTCCGTCCTGATCGCATGTATAGTACTGCATAAATTTTACTATGGTCCAGGATCAAATCCTATATGGCGTGTTCAACCAATAGGATATTAAAGAATTATGGTGGACCCCTATGTATAAAAACAAACACACAATCATGTATTTTTAAAATGATGACATGGTTATCCAAAAACTTGGTCCAGGACCACCGTAGAATTACTGAAAGTACTAAAGCCAATAAATAATCTTGCTAAAACAGATACACTGAAAATCTCTCCCAACATTGTCCTTAACATTATGACAAAATCAACAAATAAGCAAAGTAAAAAAGGTTTTTCAGAAAGTCGCATCCAAACACTTTTAACGTAGAAATGAAATTATCATTTTAATTAATTTATATTCTGTATGTATGAGTTTAATTATTAGGAGTCACGCAAAATGCAGTGCCATTACTCTGATCAAAACCCTCTATATAAGCTTCTGTTTTCGGCTCTGCTAGCTGGTTTACTATTTTCACCTTTTCCCAGTAATTAAGCTTGTTCTGAATTGAGTTTCAAGTAGGCCAACACATACAGCAATCTACATTCTTACGAAATTAAGAGAAGAAATGCAAGGAAGACTCACACTGTAATGTATATATCCCTTTCGGTTGCTGAAGCACACTACAAAAAAATAATCCTGTTGTGACAAACTTCTAATGACAATTGATAAAATTATCACAAATATTATTTCTTGTGACAATAACATTGCTTGTCACGAGAAACTGCATTGATCAGTGACAAAAGATGAATATTGTTACCAAATATTCGTTAGTTTGTCACCAAAAATAAGATTTCACCATAATAATATATGACATGTTTTAGTACAAGGCTTTAGTGACAACATCTTTTGTATTAAAAAAAACTTGTTCTTATTTTTATTTTTTCACACGGCTTTGGTGACAAAACACCTTGTCGTATAAGTGTATAAGCACGTGCAATAAAGGAGCGGTACCCAAAAAATAGAAAAGACAGCGTGATTTCTCAAAGATGAAAATGGAAACTCAATCGATGCTCTCGTTCTAACCCTAGACCGCCGCCGCAGATCGCTTCCTTCCTTCCACAGTGAGTCTCCGTCAACGGATTTCCTCCTTTCACGATCGAGCCACCGCTGACCGGTTTCCTTACTTCCATATCGAGATTCTCCTCCCATACTCACCTCTTAAGCTACGGTGCGTTTTCATTTCGATTTTTCTGAATTCGGACGATAATATTTTTTTCAGTTGAATTTTTGAAGAGCGGGGAGGATGTGGAATCTTCAGATCGCCGATACAGGAAGTACGTTGCTGAGAAGGTTGAATGGTCATCTAGGCAGGCAAGAGTCGGAGTATGACCCGAATCTCGGGTCGCCAAATGATATAGCCGAAATTGAGAAGGCTGAGAGGATTTCTGCATCAATTGATTCGAGAAGAAGCATAACTATGATCTGCTCATGGCATTCAGGTTCAAGCATCTATTGATATACTTTGGATGTTTCCCCCTTTTTTTTTATTATTATTTGGATATGCATGGGCAAATGTTTTCTGTTGATCTCAAGTTTTTATTTAATTTTTTTTGATGTTCTAAATAATTTTTTTAACTGATGGATATTTTAGGATTCATTTCTGTGTCAGCTGCTTTCATAGCTACATGAGCCTGGAATTTTGAAAAATATGGCTGCCTGATATGAATTCAATGAAATATATGTAAGGGTCCCATTGTTTATTGGTCTTCTACGTATAAAATTCTCACACCTCTGTTAGTTTTTGCAATAATCCTCTTCTATTTACTACTGTCAAGTAATCTGATTAAATCTATAGATGGCAGTTGATTTTTTTTAGTTATTGCATCTGGTCAAGGTCATCCGTTGCCCTCTTAGATTGACGAGGGTTCGGTATGGTGATCTTCACAGGATTTCACTATAGCAAATTATGTGGAGGTTTGAAGAAGTGACAACTCAATTGGGACAAGCCCTGAGTGCAATGGCTTATGAAAAGCTTGACAAATGTGATGAAGTTAAAAACAGGTAGGCCTATAAATAAAACTCATAAGACTTGGAAATTTTTCTGTTTATAAAATTCATAAATGATAAAAACCGGGTTGAGCTTAATAATTTTGAATTCGGCTACAAAAATTGCATGGATAATTTGAAATTCAGAAACTGATGTTCCTATTCTTCAGGTTGAGCTTGTTATTGCGTGAAGTATAGAAGAGCAAAGGTAGGGTTGATCCACCAGATAAGAGATGTACTAATCTTTTCCTTTTATGTAAAAATAACTTTTTTTTATGCTATCTTTAATGGCGTGGTATTTGAAAACTTTTTTTGGCATGTGAAACAGATTCGATTGTGGTTGATGTGTTTAACAAAAGGGTACTTTGACTTGCTTTCATGAAAGCATTGTTGTTGCTGTAATAAGAGCTCCCATTGGGTAAGTTTTGGGACTATTTACGGTAACTTGTCAAGATGCACGATCCATATTCCGTGTCTTAGCTAGCTAGTAGAAGTTTCTGACTATGTTTCACCAGGTTCAGTGATACATGTCTACGATAAATTTTCCGTTTTCTCCGTTTACATTCGGATCGCAAAACATTATTTCTCAGGCAATTGACTTATCTATTTAAGAACCATTCCCAACCACGTTTGCAATTATTTTATGGTTAATCTCCGAGTACTATTTCATCGTTCTTCCTCTATTCTTGAACTATGCAGGATGGGCTTACCATTCTTCAATTCATATATCTACTATGGATAGGCATTTTGGCAATCTGTAAGCTTTTAATTTAAATGATTATTCTTTTTTGGTTAATTGCTCAACAATTGCGATTAATGTATTACCTTTATTAGTCTTCTTTTCTTCCACATTTGTTTTCGTTTTGTCTTACATATATCATATTTAAACTATGCATGCATGGTGTGTTATTGGTGATATGAATTGTTTACATAGTATCGACTATGGATTTTTCTTCTTCAATGGTGTTTCTCACAAATCATGTTTCGGTTTCGATTTGTTTGTTTTTTCCCATAATTTCAGATTCTTTGTTAACGATTTTCTAAGTAAGTGACGACTTTAGCTTTTTGTTTTCTTGAAACCGAAAAGTTTGATTCTTGTATCTTTTTTTCTTGCCCATCATGATATGCCCGTCTTTTTCCTTTCAAATAGTTACAATAAAGTTCTTGTTACACTAAATTTCTTGATTTAATCGCTTTCAAAATAGCGAGATCTTGGATTGGCTAGAGCCTTTACTCTACCTCTTGTAAGTATACTCGGGAGGTATTTGAGGCACAAATTTTGCCTGAACTTGCTGTTCATGAGTTTTCTTGAGATTAACTTTAGTATCGTACCTCGTGTATTGATATTTATCTTAATTAATATGTTTGATAGCATGTACCTGCACGACAAACAACGGGCAATTCCAATGGATGTAGATAAATAGAAATGTAACATTTTGATGTATCCATGTTTTTGCATTTAGTTAAGATTAACACTAATAAATTAGCTGATGGAGGGTACAAAGTGAGATAAATAGAAGGTTGAAGTGACTTAGGAGGTAACAATGCACCTTATTACCAGCATGTTCTTGGTATGATATTAGGAGGTAACAATGCACCTTATTCTTCTGGATTAACTGACTGGTTACGGGCAAGCAACGTCACCGGTACAGATTTTCATGAATGATGGTATAGATTTTCATGAAACGTCGACTTACATTTATCTTCATTTGCCTCAACCGTAGCTATTAAGTTTCCTTGTGATTTGTTTGTCAGGAATATGCTAGATTTTGTGTTTTATTTGAAAAATTCACTGAGGTTAAAGTAGATCTAATGATTAATTGATAATATATGGTCTCTGTTTGTTGTTTTTGCATTGCTTGTTTTTCTCTTTGTATCATATCAAAAAAATCTTGTTTATCATTCTTGGCTTTGGGATGTGAATCGTGATTCGGGATCTAATTTATATGAACTATGGTTGGCTTTGTTTTATGAAAAGTGGTGTACAAATCGATTATAGTCAATTGAATACTAAAATCTGAATTTGACAGGTGCACCGCGTTCTTATTGACATTGTGTCAGCTGCAGCTAATGGCACACCTGGTCTTGGAAGATATCCTCCTTTTAAGAGAGAGGTAATGATATATTTGGACTCACATGGGGGCATTTCCAATGACTTTTTTATGGTCTTGTTGAAGATGCTTACTTATTTGTATTATCTAGGTAATAACAATTGCAACAGATGCTTTGGATGGCTTTAAAAGGGAGGCAAAGAAGATGGTTGTTGCATTGGTCCATATTGCCTTTACAAATATGTTATTTTAAGTAAGTGAATACCCTAGTTGTTTTATTCTGTATTTCTGCATGGTGGAAAATATATTTGGTGAATCTCTTTGCCCCATTGTTTGTGAAATGTTTATACCTAATTCTTGTTGGAATTCTTCCAACAGATCTAGTTCTAAGTACGTTGTCCTCAAATTTTGTTTTGTTCTTTATATAGAATGGAATGATGACGAGAGGAAGAGTCGAAAAACCAATCGTCCAAAAAGCTCCTGATGTTGATCAACTGGATTCAATAGAGTATGTGAAATATGCTTGAATTAAACCCCGCCAAGATTAGTCTCTTGTTTGATGCTCTTTGGTTATGATTTTGTACATTTATCCAAAGAAATGTAGCTATGCCTAGTATTTCTAGTTCCATAAATCTGGCTATCCAGCTTTTTTTTAAACTTTTTGAGCTTTTAAGATATTCTTTTGCAGTCTATATCATTTCACAACCATTTTTGATTTTTGCCTCTTATCCTTAGCCATTTCTAGTTCACAACAGAGTGCTTGGTTGCTCGATGTAGGACGCCTTGCTGTGGGATACGGAATCAGGGTTACATCGTATGTGGTAACTGAAATTACCTTTGAACCTTTGCTTTTATGAACAATATACTTCATGTGTTTTGGGCTATTGTGTGTGTCATTTTTATGCATTTTAAACCTGTTTTTTTCCTCTCGTGACACTTTATTCATACGGTACATTGGTGGTACATAGCTAGTTTGCTCTTGTATGTATTCATCACCATTCAAGAGGTAAGAGTTGAATACATCAAAGGGGTGAGAACCCTATTGATCTAATTTACGGTCTCGAGAAGTACAAAATGCTTTGTCAAGTTTGAGTCTTTATATCTTTGAGTTTGTATGCTTTGAATCATCTTGTTAATAAGCTTGCAAACCGCTCTGTAATCAAATCTTTTAATCGTGTCTTACCTTCATATAATGTTAGAGAAAACAAAGCAAATGGGGCTGATATAATTCAATGGATGAAGGACTTTGGTGCTTGACACGAGGTAAAATTTAAGCATTGTTATTACAATCTCAAAGGAGCAGTGTGCAATCTAACTGCTTTGGTCAATCCGATTTGAGTATGTGTGCAACCTCTATTGTTAGTCCAAGTCAATTTAGTTTGGTCCTATGATTCTGTCTTCTTTGTTTTGCATATATGATCAAATTTTGAAGTACAATATGTGTGCTTAGCTGTGTTCTTATTCTATCCTTATTTAATTTTTGGTATTTTTTTGAAAATTTTAGAGTTGATGTTAAGTTTTTGTATATTTATATATGATTGTTAATAATTATTTAATATTTTTTTGGTATATTAATTTTTATTCTTCTATAGGGTATGTGTATATTTTTATAGGCAGTTGATTATTAATATTATTATTATTATTCGAATATTTATTTATTTATTTATTTATTATTATTATTATTATTAAAATAAGACTTCTAGTGACAAAGCCTTTGTCAATATTAACCATTAATGTAAAAATGTGTTTATACCCTTTGGTGACAACAACACTGAATTAGTGATAAAATGTTCATTATTTTGTGACCAAAATTTTGTCGCATGAAAAACATTTCGTGAGAAATCCGGAGGTTTGTCATGAAAATCTTTGGTGACAAAAATACAAGATTCGTCGCGATTGAATTATTTTAATGACTAATACTCTGGTCGTCACAATAGACACCTTTAGCGTCACTGTTTAGACAACAAACGCCGCGACAAAAGATTTTTGTCACGAAAACTTTTACTGACGGAAATAAGCACTTTCAGCGACGAATATTTTTGTCACGAAAACATCTTTTTTTTGTAGTGGCAAAAAACATGTCTTCACCAAGTCAAAAGCTTCTGATTCTGTTAGTGGTGCAACTGCATCCTGTTTAACAACAAAGTCAAAGATTTGAACAGCTTAAAAACATATATGTATATATAATTGGTTCAAAAAAATAATTTGCAGGCAAACAGTTGCGATCAGAGAATCCAACCTTGGCAGGCAGTAACAAAGGACTAGGAGATTTCAGTTGATTGTCCAAAAATGGCATAATTAAGGAGTGTAGAGAGAAAGAAAAGCTACAGCATTAAGATGATAATTATTTCTCTTAATTTCAACAGAATGTTCTTGGCTTTTATATATTAGCCAAGCATGGTACACATCAGCATAAAGTTGTTACATAAAATCTATTGAAAGATACTGCACACCTCGTCACCGTACTAACAGGGACCACAAGTGTATTACCATGCCTTAGATTAAATAATCTTATACTTTAACTGCCCCTCTCAAATTAAAGAAAGTGTCAACAACATTAGTTTGTCCCTATTGGAAAGAAACTTGGTCCCTAGCAGAGCTTTGGTAAGACAGTCTGCCACTTGATCACATGAAGGCACATGTTGAACCCTGAGTTTGTGTTGCATGACTTGATCCCGCACAAAATGCACATCAATTTCTATGTGCTTAATCCTGGAGTGAAATACATGATTAAGAGCCAAGTGATTTGCACTTATGTTGTCACATCAGGTTGTAGGAACACTTGATACTGGGATCTGTAGTTCAGAAAGAAAAGATTTCAACCACTGGATTTCAGCAGCCATAGTAGCCAATGCCCTATATTCTGATTCTGTACTAGACCTTGATACAACATGTTGTTTCTTCGAGCTCCAAGAGATGAGAGAGTTTCCCAGATATACACAATACCCTGCAACAGATCTCCAGTCTTTAGTGTCACAACCCCAGTCAGCATCACTATATCCGGTGATGTCCAGATTGGCACCATGTTTGAAGTGTAGGCCATGGTACAGTGTGCCTTTCACGTATCTCAGCATTCTTTTTAAGGCATTCCAGTGGACAAGTCTGGGAGCCTGCATAAACTGACTAAGTTGATTTACAGCAAAGGATAAATCAGGTCTAGTATAGGTCAAGTATTGTAGTGCCCCTAAGATACTTCTGAACATTGTGGGATGATCTAAAAACTCAGATTCTTCATCATAAAGATCAATGCCAGTAACCATTGGAGTTCGAACAGGTTTCAAGTGTTGCATTTGAACCTTATTAATTAGTTGTGAAGCATAGTGAGTTTGGTGCAGATACAAACCATTGTCATCCCTGTAGGCTTGTAATCCCAGAAAGTGGCTTAGTTCACCAAGGTCTTTGAGTGCAAATCTTGAGTTCAAGTTGGTAATGAACTGGTTGATCAATGAGTTGTTATTTCCTGTGATCAGTATATCATCAACATACACCGGTGCATACAGAATTGTGCCTTGTGTTTTCAGGACAAACAAAGAGGTGTTTGATTTGGCTTGCTTAAATCCCCACCTTAGTAGCTATTGTATGATTTCTTCAAACCAAGCCCTAGGGCTTGTTTGAGCCATAGAAGGCCTTTCTTAAATGGCACACATACCCAGGTTAAGAGGATCTTCAAAGCCTTCAGGTTAAGGCATGAACACATCTTCATAGAGGATGCCATTTAGGAATGCATTGTTGATGTCAATTCGGTTGATCTTCCAGTTAAGAGTGACAGCAACAGCTAGTACAACTCTAATAGTAGCAACCTTGACAACAAGACTGAAGGTTTCTTCATAGTCAAGTCTGGTTGTTGAAGGAATCCATTTGCAACCAATCTGGCTTTATGTTTCAAGATGGATCCATCATGTTTCGGTTTCAGTTTAAAGATCCATTTGTTGTCTATCAAGTGCTGATGAGGTCTGCTGGAACTAGATCCCATGTATGATTCCTCTTGAGTGCTTCATACTCCTCCTTCATTACAGCTAACCACTGAGATTGAGAGATGGCATCTGACACTCTGGTTGGTTCTGTTGGACATATAGTGGGGTCATTGAAAGCAAGATAGGAAAAGGTCTTGGGTTTTCTAATCCCATCCTTGCTCCTAGTTTGCATGGGATAAGCATTAGTTGTGTTAGGTGGTTGTGTAGATGATGAAGTGTGGGAGGATGAAGCTAAGGTGTGTATTTGGGATGAGGAATCATGTTAAGAGGAGGCTATGTTTTGAGTGTGGTGTGAAATAGAGGAGGAATCAGGGGAAGTGTGTGTGGAGTTGATACTCTGTGGTGATGCAAGTGCAAGTAATAATGAAGAGTCGGGTTGAGGAGACTTAGTTTTGGTGGATGTAGGTGTCAAAATATATGCACTTCATGCGATTGGTTTGGACCAGGGGATCCTTTGCTGGTGTCTTGTATGTTTGAATGGATTGTATAAGCAGTATCAGTTGCATGTATCAAGTGTGTTGGAATGGACTCAGGATTAGCACTAGGACTAGCAGAAGAAGGATTGGTCTTAGATTCTAACTCAAACAGAGATTTATAGGGAAACTCTTATTCATTAAAGATAACATCCCTAAACACATTCACTCTACCAGAGGATTCAAGACATAGATAGCCCTTGTGTGAGGG
Organism: Gentiana macrophylla; assembly: GCA_026214975.1. Taxonomy (NCBI): domain Eukaryota; kingdom Viridiplantae; phylum Streptophyta; class Magnoliopsida; order Gentianales; family Gentianaceae; genus Gentiana; species Gentiana macrophylla. The sequence goes on from CM047806.1 coordinate 24,512,685, forward strand.
ACTTGTACCCAGGAACACACACACCTCCTAGTGTGGAACTGGAACTTTTGTTTTTGAAAGGGTTTTAGATAGGGATATCAACTACTTCCAAAGACTTTGATGAGTTTTAGGTCAGGTTTAGCCTTATAGAGACACTCATAGAGTGACTTGTACTTAAGTATAGGAGTGTGAAGTCTGTTTATCATATAGACATCATATTGAAAGCTCCCACCAATATTAAGGGCATACCAGCTTGAGCAAGAATATTTAAACCAACCTCAACAACATGTCTATGTTTTCTCTCTACTTTCCCATTTTGCCCATGAGCATAAGGGCGGGAATGCCTAAACACAATGCCTTGTTCCTTTGGGTAGTTTTCAAAACTTCTAAACTCACATCCCCAGTCAGATTGAACACATTTGATATTGGTACAAAACTGCTTCTCTACTAAGGTTTTAAATTGCACAAAAGTTTTAAGGGCATCAGATTTACTAGTGAGAGAATATATCCACACAAACCTAGAAAGGTCATCCATAATGCTAATACACCACTAATAACCATTAGTTGAGGTGACTGGGGCAGGTCCCCAGAGATCAGTATGAATAATATCAAACAAGGCATTAGATTCAATCAGAGATTGAGAGTAAGGAAGAGCATGGAGTTTGCCATACTGGTGGCTTCACAGTAACAATTTTTTATTAATAGGAACATTACAATCTTTCAAGACAGACTTCAAGACATTGAAGGAGGGGTGCCCCAACCTTCTGTGCCATAAATTGGCAATGTTACTAGACTCAACAGGACTTGAACCAGATTCAGACACAGACTCAGCTAAACAATTGAACTTATTACAACCAGTGGACTTCAAAACAGACTCAGACCTAAGACCAGACACTTTGGATTGAAGGAAGTTCTTGGACAAGTCACTTGGGTGGTGCAGCTGATACAACCCATCCTTAATTGTTCCTTCTAGCAGAGGAGTCCCCGTAGGTTTGTCCTTCACAACACAAAAGTCAGAGTGAAATTCCATAAACACATCACTGTCACTAGTGAGTTTAGACACACTTAGCAGATTTTTTGCAATGTGAGGAACGTGTAAAATGCTTTTCAAATTTAAGTTGATAGGTTCAGTAAGTATGACAGAATGACCAATGTTTTGAATAGACAATGACTCACCATTACGAACAGTTAGATTGTCAGACCCTTCATACCCCTGGCTCAGTTGTAAGATGTTCAGATCAGCAGTTACATGATTGGTAGCTTCACTATCAGCATACCAGCTACCATCACTCACACTCTCGGGTGAGGCAAAACAAGCAGATGGTTGATTGTTGAAGTTATGTCCAATGTTAGGTCTAGGTCCAGTATTAGAGCACCCATAATTCGAATTGAGTCTGTAGTAGCAATCCACAGCAGTATGACCAACTCTATGGTACACCTGACAGGTTGGTCTCGGTCCTCCACCATTTCCTCCTGGATAACCTCCTATGTTGTTGTTCTGACCACCCCTATTGTTCCTACCACGACCTGTTGCCCCTGTATCCTCTGCCAAGGGAAGGAGGTCTAGATGTAGATTTGAAGTTACCTCTACCAGCAACCAGATTTGCAGAATGATTATTCACATCCAAGACCTGAGATGGATTGAAACGGGCTATGAGACGTTCATGAGTGATGAGTTGAGATTGGACTTCTTGCCAGGATAGATTCCTAATTCTCGAAGTGATGTTAACAATAGCATATTCGTAATCCTACCCCAGTCCACCAAGAGTAGCTAAAATGAGTTCTGACTTACTGATGGGGTAACCTGCTGCTGTAAGTCCATCAGAATAAGATTTCATCAAAGATAGATAATCAGTCATCGATTTTGCTCCTTTTTCAGTTTTGGTGAGAGCCTATTTATACTCCAGCATCCTCGCTTCAGATCTATTATTGAATAGAACCTCCAAAGTATGTCAGACCTCATAAGACGATGAAACACCAACGAGTTCAACAAGAACTTGTTCAGTCATTGAGCTCATGAGCCATCCCATGAGCAATTGATCTGTGGTGAGTGGTGACCCAGGTGTCATACGCAGGATTTGGGATTGCACCAAGAGTATTGTCCAGTGAAGAGATCATTCAAGCTGGTGGAGAGCTCGTACCTTGAATGAAGCTTTCTAGATGGTGACCTCGGACGATGGGAAGAATAATGGATCGCCACTGAAGATAGTTAGAACGATCGAGATTTACATTGCAGGTTTGGTTCAGGCTGCCTCCAAGGAAGGCGTGTTTGTGGGTGGAGTTGTGAATGGAGAGTTAGTAACGGTGATGTATTCAGGATCGGAGGAATTGGTGGTAAGGTTGAGTAAAACTGAGAAATGGGTGGTCTGTAAGGAGGAGAGAGCACAGGTCTCAAAGGTGGAATGCTACCAAATGGAATCGTAGAGTGTTCCAATAGAGATGGTAGACGAAGAAGGAGAGGCAGCAACAGTAACAGACGGTGGTATCACCGTCGTATCAGGCGGTGTTGTGGTTCCGGCCATCTTTGGCTCCGATACCAAGAAAGAAAAGCTACAACATTAAGATGATAATTATTTATCTTAATTTCAACAGACAATGTTCTTGGCTTTTATATATTAGCCAAGCCTGGTACACATCAGCATAAAGTTGTTACATAAAATTTAATGAAAGATACTGCACACCTCGTCACCGTACTAACAGGGACCACAAGTCTATTACCATAAATACCCTTGATTAAATACTCTTATACTTTAACTTAGAGCCAAAGCCTTGAGAAATGTATCCTACACTCATATAAGATCCAACATTATCGTATGTAAAGACATAACCTTTGCCTGGAGATAATGGAACAATCCAATGACAATATGTATATAGACGAGAATAGAAAAGGAGTCAAGAATACGTACGGGGACAATGAGGAAAATGAACGAACATGTCTTTACCTTCGTTATCAAGTCCGCTTAGGAACCAACAAGGTATTGGCCTAGTGGTTTGCCGTTTGCAGTAGGTTATAACCCGGCAGAAACCTGGGTTCGAATAACTTTAGGGCAAAAAAGGGCTAGGACATTGAATGAGTAATATGGCAAGAAATTTGTACTGTCTTAATGAAATTACCATAATTTTATGGTGGTCCTGGACCAAATTGTTGGACCACCATATCAAAATCCGCCTAGGACATTGAATGAGTAATATGGCAAGAAACGACATGACCACCTTGTCAAAGTCCGCCTAAGACATTGAAAGAGTAATATGGCAAGAAACGTTATAGTGTCTTTATGCAATTACAGTAATTTTATGGTGATCCTGGACAAAATTGTTGGACCACCATATCATCAGCTATGGTGATCCTTGACCAAATTCTTGGACCACCATATCATCATTTAGGGTATTCCTTGACCAAATTTTTGGACCACTGTTAAAAAAACATGATTGGAATTACAGTAATTTTATGATGACTCTGAACCAAATTGTTGGACCACCATATCATTATTTTAAAAAAATATGATTGAACGATTGTTTTAATATATGAGGTCCACCAGAAATATCTTAAATCCTATTAGTTGGACAGATCAAATAGTGTTTGGTCCGGGATCATAATAAAATGTATGGTGAATTTTTTTGTGATCAGAATGTATGGTGAAATTAAATCCTAGATTTCCAAATCAAATTTTAACTTGTTTTTTTCATTATCCCGATTTAATTGAAAACAAAAATGGCCACAACTGATAACTAGAAAAAAAAAAAAAAATATAACTATCTTATTTTTATATAATGTCACTTGAGTTCTCTTTTTTTTTTTTGAGAAACCAACACAACATTATATTCATTATCAATCATAGTAGCAAGAAGTACATTGGGGGGAGGGGTCGTACCCCAAGCCATACTACCAACAAGATTTAAGCCCGCCTTAGCTAGAAGATGGGCGGGATGATTTCCATATCTCTTTACAAAAAAAAAAATGTGCTAGAGTGAAGCCACTTAACAAAATGCGACAGTCTTCAATACTGCTTCCAATGTATGAGAGGCCTTCGGCCTTTGACGAAAGTTTGTTTATGACCGTGAGTGAATCACCTTCAAAAATGACATTAAAGTAACCCCAACTAATAGCCTGGAAAATTGCTTGGTACATAGCTAGAGCCACTGCTATGCTTGTCTCATACCCGCCCTCGAGCTTCTTTGAAAATGAATGCAAAATTTTCCCATTATGATCTCGTGCAAGAACACCTACAGCAACTGAGTGGTCACTAACAGCCACATCAACATTTATTTTAATTGTTCCCAGAGGGGGGAGGTTGCCATTTTGTTTCATGTCGCACCGTGGGGGATGTATGCATGTTAGCGGTGGTTGCATTGATGCATTCTGCTGCCTCTGTCTCTGCTGTATGTATAAGGGAAGACATGCTAACTGGTTTGTTATCATATAGCCAGGCGCATCTCACCTTCCAAATGTGCCATAACATGCAGACGATTTTCGCTTGACCCAAATCATCTTCCTTCACCAAAAGAATATCCATAAATTCATAAAATGAAGATACTCGAAGCCGACTCCAGTAGCTACCTTCATCATATGCCTTCCAAATAGCCTTTTTGGAATATGGCATTCAAAAAGACAGTGCCATGTGGATTCGACCATCTCATTACAAATTTTACATATGCCGCTGCTTATGCTTCGACTTTTCAATCCTTTTTCAACTGGTAGAGCATTATGAATTAGTTTCCAAAGGAAATGGGTGATGCGAGGCTTGACCTTTGATGTATTATTTTTATATGATTAAAAATACGTTATATTATTATGTTTTATCAACGAATTCTATATAAAATATATGAAATTATGGTATAAAGTGTTAGTCTTTATAATTTAGAGTATTTAGTAATAATAATAATAAAAAGTTGTAATTTTGTACCGATTTTAGTAAATCGGAGTGTCGTGTCGATTTACGTGGGTATTTGTGGTATTTTATTGCGATTTATAAACCAAGACCCGAGAATCGACATATTGAAGTTTAATCATATCTCTGGAATGATTTAGAGAGTGCCACAAGTTTAAATGGTCAATTGAATAGCTTAAGTGGATAAGTGGCCAACCAATCTCACGGATAAGTAATAATATAGAAATATCTTCGACAAACGAATGGCTCATCAAAATGATATTTTCGAGAAAAAGTGTTCTTCACGAAAGTTGTAGATTTTTCCGAGAGTGTTCCAATGCAATTTAAATTATGAAGATTGGAGGTCTAGAACTTAAACAGTGATCAAGTGGCTAATCGACTTGGATTAAGAAAAATCCCGTAAAAGCTTCGGAGGAACACGAGGTCATCAAAAAGCGTTATCTGGAGAAGAGTCCTTCATGAAAGTTGTAGAGTTTCGAGACCTTAATTTTGGCATTTCGTTTGTGATTTTTGGAGATCCGAACTCGAGATATGAATTTTACAAGTTATATATAATTATATATAAATATAATTATATCAACGCATTACGCTTTGAGTTAATCAAGAAGGTGGGAGTAATCATTAGTCCGGACCGAGCCGGCTTTCTACCGGACCGGTCCGGCCTTTACTAATTTGCCTATATATAGAAGCTCATCGAGAAACATTTTCGGTGTACCAAAAAATATATATAACACTCTCATATATATATTCTCCTCTCTCTCTCTTTTCTTTTTTATTTTTAGTAGTAGTTGTAAATAAGGCCTTACGCCGTAATAATGTAGTTTTAGTATCGTTGTAATGCTCGAGAAAATCTCGGAAGTCGGTTTTGCTAAAGAAGTTGTAATGTCCGGAAGATACGATTTCTGAATCAACTGCCGTATTCGGGTAACTTTTCTTAAGTATTTATGTTTGTTTTTGTATTTTTCGTTGTTATAATGTTTTTAGGCTAAATATAATATGGCCAAAACTATGTAATCGGTTTTATTTCGATCTTTTCGTTAAAGAAATGTTGTTAAGTTAAAATGACTAAAATTGAGTTAATTGAATCTTTTTCTATTTTGATCGTATTCGTATTGACATATTTAATAGATCTCGAGGAATTCATAATCTAATTATGAATTGACGCTCGTAAGTCGAGGATATGAAATAAAAGATAGAAAAACCGGAGGGTAAAATTGGCCGTGTGAACAACGTGATAACGGAATCCGATTTCTACCCGGGGTAAATTTGTTTTGGGAGAAATGAGTTTTATTATAATTTGTACTCGAGATCGTAATAATGTTAAATCATCAGTTTAATTGAAACTTAAACCGGAAAGTTGAATCGTCCGGCTTTGACAACCGGAGCCTTTAAAATAAAATTGACCGTTTGATGAACGGAATGACTCCTTTTATCTAAAGGTAGATTTGTACTCGGGACTGTTGATTAATTAGTTTACCGTGAATGATTGTGGACCTTGGATGATGACAATGGACATATGACAATTTCATACGCTTTCGTGTGAAGGAATTGTTTCACCTGAGAGTGCACCGCTTCACTTACTCAATTGGACCTAAAATAAAAGGAGAGATCGAACACATTTCAATTAATCGAAAAGATCGTATAAACCAATTATATAAGTTTTGGCGATTCTCTAAAATTATTTGTCTAATATATTGGTATTTATATATTTATATCTATATATATATTTTGCAATTTATGTACATCTATATATATTTATATATCTATATATATTATATTAGAATAACTTTTAAATTACGTATTTATTTTATGTTAACTAGAATAGTAGTGATCGTGTGATAAAATTGCGATTTAGATCGAGTTAATAACTTGACTCTTTGGTGTTTAACCACACGTAAAAGAAATTACCAAGTTCCCTGAGGATTCGACACCTGACTCATCATACTAGCACTACGATTTGACCCGGTACACTGCCGGTTAGGATCTGTATAGCCTAGAAAAGGTCCGTCAGCAACCTTCAAACGCCAAACTTTGTTCCAGAATTTATTTGAAGAGCTGGAAGACGAAGCCGATGTTTCTTCGCTTTCGGATGACTTTAATTCAACCGCTAGGTGATAACCGGTGCGGACAGAATATATCCCATTACTGGAATGATGTCTATCAACAGAAAGGCTAGGAGATAGAGGGATTGATAGAATTTTTTCTGCCTCGAAATGATTGAAAGCACTACGGATGACATCTATTTTCCATGTGCGAGTTGAAGGGTTTATGAGGCTACTTACCTTCCCATCTTGCAAATCCATGCTAGTAGGATGTGCCATAAAATTAGGATAAGATGGTAACCAAGGATCTTCTCTAATTTTTATGTCTTCTTCTCTTCCAATCCTCCAACGGATACCACTTTTAAGAAGCTCCCTTCCT